>NC_069436.1:2853047-2888753 GCF_026875155.1 Cherax quadricarinatus | reverse complement strand
TCATGGCTTGGGGGAAAGGGTTTTGCCCGGGATCGAATCATGGCTCCCAGACAGGAACAAGGTGTCCATAAAGGGGGTTTTAAATCCGAGTGGGGATCAGTAACAAGTGGCGTTCCACAGGGATCAGTCTTGGGCCCGTTGTTGTTTATAATATATATCATGATCTTGATGAAGGAATTACTAGTGATATGAGCAAATTCGCCGATGACACGAAGATAGGTGGGAAAAATTGATTAAAAACGTAGATGTTAGGAACTTCAGGAGGATTTGGGACAAACTCTACTCTTGGTCAGAAAAGTGGCAGATGCTTTCAATGTAGATAAATGCAAGGTTCTGAAGCTCGGGAGTGCCCCATAACCCTAGCACTTATAAGTTAAATAATGTAGAACTTAACCATACAGTTGCGAAAAGGACTTGGGGATTATGGTAAGCAGAAACCCTTAAATCAAGACAGCAATGCCTAAGCGTACTTTAATAAGGCAAATAGATTACTGGGATTTATATCAAGAAGTGTAACCCAACAGAAGTCCAGAGGTCATACTGCAGCTTTATACATCATTAGTAAGGCCTCACCTAGATTATGCACTCAATTCTGGTCCCCCTATTACAGAATGGACATAAATTCGTTAGAAAACATTCAGCGTAGGATGACTAAATTAATACATAGCATTAGAAATCTTCCTTATGAAGAAAGTTGAAGACTCTTAAGTTACATTCACTTGTTAGACGAAGAATGAGGGGGGAGACCTGATCGAAGTGTATAAGTGGAGATAGTATTAATAAAGGGATATTAAAAAGGTCTTGGGGGATATCTCTCCAAAGAGAGACCCGCAGTAATGGTTTTTAAATTAGATAAGTTTAGATTTAGAAAGGACATAGGAAAGTATTGGTTTGGAAATAGGGTAGTTGATGAGTGGAACAGTCTACCTAGTTGGGTTATTGAGGCTAGGACTTTGGGTAGTTTCAAATTTAGGTTGGATAAGTACATGAGTGGGAGGGGTTGGATTTTAGTGGGACTTGCCCCATCCCGAGCTTATTTTCTTGGGGAGCATTGAAAATTGGGTTGGTCAAATGTTTGTTAGTGGGATGAATTGTAAAGGACCTGCCTAGTATGGGCCAACAGGCCTGCTGCAGTGTTCCTCCTTTCTTATGTTCTTATGTTCTTATAAGAAAGGAGGATCACTGCAGCAGGCCTGTTGGCCCATACTAGGCAGGTCCTTTACAATCCATCCCATTAACAAAACATTTGCCCAACCCAATTTTCAATGTTACCCAAGAAATAATCTCTGATAACTCCATCCACTCATTTGCAAGTCCCAATCAAATCCAACCCCTCTCACTCATATTTATCCAGCCTAAATTTGAAGCTACCTAAAGCCCTAGCCTCAATAACCCAACTAGGTAGACTGTTCCACTCATCAACTACCCTATTTCCAAACCAATACTTTCCTATGTCCTTTCTAAATCTAAACTTGTCTAATTTAAATCCATTACTGCGGGTTCTCTCTTGGAGAGACGTCCTCAAGACCTTATTAATATCCCCTTTATTAATACCCATCTTCCACTTATACACTTATGAGGGGAGTGCGCAAGGTATCATCATCCGAGTTTGTGGAGTAAATCAGTCGTTGTCAAGAAGTCAATGAGAGAGTCAAGATTAAAGGAGGGTCCATCAGCAAGAAGGGAAGGTAAAGAAAGAGTAGTAGAGCGGAGATGACGACGGAGGCAAATTCTGCATATATAAGGATAATAACCAACAGAAGCTTAAAACTGTCTTCAAGATAAAACACACGTTCCTCCGTCCAGTACCTGATCAAAGACCCCAATGGAAATAGTACGTGTCTGACTTTTTTGGGTTATCCAAGGTAATCTACCACATGCTATTATAATAAATTAGTAAATTGTACTTACGTTTACCTGTACCTAAATAAACTTATAAATCTGCCGGGACGTAGTGTTTACATTGGTGTTGCGGCTAGCACCAATTTGCCTGATGATCAGGTCATGAAGAGTTGATTTCTGTTTGAGTGGGTGGCGGGGGGGCCGTGACACAAGAGTCATCAAAGAGTTTGAAACGTTTTAAAGGGCCCCGAGGCTGGTTTAATGACTACACGACAGTCATTACGGGTGCATATCACCTGCACACCACCAGTCAAGACAACTTAGTCCGTTAAGTTAGATTAATATTGAGAGAAAAAACGAATATTGCTCTGTATAGCATCTTAAGTATAGAAGGTTTGAACCCCATGAGTAGAGGTATTGCCCTAGTTATTGCTTAAAAATCATCAAAATAATTTCTTCAATATAGTTGGCACGTACACAGCCCACGACCAATCCAAATCTTCCCCTCAAATAAGATATACTACCTGTGAAAGTTTGAAGTCGATTAGGAGAGGAAATTTTCCAGTTAACACACAAAAATCAGTAATCCTAATTTACTTAATACAGTTGGCAAATTTAAAACTTTCCAGCCCACTAACATTACAATCCTTCCTTAGAAGAAAACACACACACACAACTATAGACCAGTGTCCCCTGACTGTATAGTATGCAAAGTCAGGAGAAGATTATCAGGAGGGGCGTGGCGGAGCATCTGGCACAGAACAAGGTATAAATGCAGCCAGCACAGAGTCAAAGGAAGGCAAATCCCGTGTCACAAACCTACTGGAGTTTATGACAAGGACTACATCGTTGCTCTAGAAAATGAAATCAAAATATCAAAGCAACACTCGAGCGACGAGAAAACCAAGATAACCAACCTCGAGAATAAGATCCAAAACCTTGAAGAGAAGTTTACATCGGGAAGTTTTGACACAGAAAAATCTAAAAGCAGCTTACCAGTCACACTGAGCAAAAAACCAACAAAAATATGAAGGTTGAAGAAGAAATAAAGGACGGGGAATCAAAACATGCACACTCGACTAAATAAAACCCTTGATTTCCAAGACGACAAAACTGAACAAGAAAAGTTGTCTGATCAGTTTAATAAACAGTCCACACATTCCTAGTGAATAAACAAGCACAGTCAAAAAAACTCATCGGGATAATACAAACCACGTACAAGTCATCGGCAAAACATGAAACAAAAAAACACGTTTGCTAGGAAAACAGGAAGTAAACAAGTAAAATGACCCATTTCATTAACGTTTAAAAAAAAGGGATTAATTAAATCAGCAATTACAAGAAAAAAGGGGAGTGTACAAAAATGAGTGTCTAACAAAAAAACGTAAAAACCCTTCTGTTCGGCTGAGAAAACTTAAACGGGAAAACAAAAACCCATGTTTTCACGCGAGAGGGGGAAAATACTAGAAAGGGAAAACTCAACAGGAAAACAATAACTATCCAAAGAACACATTTCTCTACCTTCCTTAAAAACTGACATTTTTGAAACAGATTAGATAAGTGCCCTTTAAACATTATACGGTGGTGCAATATGTACGTTCATTATATTTACATTATTATTTTTTATTTTTCATCAAGCTAATGAAATACCCCCAAATCTCTATACTTCTTTTCTTACTACTAAAAATTGCTCAAAATTTTTAAAATTTACAATCAAATTTTACTCCAAATTATAATTTCATTATTTTACCTGCCCATTTAATTTTGTTTATCACTACTTGTTTTTTAGTCACTTTTTTTTGTGATGCAATTAGTGTTACCCCAATTACTTTTTTGCAAGTACCAAAACTATTTTTTGCTAGCTATTTCCCAACTACCTCATTTTTTTTACTTTTATTGTCAATAAACTGCTCAATTTTTTTTAATATTCAAATCAGATCTTACTCCTAAACCCAATTTTATTTCATAGTGACCCCCTGTCCATTTAACTTGTTTACCTTTACTTTTTTTTAGTCCCCTTTTAATTTTCTCCTTTATTTTAGCTTTATAAACTACCCTATTTATACATTCACAATTTTTTAAAAATAATAAAGGGTGCTATCTCAGGTCAAAGTAAAATAAGTTCAAAACTTTGCTTTATATTCCAAAAAACCTTAGCCATTATTTTAATTTGTTAAATAATTCGGTGTTTTTTTTTAGCTTAAAACAAATTTCTTTGTTTTATATTAATTCAACTATAGATTCACTACAAATCTTTTGATTAAAAGCTTTGATCCTGATACCAACCCTTATTTAATGACTTAAATGATCAAACAGTTACTGAAATTATACACTGCAGAACAATCAAAGGCACTTCCAGTCCCAACAACAACATAACTTTTTTAACTACAATATCAATCTTTAAGCAAGCTTACATGACCTCTAGCTTAAAAAAATTTCCCCTTTTCATCCAATATTCCTCATTACCAACTAAAATGGCTAAAGCCGATAGAAAGATGTCTATGCCATTCCGGGTTAACAGCCATACACAACGTGGGCCCAGCCCAAACAAGGGGGGGGCAAAACCCATAAACTACCAGACCAACTAGAATTATCACTAATACTTGCACGGGGATAAACAGGGGGAATATATAATAGCCAAATTAAAATCCAAATAACCCAAAAAAACCTCTCACATTATAAACATTTACAAGTTCCACAGTCAAACAAAAAAGCCAATTTAGTCAAAACCTGGGAAGTTGATAACTGAGCACGCATAAACAAAGATCATTCTACTTCAGGTGACTTCAATTAAACTCCTGCAAGCCCCGGACCCACACGTTACGAATTCACAAACACAATGAGTAACTGATGTTGCACCAAAAAACAAAGCCTACAAGAGTTACAGAACTAGTGTTTCCCTACTTGCCCACATCTGGACCAACCCCAATCCCCTTTAAAATCGGGCATAATTACGATAATACCAAGCCACTACCCTCTTTTTCATAACAACTTTTGGTAAATTCCCCCAAGACCTACAAAGTACTTCAGACTTCACAAGAGGCAGCCTTAATAACTTCAAACAGCAGTACAAACATTGACTGGCCCTGAGCTAAAATCTAACAGATATTGACGAATGTATTAAAAAATTTCTAAAAAAAAACCCAATACCTCTTTAACAAGCACTGCCCAAAAAAACTAAAAAGATGACGCTAAGAGACTGAACAGTCCTGGTTAACACCCAGCAATTTCAAATCCATAAATACAAAACACCAAAATTTAAAAACGTACAGAATGGGGCACTAACCCGGACCAAAAAAAACGTTACCCCAATCCTAACCAGCTGATAAAAGGCAAAAAAATTTTATTATGAGAAAGATTATCCCCTTACAGGGATATAAAAAAACCCGGGAAAACCCTATCAGAAATTCTAGAACAAAAAAGATACACGAAAAAGCGAAAAAAAATTAGCAAAATCAGATGAAACCCCCCCAAATCCCACCAACAGAAACAGCAACAACCAATGACTTCTTCTCCCCTATAGGACAAAACTTGCCAATAAAAACCCAAGCTCAAACCCCACCAAATGACTACCTCACTGGCAACTACCCCAAAACACTGTTCCTAGCTCCGCTAACCCATACGAAGTCTCCCTTTTTATCAACCCCTAAAAAAAAAAGGCAGGATATTTAAATACCTTACACCCCTTTTATACAAAAAAGGTCACAAGTGTATCACCAATCATTGCAACACCTTTAAAAAATCCCTTGAACCCCCACCTTCCCCCAGTACCAAAATAGCAAGGGTCACCCCGACCACAAAAGGGGGAGCCAAACAGAGTTGAATAAATATAGGCCAAAATCCAACTTACACCCCTCTCAAAATCTTCGAAAAATTAAATTTAAAAACGAAAACTACTCCTACCTTTTCCCCCAAAACATACCAACCCCCGCCAATTTTTGGGTTCAGGCAAAAAAAATACTAATGATGCATTATCACATCAGAACATATATACACTCAATAGAGAAAAAAAAGTCCCATGGGGATCTTTTTTGATTACGTAAAGCTTTTGTACGTTTAACCCTACTTCTCCACGTAAAAATTGTCCCCAATTGGTATAAGAGGGCACTCCCCCAACTACCTCAAGTCATACCCCAGCAACAAAGCCAATATGTGTAGCAAATGGGGGAAACCTCTGCACAACCAAATTTCAGTTGGTGTCCCCCAGGGGAAATGTCCTTGGCCCTCTTCTTTTTTAACATAAATGACCTACCAAAGCTTTGCAAATTTCTCAAAACCCCCACTATTTCAGATGAATACATAGTCTTCTCCCACCCAAGCCCCGTCACGCTAGCAAAACTGAAAAACAGAATTACAGAAAATATTACCCGATGAGGACTAACAACTTTTCACTAAAACATTTACAAAAACCCACTTCTTCATTTGGTAACAGAGCTACAATGTCCCCTTTAAATAATATAAACGGATCACCTATCACAAAACTAACAGAGGGGGAAAATTTTTAGGAATCCACCTTGATAATGACTCAAATTTATACACATATACAAAAAATTTCTAAGAAAATTTTCCCAAAACTGTGGATACTATCGAAGAAAAGGTCTATGCTCCACAGTCAGCCCTCCTGGCCCCAATCACTCTCTTATTTTCCCCTACTCACCTATGGAATTTTGCATGGGGTCAACAACAAATAACCATCTCAGACCCCTAAAATTTCCCACAAAAGGGTGCAGTTAGAATGAAACAAATTTCCACTAAGGCGCACATCCCCAATATTCAATACCTAAACCTACACCATACAAAACATTCAACTTATTACGCACCCATTACTACATAAACACTTTAATCTGATATTAACCCTCCCCCAAACATCTCCCTTTCCACCTCAACAAACACATGACCATAAACAAGGCACAGATCACTCCTTTGATTTCCTCTGTCCACTCACCTAGCAAAAACTCAAAGCACATAAAAGGCCCTAAAAATTTGGAACCCTTACCTGTAAATATAAAAAAACACTACCCCGTTTTTAAATTCAAGTCTCTTCTCAAAGACACTTACTCACCCAAAAAAAAATAATACTGAATAACTAACCTTATAAATTTTTTTATAAACTTAAAAGTTTCTCACAATTATACAATAAATGTTAAACCTAAAAAACCCCAAACTAACTTTATTATTTTTTAAATACAACCTAACAGAATACTCCATTCTACTGAATGACAACAATGCATACAACCATATACCGTCTTTTTTTAAAACTCATTTTGCTTTTAGTAACTGTTTACATTAAAGTTTTATCCCGATGTCATCATTGCTTAGTTCATCTTTAAATTAAATTTTAAAAACCACCCGAATGCATGCAAGTATAAGTGGCTTTGGCATACTGCTCTTTTCTGTATTTTTTGTACCTCTGTATGTGTGCACAAATTTTTAAATAAATAAATAAATAAATAAAGGTAACTGAAGTAAGACATGAGAGATAGGGGTGGGTTGATTGCATTTTCTTGGACTGCAAGAAGGGCTTCGACACAATTCCTCACAGAGATTAGTGCAGAAGCTAGAGGATCAGGCACGTATAACAGGAAGGGCACTGCAATGAATCACAGAATACCTGACAGGGAGGCAACAGCGAGTCATGGTCCGTGATGAGGTATCACAGTGGGCGCCTGTGACGAGTGGGGTCCCACAGGGGTCAGTCCTGGGACGAATGCTATTCTTGGTATATATGAATGGCATGACGGAAGGGATACACTCAGAAGTGTCCCTGTTTGCAGATGATGTGAAGTTAATGAGGAAAATTAAATCAGATGCAGATTAGACAGGTCTACAAAGAGACCTGGACAGGCTGGATGCATGGCCCAGTTAATGGCTCATAGAATTTAACCCTGCCAAATGCAAAGTCATGAAGATCGGGGAAGGGTAAAGAAGACTGCAGACAGAGTACAGGCTAGGCGGCCAAAGACTGCAAACTTCACTCAAGGAAAAAGATCTAGGGGTGAGTATAATACCGAGCACGACGCCGGAAGCACACATTAACCAGGTAACTGCTGCAACATATGGGCACCTGGCAAGCCTGAGAATAGCGTTCCGATACCTCAGTAAGGAATCGTTCAAGACTCTATACACTGTGTACGTCAGGCCCATACTGGAGAATGCAGCACCAGTTTGGAACCCACACCTGGTCAAGCACGTCAAGAAATTAGAGAAAGTGCAAAGGTTTGCAACAAGGCTAGTTCCGGGCTCAAGGAAATCGGTCTGACGACACTGGAGGACAGGAGGGTCAGGAGTGACATGATAACGACATACAAATTACTGCATGGAATAGATAAGGTGGACAGAGACAGGATGTTCCTGAGATGGGACACAAACAAGGGGCCACAACTGGAAGTTGAAGACTCAGATGAATTAAAGGGATGTTAGGAAGTATTTATTCAGCCACAGAGTTGTTAGGAAGTGGAATAGTCTGGCAGGTGATGTAGTGGAGGCAGGAACCATACATAGTTTTAAGACGAGGTATGATAAAGCTCATGGAGCAGGGAGACCTGTACTTAACTCAGTGGTGACCTGTACTTAACTCTGTGAAGAAGTGTCTTGTTTGCTCCCGTGGACTGAACCAAGATGCCCTCCATCGAGCAACTTTACCAGCAGCTTAAGGAAGAATTGAGGGTAGCGAAATGGAGATACGGCGATTGACCGAGAGAACAAGAGGATTCGTAGTAGTCCTCCAGTTTCAAGTCCTCAAGTCAAGAAGAGATCGTGGTCAGTGGCTGGACAGCAGGGGACGAAGTTGACGATCAAGAAGACGAATAGGAAAGCCGAAACGATGAAGAAGAAAGAGACTGCTGTAGAAACTCTTGAGGAAACCTCCAATGCATTCTCGGTGCTACCCGACGAATGTGAGTCGACTACTGGGATCATCACGATGAACGACAACAAGGAAGGTAAGAATATGTTGTTGTTGGGGATAGCCAGTTAGATACATGGATAGGGCATTCTGCTTGAAGGACAGGAGTAGGAGACAGAGGGTTTGCTTTCCTGGGGCTGGGATGGAGACATTGTTAGCCGGCTTGACAACATCATGAACGGTAATGGGATCAATCCTATTATTGCCTCAGTGCTGGAGGCAATGATGTAGGCAAGCGTAGAAGTGAGATTTAGTTAGAAAGTTCAGGACAGCTATAGACATAATTAGGAAGAAGGGGGGGCGCCCTGTTATATGTGGCATTTTGCCAAGAAGAGGTGTTGGTAATGAATGGTTGTCCAGAGCAATTGGTACTAATTGTTGGCTGATAAACACTGTAAGGATAATGCAGTACCATTCATTGACAACTGGGACAACTTCTATGGCCGAAATGACATGTATGCCAGGGATGGGGTTCACTTACCCAGGGCAGGTGTGGGTTTTCTTGCTAACTCAGTTGAGGGGGTTGTTAGGACTTTAAACTGGGATTAGTTTAGAGGTATGGTTTAGAAATGATAAATAATGAGTATGGATATATTGACTTATGTTCTGATATTAAGAATCTTAATAGTAACTATCATGGAGTAACTCTGGGTAATGATAATTTCAGAAATTGTGTAAAAACAAAGATCAATAGAAAAATGTGCAGAAGAAAAAAACATATGATGGTATTTTATGCTAACAGTCGAAGTGGCAAGAAATAAATTAATGAACTACGTTTGGTAGCATGTGCTGGGAAGTTTGATATCATTGCAGTAACTGAAACGTGGTATGATTTAAAGAGACGGGATGGACTGCTGAGTGTAATATTCAGGGATTTAAGTTGTTCATATGTGGATAGATCTAATGGGAAGGGGGAGGAGTTTGCCATTATAATGTTCGAGAAAATATTAATTGTTGCATAAAAAACAGGTATAAAAAAAAAAATAGATGGAGCAGAACAGAATCTGTTTGGTATAGTTCGTAGAGGTCAAGAAATAACCTATTTCTAGGTGTAATATACAGAACCACCAGGCTAGGATCACGGATAGAGGGAGACTTCTTTGGGACAATTTGTAGGGCTTCTAGACACAAGAACATATCATAGTAGGGGACTTTAACTTTAGTCAAATTGACTGGAATTCTTTGACAGGTAATCTAGATCTAGTGGACTCTATGGAAACAGTTCAGGACTGTTTTCTGAAGCAGACGGAAACAGAGCCTACCAGGGGTAATAATTTGCTAGACTAGTCGCTTGTCAAAAAAGGAGAAACACTCTAAAAAGAATAATTTGGAGATCACGAAGAGCTTGCGCAAGTGATCACAATCTAATCACTTTAGCATTAACTGGGAATAGCCAGAATAATGATAATACAGTAAAAATACCCTGATTTTTCGTCTGCCGATATAATGGACTTAGGGAACACCTGTCTAATCTGATTGGAGTTATCTACTAATATTTTTATTGAACGATGATCATACGTAGTATTATGAAGGATCTGCTTTTATGATTGTTTTCCTTATAATGTACACCGTGCCCTAGAGATAAAACATTTCCCCAGAGAGAAATTAGGTCTAATAATAACGATCCCAAATGGGTTAACAGGAGGAGGCTAAAGCATCTATTAGGGGAGAAAAGGGAATTTATAGGCGCATCAGAAAGGAGAGGTTAACCTTACAGACCAATATGTTCAGCTTAAAAGAGAAGTAAAAAAGGGGATTAGAAAGGCTAAACGTGACTATAAAATTAGAGTTGCTAATGAATCAAAGACTAATCCAAAGGGGTTATTTCAAGTGTAATAGGAAGGAAAGGTGAAGGAAAAAGTAGGACCCTGAAAATTGGAATGGACAGCCGACGGATAATGAACTGGAAATGTGTTCCTATTTAATGACATTTTTTTGTCAGTTTTTACACAGGAAGATGTAAATGAGATTCAGTTAATTAAACAATTATTTAGTTCCTGATGAATTTAAGTTAACTAATATTACTGTCACGAGGGACATGGTTATTAAACAAAGACAAACTGAAGCAAAGTAATCCCCGGGACCCGATGAGGCTGTTTTCCAGGGTACTTAAGGAATGCAAGATGAGCTTAGTCAGCCATTAACGAGTGTATCAATCGTCCATCTTTTACCGTGTTGTGTCCAGAGTTGTGGAAGATGCTAACAGTGGTTCCTATATTCAAATCAGGGGATAAGTCCACTCCTTCAATTACCGTCCAATAAGCCTGACATCTATAGTGGGCAAAGTTTTTAGAATCAATTATAGCTGACTTTATTCAAATCAACCTTGAAGAGCATAACTTGATAAATGAATCTCAGCATGGATTTCAAACGAGAGGGTCCGTTCCTGCCTGACAACTTACTGACGATCTTCAATAAAACATTTGAGGCAAGTTGACAGTGATAAGGAATATGATATTGTTTATTTGGATTTTAGTAAAGTCTTCGATAGAAGACAGTTCAGGACTGTTTTCTGAAACAGAGTGTAACTGAGCCTTACCAGGGGTAATAATTTGCAAGACTAGTCTTGTTAAAGTGGGAAAAAAAAAAAAGGGGGGGGGGGGGGGGGGGGGGGGGGGGGGGGGGGGGGGAATACAAAATAAGAAACACTCGTGAATAATCTGGAGATCCGAGAGCTTGGCGCAAAAGTATCACAAATCATTCACTTTTTAGCATTAATTGGGAAATGCAAGAATAATGATAATACCAGTATAAAATCCCTGATTTTCGTTTTCACCGATTATAATGGACTTAGGGAACATCTGTCTAATCTTGATTGGGGTAAATCTAGCCTAATGATTTTATTGACTATAAACATACTTATGAATAATGAAGGGATCTGCTTTTATGATTGTTTTCTATTAATGTACACAGTGCCCAGAGTATATACATTCCCAGAGAAGAATTTAGGTCCTAATAATAACGATCCCAAATGGGTACAGGAGCTAAAGCAATCTATTAGGGGAAAAAGGGAATTTATAGGCGCTTCAAAAGAGGAGAGGTTAACCTACTGACGGCAATATGTTCAGCTTAAAAGAGAAATAAAAAGGGCTGAATTAGAAAGGGCTAAACGTGACTATGAAATTAGAGTTGCTAATGAATCAAAGACTAATCCAAAGGGGTTCTTTCAAGTGTATAGGACGAAGGGAAGGAAAAAGTAGGACCTCTGAAATCTGGAATGGACAGCTGACGATAATGAACTGAAATGTGTTCCTTATTTATGACTATTTTTTGCAGTTTTTACACAAGGAAGATGTAAATGAAGATTCCAGTAATAACATATTTAGTTTCCTGATGAATTTAAGTTAACTAATATTACAGCACGAGGGACATGGTTATTAAACAGATAGACAAACTGAAACAAATAAGTCCGTCCCCGGGACCTGATGATTGTTTTCAAGGGGTACTTAAGGAATGCAAGATGGAGCTTAGTCAGCCATTAACGTGTTGTATTCAATGCGTCCATCCTTACCATGGTTGTCAGGGTTGTATTGAAGATGGCTAATGTGGTTCCTATATTCAAATCAGGGATAAGCCACTCCTTCAAATTAACCGTCCAATAAGCGACATCTAAATGGGCAAGTTATAGAAATCAATTATAGGCTGACATTATCAGAAAAGTCACCTTGAAGAGCATAACTTGATAAATGAATCTTCAGCATGGATTCCACAGAGAGGTCGTTCCTGCCTGACAACCTTACTGACGTTCTTCAAAAGAACATTGAGGGCAGTTGACAGTGATAAGGAAAAATATTGTTTATTTTGGATTTTAGTAAAGCCGTCGACAGAGTACCTCACAAGAGACTCTTAAGAAAAGGTGGCAGCTCATGGTATAGGTGGTAAAGTTCTAGCATGGATTGGGCATTGGCTTACCAATAGAAAGCAGAGAGTTACCATTATTGGAGTGATAAATCTGAATGGGGATTATCAACTAGTGGCGTTCCACAAGGGATCAGTTTTTAGGGCTCTACTGTTCATAATTTACATATGACCTGATTGAAGAATTACTAGTGACATGAGTAAGTTTTGCTGATGAACAAAGATAGGCCGTATAATTCACATCTGAGGAGGATTATCAATGAACTCCAGGACGATTTGAACAATTTATGTCTTGTTCTGAAAATGGCAGTAAGTTAATGTGGATAAGTGTAATGCGGTTGACGTGAAACTTAGCTAAGTGGTTGACGTGTACTTAGCTCAGTGGTGGACTGTACTTACTCTTGTGGTGACTGTTACTTAGCTCAGTGTGAACGTGTACATTTAGCTCAGTGGTGACGGTACTTAGCTCAGTGGTGAGGTGTACTTTGGGTTCATGGTGACGTGTAACTTATCACTGTAGAAGACCTGTTTTTTGGTGTCTCTCTGTGAATCTGGAACCAGGATGCCCCCTCTCAGCACCTTTACCAGCAGCGAGAGAAGAGCTCAGAGTTGCTAAGATGGAGAATACGGCGATTAACGGAGGAGAACAAGAGGATTCGTATAATCCTCCTGTTGTGAGACCCCAGTTAAGAGGGGAGCTTGGTCAGTGGCCGGGCAAACATGGAACCAAGCTGAAGATCAAGAAAACGGTTGGAGAGGCAGAAACAACGAGAAACCAGAAGACTACCGTGGAAACTTCCAACCCATTCTCGGTGCTACCCGACGAATGTGAGTGTTCTACTGGGAATGCCACAACGAGCACCAAAGAAGCATTGGCAGACGTGAGTGAGACATCCCTAGAAACCCCAACGAAGACCATCGAGAACGTCTTGACGAATTCTACAAGTGGTGTAATGCTACCTGGCGAATGTGAGTCGACTACTCGGAGCATCACGACGGACGACGCAAAGGAAGGTAAAAACATTGTTGTTGTTGGGGATAGCCAGATTAGGTACATGGATAGGGCATTCTGCTTGAAGGACAGGAGTAGGAGGCAGAGAGTGTGTTTTCCTGGGGCAGGGATGAAGGATATTGTTAGCCGTCTGGATGACATCATGAGAGGTAATGGGAGCAATCCTATTATCTGTCTCAGTGCTGGAGGCAACGATGTTGGCAGACGTAGGAGTGAGGACCTGATTAGCAGGTATAGGTCAGCAATAGAGATAATTAGGAGGAAGGGTGGGAAACCTGTCATATGTGGCATTTTGCCAAGGAGAGGAGTTGGAAATGAATGGTTGTCCAGAGCAATTGGTGTCAATTGCTGGCTGGACAAATACTGTAAGGAAAATGCGGTAACATTCATTGACAACTGGGACCTCTTCTATGGCAGAAATGACATGTATGCCAGGGATGGGGTTCACTTATCTAGGTGTGGGGTGGGAGCACTGGCCAACGCAGTGGAGGGAGCTGTTAGGTCTTTAAACTAGGAATAGTTAGTGGTATGGGTTTTTGCGGGAAAACTGTGAAGTCTCAGGGTAGTAATATGAGTACTAGGAGAACTAGTAATAGGCAAAATGAGGTGGATATCGGAAAGCCAGTGGCACTAATTGACAAGGACAGTAATAGGTTTAGTGGAATAACAGAAAGGAGCAGGAATGATAAAGAGAAAGGAGGGTCCTTAAGTATATATTACACAAATAGTCGCAGTGCTAGGAATAAGATGGACGAGTTGAGACTAGTTGCTAGTGCAGGTAACATAGATGTATTTGCCATTACTGAGACGTGGTTTAATTCAAAAAGTCGGGACATGCCTGCAGAATGTCACATTCAGGGTTTCAAATTGTTCCAAGTAGATAGAAGTATCGGGAAGGGGGGTGGGGTGGCATTGTATGTCCGAGATCGCTTGAACTGTTGCATTAAAACGGGTATTAAGTCTGAAGTAACACATACAGAGTCTGTTTGGATAGAATTTTCAGAGGGGCATGAAAAATTAACTTTAGGTGTGATATACCGTCCCCCAAATTTAGATAGGGACCAGGGAAGACTACTATGGGAGGAAATTGTTAGGGCCACAAGGCACGATAATGTAGTAATTCTAGGAGACTTTAACTTTAGTCATATTGATTGGAATTTCTTGACTGGGAATTTAGAATCATACGACTTCTTAGAAGTAGTTCAGGATTGTTTTTTGAAGCAGTTTGTGACAGAACCTACAAGGGGTAATAACCTGCTTGACTTAGTTCTGGCAAACAATGAATCCCTTGTTAATAATTTAGAAGTTTCAGAAGAACTGGGTGCTAGCGACCACAAATCAATTACATTTAGAATTGAATGGAAGTATGATAGTAGGGATAACTCAGTAACAGTCCCAGATTTTCGCTTAGCAGCTTACGATGGGTTAGAGGAACCACTTATCATCTGTTGACTGGGGTAACGAAGAGAGCTATCAATATGTAGTTTTACTGAACACAATACATGCTGCTCAAAGATCATTTATTCCTCTTTATAAAGAATTTAGATCAAATTAGAAAGACCCAAAATGGTTGAATAATAGGCTGAAATATTACTAGGCATAAGAAAGGAATTTTTAGGCGTATCAAAAGAGGCGAGGGTCATCTTATGAATCCAGTATATTGACACTAAGAGGGACATTAAAAATGGGACTAAGAAAAGCTAAAAGGGACTATGAAATTAAGTTGCTAGGGATCTAAAAATACTACCAAAAGTTTTTTTCCAGGTTTATACAACAAAAGTCAGAGAAAAGTGGTCCCCTTTAAAAATAACTATGCGGCCATCTTACTGACTCAAAGAGAAAGAAATGTGCTCGATTTTAAATAATTATTTTCTCTCGGTTTTACACAGGAAGACATAGTAGTGTTCGGTAATTTAATTTTTATAGTGGGCCAGAAGAAGATTAAATTATGTTACATCATAGTCTCTAGTGAATTGGTTAGTGAAGCAGATAGACCGACTGAAGCAAAATAAGTCACGGGTCCTGATGAGTTTTTTCAAGGGTTCTAATGAATGCAAAAGGAAGTCTGTGAACCATTAACTAATATTTTTTAATTTATCTCTTCCAAACGTGTGTGTCTGATATGTGGAGATGGTAATGTTATTCCTCTTTTTAAAACAGGGGACGTCGTTACCGTCAAATTACGCCAAGAGCCTGAACCTCATTGTAGGCAAAATTATAGAGTCAATTATAGCTCAAATTATAAGAAGCCATCTCGAATAAGCATAGCTTGAGTAATGATACTCAGCATGTGATTCACCAAGAGGCCGGTTCTTGTTCTAATAATTTATTAACTTTTTTCAGTTAAGTTTTGAGGATGTTGACCACGATAAAGGAATTTGATATTATTTACTTAGATTTTAGTTAAAGGCATATTTATAGAGTTCCGCACCAAAGGACTGTTGAAGAAAGTAGCAGCTCATGCATTGGGGGAGAGTGCTCTCGTTGGATAGAATCATGGCTCACAGAAGGGAAGAGAGAAGTGTCCATTAAATGGGGGTTAATTTAAATCCGAGTGGGGGGATCAGTAACAAGTGGCGGTTCCACAGGATCAGTCTGGGCCCGTTGTTGTTTCTAATATATATCAATGATCTTGATGAAGGAATTACTAGATGATTATGAGCAATTCGCCCGATGACACGAAGATAGGTATGGATTAATTGATTCAAACTGTGATGGTTAGGAACTTCAGGAGGGATTTAGACAAACTCTACCTCTTGGTCAGAAAAGTGGCAGATGCAGTTCAATGTAGATAAAATGCAAGGTTCTGAAGCTCGGAAGTGGGCCATAACCCTGGCCACTTATAAGTTAAATAATGTAGAACTTAAGACATAAGATTGCGAAAAGGACTTGGGGGTTATGGTAAGCAGCAACTTAAACCAAGACAGCAATGCCTAGCGTACGTAATAAGGAAATAGATTACTGGGATTTATATCAAGAAGTGTTAAGCAACGAAGGTCCAGGGTCATACTGCAGCTTTATCACATCATTAGTAAGGCCTCACCTAGATTAGCAGCTCAATTCTGGTCTCAGATTACAGAATGGACATAAATTCGTTAGAAAAATTCGCGTTTTAGGATGACTAAATTAATACATAAGCATTAGAAATCTTCCTTATGAAGAAAAGATTTGAAGACTCTTAAGTTTCATTCACTTGTTAGACGAAGAATGAGGGGAGACTGATCGAAGTGTATAAGGTGGAAGATAGGTATTAATAAAGGGGATATTAACAAGGTCTTGGGTATCTCTCAAGAGAGAACCGCCAGTATTGGATTTAAATTAAGATAAGTTTAGATTTAGAAAGGACTATAGGAAAGTATTGGTTTGAAATGGGGGTAGTTGATGAGTGGAACAGTCTACCTCGTTGGGTTATTGAGGCTAGGACTCTGGGTAGTTTCAAATTTAGTTGGATAAGTACATGAGTGGGAGGGGTTGGATTGAGTGGGACTTGCACACATCACTTATTTCTTGCGGTAGCATGTAAATTGGGTTGGTCAAATGTTTGTTAGCTGGGATGAATTGTAAGGACCTGCCTAGTATGGGCCAACAGGCCTGCTGCAGTGTTCCTCCTGTCTTATGTTATTATATGTTCTTATGAATGTCATCGTCAGATGAATTCGACGCCTCATTTTGGTCGTCTTCGGCCAAAACTTGCCGATGTCGCTTCTTTATGCCTCATCTATGTCGTTTATGTCTAGAGTGTGAACAGCAGGGGGCCTAACGCTGACCCCTGTGGACACCGCTCGTGACGCTTCCCCACTTGTTTCTCCCCCATTTATGCAAATCTCTGCTGCCTATTTGTCAACCATGCCTCTATCAAGAAAAATTTCTCCTCCTATTCCATGTGGCTTTAATTTTCCTCAAATAGTCTCTGATGTGGAGGACCTGATCAAAAGCCTTACTGAGTTCCATTACACAATATCATATTCAATTACCATGATCTACCTCCTCAAATACCTTAGTGAAAAAAAGTTAATAAATTCGTTAAGGCAGGAAACGCCCCTTTGTAAAACCATGCTGAGATCGTTGATTAATTTTGCTTTTCAAGTGGCTACGACTGCCTCGGCAGTTATTTATTCCATAAATTTTCCACTATGGAGGTTAGTTATTGGTCTCATAGTTCGAAACGAAGCTAAGGACCTGTCACTCCTGTTTGAAAAATGGTATCACATTTGCCATTTTCCAATTATCCTGGCCACCATGCCAGTTTGTTAGTGATATGTTGAAAAGGATTAGCCAAATGCTTGCTAAACACATATTTGGCTTCGCCGGGACACTAACAATGCTCTTTTCTGTCAGTCAGAGATCTGAGCCATTCCTATTGACTGGTCTTCTGCCTAAAAACTGTCTTCCCTACTTCCACTCGACAGTCGCCGCTTATAGTTGAATCCTCTCTTATTACACAACTTTCCTTGTATGAACTTGCCTGCTTCGTCTCTGTAGGCCTTCCTCTCCATACATTGTAAAAAGCTCCAAAACTTCAGAAACACCCGTGACTGACTGAACCTGAATCCTCATTTTTTCTTCTTCTTTCTTTTTCTTCTCCTCTTCCCCTTTCCTCTCTCCTTTTCTCCTCTGGGTTTGTTTTCTCTCTCCTGTCTCGTGTTTCTGTTTCCTTCTTTATTTTATTTTCACCACTTCCCTTCACGCACTCGGTGCGCTTGCTCTCCCTCTGTGTGTTTTAGCTCTCTTGCAGGTGCTCCCCTTCCGTTGTATTTGACTGGCTCGTCTTCCTTATTTCCCACTTTACCACTACACTACTACTACCTCTTCTTCTTCTTACTACTTTCTACTGATGAAATTAGACACATTGTGCGGGTCTGCCGGTTGTCTTTGTTGTGGGACGTTTCGCCATCCAGTGGCTTGGCTGGATGGCGAAAACGTTACGGTGGGGATGCCCCGGGGTGTTGTGCATGTGTCATTTTCATCCTGTCGGTATTATATACAATTCTTGTACTACTACTACTACTACTTGTACCACTACTACTACCTCCCTCTCACTGCCTATATATAGACGTTCTGCTCCTCCTCTGTTAAGTGTGACTTTGTCAATGGTGTCCAGTGGACGAAACGTTCGTCGTTAAGCTTCTGGTCTTTTATGTGCGGGTTATTTGTGTATCGTTCCAGTCACGGTATTGTGCCTTTTTGTTATTTATTTATTTAATGTGTGCTAAGCTCCTCTTTACATTCCTTTAGAACCCTTGCATACAGTTCATCAGGGCCTGGGGGTTTGTTAGGTTTTAATTTATCTATTTGCCTAAGGACCATGTCATTTGTGACCCTAATCGTGCACGGCTTATTATCGTCCTGTTCTACATAATTTAGCATTACTGGAATATCGCTGGTATCCTCCTGTGTAAAAACTGAGAGGAAGTATGTGTTAAAAATTCTACACATTTCCTTATCACTGTCAGTGAGCTGACCCGAGGAACTTTTGAGTGGGCCTATCTTGTCCCTAATCTTACTTCTGTATACATAAGAACATAAGAATGTAGGAACACTGCAGAAGGCCTACTGGCCCATACGAGGCAGGTCCTTATCAAAACGACATCTACCTAAAGCTACTCAAGAAACAACTCCCGCACCCCCCAACACCAATCAAACCCAGCCCCTCCCACTCCTATATTTGTCCAGTCTCTTCTTAAAGCTACCCAAGGTCCTAGCCTCTATCACCCCACTGGGAAGACTGTTCCACGCATCTACAACTCTGTTAGAAAACCAGTACTTACCTATGTCCTTTCTAAATCTAAATTTATCCAACTTAAATCCATTATTCCTGGTTCTTACCTGGTTCGACACCCTCAGTACTTTATTAATGTCTCCCTTGTTTATGCCCGTCATCCACTTATACACTTCAATGATATCTCCCCTCATTCTACGCCTCTCCAGAGAGTGGAGATTTAAGGCTTTAAGTCTATCTTCATACGGGAGGTTCCTTACACAGTAAATCATTTTAGTCATTCTTCTCTGTATGTTCTCTAATGAGTCTATGTCCATCCTGTAGTAAGGGGACCAAAACTGAGAACATAAGAACATAAGAACATAAGAAAGGAGGAACACTGCAGAAGGCCTGTTGGCCCATACTAGGCAGGTCCTTTACAATTCATCCCACTAACAAAACATTTGCCCATCCCAATTTTCAATGCCACCCAAGAAACAAGCTCCGATGTGCAAGTCCCACTCAAATCCAACCCCTCCCACTCATGTACTTATCCAACCTAAATTTGAAACTACCCAAAGTCCTAGCCTCAATAACCCAACTAGGTAGACTGTTCCACTCATCAACTACCCTATTTCCAAACCAATACTTTCCTATGTCCTTTCTAAATCTAAACTTATCTAATTTAATCCATTACTGAGGGTTCTCTTCTTGGAGAGATATCCTCAAGACCTTGTTAATATCACCCCTATTAATACCTATCTTCCACTTATACACTTCGATCAGGTCTCCCCTCATTCTTCGTCTAACATGTGAATTGTAACTTAAAGAGTCTTCAATCTTTCTCATAAGGAAGTTTCTAATGCTATGTATTAATTTAGTCATCCTACGCTGAATGTTTTCTAACGAATTTATGTCCATTCTGTAACTATGGAGACCAGGAATTGAGCTGCATAATTCTGGTGAGCCTTACTAATGATGTATAAAAGCTGCCAGTATGGACCTCTGGATTCTGTGCTTACACTTCCTTGATTAAATCCCAGTAAATCTATTTGCCCTTATTACGTAGCTTAGGCATTGCTTGTTCTTGGTTTAAGGTTGCTTGCTCTTTACCATAACCCCAAGTCCTTTTCGCAATCTGTTTGGCTAAGTTCTACATTATTTAACTTATAAGTGCTAGGGTTTATTAGACCTCCCGAGCTTCAGAAACCTGGCATTTATCACATTGAACTGCATCTGCCACTTTTCTGACCAAGTGTAGAGTTTGTCTAATTCCTCCTGAAGTTCCCTAACCATCTACGTTTGAATCAATTATCCTACCTATCTTGTGTCATCGGCGAATTTGCTCATATCACTTGCAATTACTTCATCAAGATCATTTGATATATATTATAAAACCAACAACGGGCCCCCCAAGACTGTTCCCTGGTGGAACGCCACCTTGTTACTGATCCACTCGGATTTAACCCCATTTATGGACACTCTCTGCTTCTGTCTGTGAGCCCATGACTCGATCCACGAGAGCACCTCCCCCCAATGCCATGAGCTGCTAACTTTCCTCAACAGTCTTTGAGTGCGGAACTCTATCAATGCCTTACTAAATCAATAAACAACATCTATTCTTTATCGTGGTCAACAGCCTCAAAAGCTTTACTGAGAAAGAAAGTTAATAAATTAGTTAGACAGACCGGCCTCTTGTGTTCCCCTCTGAATCCATGCTGAGTAGTATATTAATCAAGCTATGCTTATCGCGATGGCTTCTTATAATCTCGCTATAATTGACTCTAGCAAACTTGCCTACAATGAGGTCAGGCTTATTGGGCGGTAATTTGAACGGTTAACGACTTGTCCCCCTGTTTTAACAGATAGGAATTACATTAGCCATCTTCCATACAGACACTACATCCTGTTTGAGAGATAAAATTAAAAAATATTAGTTAATGGTTCACAGACTTCCATTTTGCATTCCTTAACAACCTTGAAAAACCAGCATCAGGACCCGGTGACTTATTTTGCTTCGTCGGTTATCTGCTACAACCATTTCACTAGTGACTGTGATGTTACATAATTTATCTTCTTCTGATCCACTATAAAAATTAATTACCGGGAGTATTATTAGTGTCTTCCTGATGTAAAAACCGAGAGAAATAATTATTTAAAATCGAGCACATTCATTCTCTTTGTCAGTTAGAGCCCATAGTTATTTTTTAAACGGGACCTATCTTATCTCTGACTTTTGTTTATATTGCTGGAAATAACTTTTTGGATTAGTTTTAGAATCCCTAGCAACTTTAATTTCATAGTCCCTTTTTAGCTTTTCTTATCCCTTTTTAATGTCCCTCTTAATGTCAATTACTGATTCATAGATGACCCTCGCCTCTTTGATACGCTAATAAATCCATTTCTTATGACTAGTAGATGTTTCAGCCTATTATTCATCCATTAGGGTCATTTCTATTTGATCTAATTTCCATATAAGGGATAAAACGATTCTTTGAGCAGCATGTATTGTGTTCAGAAAACTGTCATATTGATAGTCTCTTCGTTACCCAGCCAACAGATGATTAAGTGTTCTCTAAGCCCATCGTAATCTGCTAAGCGAGAATCTGGGACTGTTACTGAAGTTACCCCTACTTTCTTACTTCCATTCAATTCTAAATGTAATTGTTTGTGGTCGCTAGCACCCAGTTCCTCTGTAACTTTAAATTATTAAACAGGGGATTCATTGTTTGCCAGAACTAAGTCAAGCAGGTTATTATCCCCTCTTGTAGGTTCTGTCACACAAACTGCTTCAAAAAACAATCCTGGAACTACTTCTAAGAATGTATGATTCTAATTCCCAGTCAAGAAATTCCAATCAATATGATAAAGTTAAAGTCTCCTAGAATTAACTACATTATCGTGCCTTGTGGCCCTAACAATTTTCCTCCATAGTAGTCTCCCTTGGTCCCCCCCTATCTAAATTTGGGGGGGACGGTTATATCACACCTAAAATTAATTTGGCTGCCCCTCTGGAAAATTCTATCCAAACAGGACTCTGTATGTGTTACTTCAGACCTTAATACCCGTTTTTATGCAACAGTTCAAGCGATCTCGGGGACATAAACAATGCCACCCACCCCCCCTTCCCGATACTTCTATCTACTTGGAACAATTTATTAACCCTGACTGTGACATTTCTGCAGGCATGTCCCAACTTTTTGAATCTAAACCTGTCTCAGTAATGGCAATACATCTAGTTACCCTGCAACTAACTAGTCTCACTCGCCATCTTATTCCTGCACTTCGTATATTTGTGTAATAAACTTTTAATGAACCCTCCTCTCTCTTTACCCTTATCTGCTTTTTTCTATTATTCCACTAAACCTATTACTGTCCTTGGTCAGTTAGTGCCACTGGCTTTCAAATATCCACCTCATTTTGCCTGTACTAGTTCTACCTAGAGTACTCATATTACTACCCTGCGACTTCTCACAGTTTTCCTGCAAAAACCATACCTCTACTAATTCTAGTTAAAGTTCCTAACAACCCCCTCAACTGATGTTTAGCAGAAAACCCACACCTGCCTGGATAAGTGACCCCATCCCTGGCCATACATGTTCATTTCGGCCATAGAAGGTTGTCCCAGTTGTCAATGGAATGGTACTGCAATTTATCCTTACAGTGTTTATCCAGCCAACAATTAATACAATGCTCTGGACAACCGTTTCAGTACCACACTCCTTCCTTGGCAAAAATGCCCAAAAACATATAACAGGGCGCCCCCCCTTTTCCTAACATGTCTATAGTGTCCTGAACTTTCTAACTAAATCCTCACTTCTACGCTTAGCCAAAATCATTGCCTCCAGCACTGAGGCACAATAATAGGATTGAATCCCCATTTCCGTTCATGATGTTGTCAAAAGCCCGGGCTAACAATGTCCTCATCCAGCCCCAGGAAAGCATACCTTTGTCTCCTTAATTCCTTGTCTTCAAGGCGAGAATGCCTATCATGTATCTATAACCTGGCCTTATCCCCAACAACAACAATATTTTACCTTCCTTGTTGTCGTTCGTCGTGACGTCCCCAGTAGTAGACTCACATTCGTCGGGTAGCACGAGAATGCGTTGGAGGTTTCCACGGGGTTTCCACCAGCAGCTCTTTCTTCTTCATCGTTTCTGGCTTTCCATTACGCTCTTCTTGTATCGTCAACGTTCGTCGTCCCTGTGTCCAGCCACTGACCACGATCCCTTCTTGACCTGAGGACTCGAAACAGGAGGACTACTACGAATCCTCTTGTTTTCCTCGGTCAATCGCCGTATCTCCATCTTCGCTGCCTTCAATTCTTCCTTAAGTTGCTGGTAAAGTTGCTCGATGGAGGAAGTAAAGTTGCTCGATGGAGGAAATAAAGTTGCTCGATGGAGCATAATCTAAATGAGGCCTCACTAGTGATGTATAGAGCTGTAAAATAACTTTTGGACTTCTGTTACTTATACTTCTTGAGATAAATCCAAGTAATCTGTTGGCCTTGTTGCGCACACTGAGGCACTGCTGTCTTGGCTTTAGATTTCTGCTTACCATGACTCATAAGAAATCCTTTTGGGTTAGTCTTCGATTCTCTTGCAACTTTAACCTCATACTCTCTTTTTGCTTTTCTAATTCCCTTTTTTATTTCTCTCTTTAACTGAATATATCGATTTCTTAATTGCCCCTCTCCTCTTTTGATTTGCCTATATATGCCTCTCTTTTGACCAATCAGATATTTTAATCTATTGTTCATCCATTTAGGATCATTTTTGTTTGATCTGATTTCCCTATTTGGAACACTTTTTGACTGAGCAGCTAGAACTTTGCCATCTGGAAAGCATTCATTATACGGCAACCTTAACACCAACCTTGCCTTAGTCAGGTCATTCCAGTTCAGCACACCTAAGTAATTTTGAGTCCTTGAAATCAGGCCGAGCGAAAAGTCAGGGGACGGAGACTTGCTCTTGCCATTATTAGGGAATTCCATGATAGATTAAAACTGAGTGATATGTGATCACTTCTCCCCAAGTCATCATTAAGCTCAGATTATTAATTAGAGTCTCCCTACTGGCTCAAGAACCAAGTCAAGGAGGTTATTTCCCCTTGGTGGCTCTTGTCACAATGTTTTAAAAACAATCCTGGATCGGATCAAGAAAGTCCCATGACTCTAAATTTTCCTGTCAAATTGCTCCAGTCAATCTGTCTATAGTTGAAATCTCCCATTTGCACAACATTTGCGATATTAGATGCCTTACGAATTTCGTCCCATAGAAGTTTACTGCACTCCCTATCAAGATTTGGGGCCTGTAAATCACACCCTAAATTAGTTTTTCTCGGCCCCGAGAAGCCTGTAACCAAAACAGATTCCAGTGGCTGGGACACTTATTATTTAATATCTTGTCTAACACAACATTTAAATTGTCTCTGACATTACATCGCCTACTCCACCAACCTTTCCTGTTGACCTGTCAGTGTGTGGAATAATTTATAGCCTTGTATGTGACATTCAGGAGGCCATCTCTTAGCTTTCCAGATTGAGCCATGCTCTGTTATAGCTAATAATAATCTATGTTTCCTTGCACTTGCAATTAATCTTAGCCTCATCTATCTTATTTCTTACACTCCTGCTATTAGTTATAATAATTACGGGAGTAGTCCTCTTGCTGCCCTCTGCTGACCCCCTTTGTTTGTGACCTGATCTATTGTCTTTTATTTATAACTTCATGCTGAAATGCCTTTTATACATTTACTGTTTCCAACCCTGTGTTGGCAACCTGCTTGTTTCCCACACACACCCATACCTTATCTTCCATCAGTTTAAAATCATAGGCATTTCACCAATGGCCTTTCAATTGAGTTGCAAGTGCTACCACCCCTGCCCCAGAGAGATGTACCCTTCCCTTGCATACTATCATGTTTTGCCATAAAAGTTGTCAGTTGTCAATGATGGATTGCAAGTTCCTTGCAGTATCTGTCTAGCCAGCATTTTACACCAATTGCCCTAGACAACCATTCATTTTCCTACTCCCCTTCTAGGCAAAGATGCTACATATGTTGGATCCCTCCCTTAGATTATTGATATCTATAGTGACCTGTACTTTATCTAGCAGCTCTTCTCTTCCTACCATTTCCAATATCATTTCCACCAGCACTGAGACAGATAATGGGCTTGTTCCCATTATCTGACATGATATTATAAGCCTGTTGACAATGTCCCTAACACCAGCTCCAGGGAAGCTCCACTCATCCTATTCTTATTCCTATTACAAACAGCACGGTCAATATATCTTACCTGAGAGTCACAACCACAGAATGCACTTACTTCCATTAGCCAGGGGCAGTTAGTACCCTATACATTCACTGGCACTGAAGTACATTCATCCTGAAGATCGGAGAAGGCGATTTCCTACCTTCAGGATCTTCACTCTTAACTATTCCTTACTCTGATGCGCCTCCCATTACTGTGAACCACTAGCCCACTTGTTGCAGGTGCTGGGCTGCCACTCACTTTGAGCTGGTAGCCGTTGTACCTCCCCACATACAGCCTTCACAGCGAGAGACGACGCACCTCACTGCGCTAGAAGCCTCATTCCCCACAACTCCAGCCACCTCACACACTCTCTCCAGACCCATTGAGGTGGACCTTCAGCCTCCTAATCTCCTCCTGGAGAAGCAAGACCTCCTCCTTCAACTCTCCAACCTCAATTTTTAAAACACTGCAGAAGCAAGCCATGCTTTGTAACCGTCCACGCTAATCCCCAAAGTAGCTCAGGATCGTCCCTGAACGCTTGAGAGATGTGGTAGGAGCTCAAGACCCCAGGTTTACTGAAGCAGCGATGCGATGGGACACCCTTACAGACTCCTCCAGTAGACCAGCTCCTCCCAAAAAGCACACACAGTCCCACCGGGACAAACCGATCATGCTCACCAACGCCTCAAGAAAGGACAAAGCTTGTCACCTGGCAGTGAAGGCACCACACTCAGGAGATTTCTTGTTAGCTGTTCCCAATTCCTCCCTGGGCACTCGGCTCAACCCACAGGCCATTCGGATTGGTGTTGCTCTTCCCCTAGACGCCCCCATCCTCACCGAACATAGGACTGATTACCTCAAACTGCTGGCCGCACGCAAGCTGACGTATGAATCACAGCCCAGTTGGTCAGGTACTGACTTTAGGTGCTTGTCCAGTGTCTTCTTGCTTTGTATTGGACTGATGAAGTCACTGTGTGGTGAAACGTTTCCTCAATAAAAATTCCCATATTGCATAAGCGTCTCAGTCTTCAAGTTATCGTTTTTTTAAACCATTTATCACAGGTATAAGGGTTTGTAGATCAATGTAATAACTCTTAAGTATCATGCAATAGATGTATAAGAGGTGTTTCTTAAGTTATTCATAACAGTGTAACAACTCGTTGTAGATTACCATTTAAAATATGTGGCTTCGGCCAAGTAGTATATTGTTACAGCTCTTTATTGAGCACCATTTTTAAGAAGCATTAAAAATTATGAGATCACTGTACTGTACAGTGACCATCATATAGTGGAATATAAAAATCAACACTTCTAGTTAATATTATCTCTTCCGATACAGATGGACGAAAGAAGCGAAAAAGACGGGGTTAGTGTCAACTGGATTTTAGATCTAATCAACCCCGGTACAAGTCCCTCGCAGCTCACTGACATCTACGATCAAATCTGCACGAAATATGATAAGGTAAATGAGTTGTAAGAGACGTAATTATATGTGCATATTTCTACATATATATTTCTTACATATATGTTCGTGCTTAGCATTCCTGAGTAGAAAAACGGTCATTAGCAGAACTCATAAATTTAATTCCTTTCTAAAATTTTTTCCTCTTGTACGTTTAAAGATATATTTTTTTCAACAATGTTAATGTTGAAATTTTTAATTTTTCACCAGAACAATATTAGAAAACTTACCTAACCTTATTATAAAAAGACACAATTTATTTTTTTAACCTACCCAACTATAAATGAAACATAAGAAAGAATGGAACACTGCCCATCGGGCCTATTGACCCATGCGTAGCTAGCGTCCATGTCCCCCCCCCCCGGATTAACCCATGACCCACCCCCCGGAATTATCCCTATGACCACCCAGTCGGGTCATTTCCACTCAAGGATGGAGCACTGCTCCAGACCCAGCAGAACAAGCTAGTCAGGTCCAAGTCACACACACCAACACACAATCATGTGAGGAAATGGTATGGTGATACTGATAAGATGTGGAAAGGACACTTTATGTACAGTTCAGGACATTTATTAAAGGAAACGTTTCGCACGAGTGGCTTTCTTCAGTCCTAATACAGAGAAAACTAAGAAAACACACATATATATATAGTGGCAGGAGTCAGGTGAGGTGACGCGTGGGTCGAGGTGGTAGGAGTTGTTATGTAGTTGTAAGTAGTAGTAATGGAACTAAGGAGGTGTGGCCTAGAGAGGGAACCTGCTGGCATCAAGTAACACCATGGTTCCCAGGAAGGGAGTAATATCCTCTTGCTTAGTGATTTTGACAATACTGTAACTACCGGATTTTTGCTTTATAGTGTTACTGACAGAAATTAGTGCAGCTTCAATGCTTTTCTCCGTCATATGTTCGTCTTCTTTAATAACTAGTCTAGCTTCATGAATTTCATGAGGTGTTCAAAACATCGTTCTATGTTGAACACATGCATTTTTGCGGTCATCATTTCTGCAAGCATTTTTGTGTTCTGCTATCCTAATGTCCAGAGTTCTAGCTGTTTCCCCTACATATACTTTGTCACACCCCCCACATGGTATAGTGTAGATTCCTGCACTTGTGCCAGAATCATGCTTGGGTTTTTGTATCAGGTTCCTAATAGTAGTTGAGAGCTGGTAGATATTTTTAGCCGTTTCTGTTCAAACCTTTTTGAAACATAGTGGCAACTGTTGCTGACCGGTAAAACGATGTAACTTGGAGGCTTTTCTTCAATTTGATAGGTGTTGGTCTTGCTGAGGATAAGAACATAAGAACATAAGAACGAAGGAACACTGCAGAAGGCCTACTGGCCCATGCGAGGCTCAGGTATAAAGTCTCCTTACCGGCTTAAGCCAATGCACCCAACCTAGTCAGGTCAGGTCACATTGACTTAAGGGAGGAACACGGCAACCGACCTGGTAGCACAAGCTATCAGGTTAACTCACACCCACCCACATCTACCTCATGTATTTATTCCAACTATTTTTAAGGCTACACAACGTTCTAGGCCTCTATAACGGTATTGGGAGTTTGTTCCACTCATCCCACACTCTATTACCAAACCAGTTACTTTCCTATATCCCTTCCTGAATCTGAATTTTTCAAACTTAAAACCTTTGCTGCGAGTCCTGTCTAGGCTAAGATATTTACAGCACACAATTTACATTCCCTTTATTTATTCTGTCTTCCATTTATACACCTCAATCATATCCCCCCTAATTCTACGTCTTTCTAGAGAGTGCAGTTTCAGGCCCTTAGTCTATCCTCATAGGGAAGGTTTCTGATACATGGGATCAACTATGTCATCCTCCTTTGTACATTTTCCAGAGAATTTATATCCATTCTGTAATACGGTGACCAAAACTGTGCAGCATAATCTAAATGAGGCCTAACCAAGGATGTATAGAGTTGAAGAACAACCTGAGGACTCCTATTATTTATGCTTCTTGATATGAAGCCAAGGATTCTATTAGCTTTATTGCGAACACTTATGCACTGTTGTCTTGGTTTCAGATTACTGCTAACCAGAACTCCTAAATCTTTTTCGCAATCCGTAATATTAAGATCTACATTATTTAGTTTATATGTGGCATGGTTATTGTCCTGTCCAACATTTAGAACTTTGCATTTGTCTACATTAAACTGCATCTGCCACTTTCTCCGACCACTGCATCAGTCTATTCAAATCTTCCTGGAGTGCTCGAATGTCCTCGTCAGAATGAATTCGACGGCCTATTTTGGTGTCATCGGCAAACTTGCCGATGTCGCTCTTTATCCCCTCATCTATGTCGTTTATGTAGATTGTGAACAGCAGGGGGCCCAACACTGACCCCTGGGGAAAACACCGCTCGTGACACTTCCCCACTCTGATTTCTCCCCATTTATGCAAACTCTCTGCTGCCTATTTGTCAACCATGCCTCTATCCGGGAAAAAAATTTCTCCTCCTATTCCATGTGCTTTAATTTTCCTCAATAGTCTCTGATGGGGGACCCTGTCAAAAGCCTTAGGGAAGTCCATTACACAATATCATATTCATTACCATGATCTCCCTCCTCAAATACCTTAGTGAAAAAAGTTAATAAATTCGTAAGGCAGGAACGCCCCTTTGTAAAACCATGCTGAGATTCGTTGATTAATTTATGCTTTCAAGGTGGCTACGAACTGCCTCGGCAATTATTGATTCCATAAATTTTCCCCCCTATGGAGGTTGGCTTATTGGTCTATAGTTCGAAGCTAAGGCCCTGTCACCTGTTTTGAAATAGGTATCACATTTGCCATTTTCCACTTATCTGGCACCATGCCAGTTTGTAGTGATATGTTGAAAAGATTAGCCAAAGGTGTGCAAAATCTCCTCTTTACATTCCTTTAGAACCCTTGCATACAGTTCATCAGGGCCTGGGGATTTGTTAGGTTTTAATTTATCTATTTGCCTAAGGACCATGTCACTTGTGACCCTAATAGTGCACAGTTTATTATCGTCCTGTTCTACATAATTTATCATTACTGGAATATCGCTGGTATCCTCCTGTGTAAAAACTGAGAGGAAGTATGTGTTAAAAATTCTACACATTTTCCTTATCACTGTCAGTGAGCTGACCCGAGGAACTTTTGAGTGGGCTATCTTGTCCCTGATTCTTACTTCTGTATACTGAAAGAATCCTTTTGGGTTAATCTTCGATTCTCTTGCAACTTTAACCTCATAATCTCTTTTTGTTTTTCAAATTCCCCTTTTTATTTCTCTCTTTACTGAATATACGTTTTTCTCAATTCCCCCTCTCCCTTTTGATTTGCCTAATATGCCTCTCTTTTACCAATCAAATTTTTTAATCTATTGTTCATCCTTTTAGGATCATTTTTGTTTGTCTGTTTCCCCTATTTGGAACAAATTTGACTGGAAAGCTAAAAATATGCCCGGAAAGCATCATATCGAACCATCCCCCCTACCTGACCCTTAGTAGGCATTTTCCAGTTCAGGCCCCCTAAAAATTTTTTCAGTCAGAAATCACCCAAGAAAGCCCGGGGAAAAACGGAGACTTTGATTGCCATTATTAGGGGAATTCCATATATATTAAAACTGAGGATTTGTGGTCACTTTCCCCAACCTATCTTAAACCTCAAGTTTATTAATTATTTTTTTCCCTACGGGCAAAAACCAAAAGCAAGAGGTTATTTCCCCTAGTTGGCTCTGTCACAAACTGTTTTAAAAAACAACCCGGATGGGATCAAAAGTCCCTGACTCTAAATTTCCTGTAAAATTTGTCCAGCAATCTGTCAAATAGTTAAAAATTCCCCCCATTAGCACAACATTTTCGTAGTAAAAATCCCTTACGAATTTCGTCCCATAAAAGTTTACTGCACCCCCTTCAAGATTTGGGGCCCTGAAATCACACCCAAATTAGTTTTTTCCGCCCCCAAAAGCTGTAACCAAACAGATTATGGCTGCGTTCTAATTTTTTATCTTGTCTAACACAACAATTTAAATTGTCTCTGCATACATCGCACCCACCACCTTTCCCGTTGACCCTGTCAGTGGGGAATAATTTATAGCCTTGTATGTGACATTCAGAGGGCATCCTCTTCTTTCAGATTGAGCCCGTCTCTGTTTTAAAGCAATAATACATGTTTCCTGCACTTGCAATTAAACTTAGCTCATCTACTTATTTCTTACACTCCTGCTATTAGTTAGTAAACCCTTTAAGGGAGCTATCCCTTGCGCCCCCTGCTTCCCCCCTTTTTTTTTCTGACCTGATTATTGTCTTTATTTATAATTCTCGAAAGCCCTTTTTTACATTTATGTTTTCCAACCCAAGTGTTGCAACCTGCTTGTTTCCCCCACACACCCTACCTCTATCTTCCATCAGTTTAAAATCATAGGCTTTTTTCCAATGGCCTTTCAATCGATCTGCAAGTGCTACCACCCCCGCCCCAGAGAGATGTCCCCCCCCTTGCATACATATCTGTTTGCCATAAAGTTGTTTTTATTGTCAATGAATGGATTGCAATTCCTTGATTTTTCTAGCCAGCAATTTACACCAAACCCTAGAAACCATTCATTTTTACTCCCCTTCTAGCAAGAAGGGAGTAATTGATTGGGGGTCCCTCCCTTTGACTTAAAGAAATCTTTTAGCTGACCTGTATTATCTAGCAGCTCTTCTCCCCTACCCTTCCAAATCATTTCTACCACACTGAGACGATAATGGCTTGTTCCCATTACCTGACATGATATTATCCAGCCTGTTGACAATGTCCCCAAAAACCCAGCTCCAGGGAAGCCACTCTATCCCCACTTCTTTTTCCTATTAAAAAAAAGCAAGGGTCAATATATCTTCCCTGAGAGTCACCAACCACAAAATGCGCTTACCTCCAAAGCAGGGGCAGTAGTACCCTTACCTTACGGGGCCACTGAAGTACTCACTAAGAACAGGAAGCGATTTCCTCCTTCAGATCTTCCCCTTTAACTTTCCTTACTTGAGCCCCCCTTCCATTACTGTGAACCACTCGCCACTTGTAGCAGGTGCTGGCTCCCCCATGCGGCCCCTTTTGTACCTCCCCAACTACACCCTCCTCACAGCGAGAGACAGACTGCCCCTAAACTTGAAGCCTCATTCCCAAACCCCACCACCTCACACTCTCTCCCAGCCCATTGGATACGTTTGCACGTTTCCTGCACACTATGAAGTGTAGGGGAAAGTGTAGTGAACTAAAAGATTTGGGTAGTATGTACTTCTTTTCGAGGAACGCGGACTGGAAATTCGTAGGCTCTCAGAAAGAACCCAAAAATACCCCTCTTTTAGTTTTGTAGTTATTGGGTTCTTTCTGAGAGCCAAAAAGAATTTCCAGCCGCAGTTCCTCGAAGAAGAATGTACATACCCCCAAAATCTTTAGTTTACTACACTTTCCCACACTTCATCGTGGGGGCAGGAAACGTGCAACATATCCTCAGCAAGACAAACACCTATCAAATTAAGAAAAGCCTCCAAAATTACATTGTTTTTCCGGTCAGCAACGTTTTCCATAATGTTTCAAAAATGTTTGACAGAAAACTGGCTAAAATATCTACCAGCTCTTCAACTACTATTAGGAACCTGATACAAAAACCCAAGCATGATTCTGGCACAAGTGCAGGAATCTACACTATACCATGTGGGGTGTGTGATAAAGTATATGTAGGGGAAACAGCCAGAACTCCGGACATTAGGATAGCAGAACACAAAAATGCTTGCAGAAATGATGACCGCAAAAATGCATGTGTTCAACATAGAGACGATGTTGGACACCTCATGAAATTCAATGAAGCTAAACTAGTTATTAAAGAAGACGACTTAAGACGGAGAAAAATGCATTGAAGCTGCACTAATTTCTGTCAGTAACACTATAAAGCAAAAATCCGGTAGTTACAGTATTTCAAAATCACTAAGCAAGAGGATATTACCCATCCTGGGAACTGGTGTTACTTGATGCCAGCAGGTCCCTCTCTAGCCTCACCTCCTTAGTTCCATTACTACTACTACTACTACTACTACTACTACTACTACTACTACTACTACTACTACTACTACTACTACTACTACTACTACTACCACCTCTACCCACGCGTCACCTCACCTGACTCCTGCCACTATATATATATGTGTTTTCTTAGTTTTCTCTGTATTAGGACTGAAGAAGCCACTCGTGGCGAAACGTTTCCTTTAATAAATGTCCTGAACTGTACATAAGTGTCTTTTTCCACACACAATCATGTATTTATCTAACCTATTTTTAAAACTGCACAACGTTTTAGCCTGAATAACTGTACTCGGGAGTTTGTTCCACTCATCCACAACTCTATTACCAAACGAGTGCTTTCCTATATCAACTAAATATATTTTAGATTTGTTTACAATAATTTAATACTAAACAAACACAATCAAGGTAAGTCACATATGCAACAGTTAGGTATCTTTATTTCGAAACGTTTCGCCTACACAGTAGGCTTCTTCAGTCGAGTACAGAAAAGTTGATAGAAGCAGAAGAGACTTGAAGACGATGTAATCAGTCCATCACCCTTAAAGTTTTGAGGTGGTCAGTCCCTCAGTCGTGTCTATGGCGCCATGAAAACCATGCTTTTGGTGCCTCATTATTGAGGCACCGCCCGGTAAAGGCCTTTCTTCCAAGGATAGATGGTGATCCCATCAGGGTGGTTTGCTGGGTTGTGGGTATTGTTGGCTGCTAGTGATCGGGGCTCCCTCTCGGCTGGGCATCCATGTGTACCAAGGGTTCTCATAATGATATCGTTGACCTCATTGTGTCTTGCATGCCAGCCCTTGGTTTTGGAACAGTTAAGACCATGTGGACAGTATTGGTCTGCTTGTGCTTCGCCGCAATTACACGTATATTCTGTGTGAATTGAGGCAGCAAGGCGCAGAGCCACTGCAATATGGAGGGTCATAGGGTCGATTCGCTTTCCCATTGCAGATATGGGAACTGTTTGGAGGAAGGCCCCAGAGTGATGTGCACTCACAGCCTGGAGACGAGCATCTCTCTATCTGATGTTGCAGCCCTGAGCATGTTGGCAAGTACCTTTTCAGCGATCAGGCCATCCCAGCTTGACTGTTTGTGAGCCAGTGCTGCACTACCAGTACTACAACCTCTTCTACTACTACTACTACTACTGATGAAATTAAGACACATGTGCGGCATCTGGGTGTCTTTGTTGTGGACGTTTCGCCATCCAGTGGCTGGCTGGATGGTGAAACGTCTACGATGGGGATGCCCGGGTGTTGCGCATGTGTCTTAACTTCATGTTGTCGGTATTATATACCATTCTTGTACTACTACTACTACTACTACTACCACCACCACCTCTTCCTGCCTATATATAGCCGTCCTGCTCCACTTCTGGTTAGTGTGACTTTGTAAATGGTCCAAGTCGGACCGAAACGTCTTTGTAAGCTTCTCTCTTTTATGTGCGGGTTATTTGTGTATTGTTCCAGTCACGGTATTGAGCCTTGTTTTGTTATTTCTACTCTATGCTCTAAAACAGGGAATGGCGAGGGGTAATCCATTGTCCCCCTTACTGAGCAATTTCTATATGGAATTTCTTGAGGATAGACTGCTGAGGGATATCTTGCCATGTAAAGCTAAATGGTTCTGATATGTGGATGACATCTTGTGTCTTCGGCCAAATGTTATAGCTCTTGATACATTTTTACCAAGACTTAACAGTCTAGTCCCGTCTACTAAATTCACTGTGGAGAAACAGGTTGACTAAATTTCCATTCTTAGATGTACTGATACACCGAGTTGATAGAAAGTTTAAGTTTACAGTATATAGGAAGGCTACCAATGTGTGCTCATACATTCACTACTATTCCTACCTTGAGACTAGAGTCAAAAGGAATGTATTTCTGACTATTTTTTGAGAGCCTATAGAGTGTGCAGTCTGGAGTTCCTTGATGAAGAAATTAGGAAAATATTTGACATTGGCATGAAATTGTGATATCTTACAGTGTTTGTTGAATCTACCTTACTGGCAGCTAACAAAACTTATTATAAAACAGAACCTAGGATAACACCTCAGACCAAGAATGTGCTGGTCCTACAATATAACGAGAATTTATCTATCCTGCTAAACGCTCTTAGAAGATTTAATATACAAGTAGTATTTAAAAATTCACGGTCTATTAGAAGCATCTTGATAAAGAATGCATCCCAACAACGTGTTGGCGGTGTCTACAGAGTTGGTTGCAACAGTTGCAGTCTCTCCTATTTGGGACAAACTGGAAAAGCATTGGAGGTGAGAATGTCCCAGCACCGTTATTCAATAAGTATAGCACAGGAGTGGAACATGATTTTCAACCACATTAGAACTTGTAATAACCCAGCAAATTGGCGTGAAGCAAGAGTCATCTTCCCTTGTTCCTCCTGGCTTGAAACGAATATTGTAGAATCGGCTGTTATTAAGCATGATAGGCAGACTTTATACAATATCAGTAATGGACTGTTCAAATTAGATGCGTATTTAGTTGAGGCAATAGTACACAGTTTAAAATTGGGCTCTTATATGAATGCATCAGTGCCTTAAATGTACTGCTACACCTAGGAATTAGGCCTTATATATATTTCTCCTGCAATTTCTGAAGGTTTTAACCCGGTTTGCC
>NC_069436.1:2808212-2852547 GCF_026875155.1 Cherax quadricarinatus | reverse complement strand
GGATTTTCCCCCCACTTGCCAGTTTTTTTTAGCACGTTTTTTTTTCTTCTTTCGCCATAGTCGCACTTGTCAAAGGATTTGCAAATTTCTGGGGTAATTACATCTGAATTCTGTTTTTCTTCCAGTGCATCGCTGGCCATATCAGAGTGATCCAGTAGTTGCGAGAGGCAGGAGCGACCTGTTCTTAACCCATGTTGCCCTGGATTGTGCAGATTTTGGGGAATCCAAGTGGTTTGCAATCGCGCTTCTTAGCACTCTTTCAAAGATTTTTATGGTGTGGGACGTTAGAGCTATTGGTCTATAGTTCTTAGCTAATGCTTTCCTGCCACCTTTATGGAGTGAGGCTATATCCGTTGTTTTTAGTGACTGGAATTTCACCATGTGTAGCTCCTTCCCCATAGCATACTTAGAGCACGCGAAAGGGGTTTCTTGCAGTTCTTAATGGACATAGAGTTCCATGAGTCTGGGCCTGGGGCTGGGTGCATGGGCATGTTGTAAATGGCTTTCTCAATATCAACGGAGGTAGGATGATGTCGGAAATTGGCAAATATTGATGAAGTTTTCAGGCTCATTCATGAAAAAAATCATTTCGAATTGTTGATCTTTGACTGATTAGTGGCGCGGTAAGGGGATGATTATAGTGGCTCGGTAAGGGGGCTGATTATAGTGGCTCGGTAAGGGGCTGATTATAGTGGCTCGGAAAGGGGGGGCTGATTATAGTGGCTCGGTAAGGGGCTGATTATAGTGGCTCGGTAAGGGGCTGATTATAGTGGCTCGGTAAGGGGCTGATTATAGTGGCTCGGTAAGGGGCTGATTATAGTGGCTCGGTAAGGGGCTGATTATAGTGGCTCGGTAAGGGGCTGATTATAGTGGCTCGGTAAGGGGCTGATTTTTAGTGGCTCGGTAAGGGGCTGATTATAGTGGCTGGGGTAAGGGGGGCTGATTATAGTGGCTCGGTAAGGGGTGTTATAGTGGCTCGGTAAGGGGTGATTATAGTGGCTCGGTAAGGGGCTGATTATAGTGGGCTCGGTAAGGGGCTGATTATAGTGGCTCGGAAAGGGGCATGATTATAGTGGCTCGGTAAGGGGCTGATTTTTAGTGGCTCGTTAAGGGGCTGATTATAGTGGCTCGGTAAGGGGCTGATTATAGTGGCTCGGTAAGGGGCTGATTATAGTGGCTCGGTAAGGGGCCTGATTATGGTGGCTCGGTAAGGGGCTGATTATAGTGGCTCGGTAAGGGGCTGATTATAGTGGCTCGGTAAGGGGCTGATTATAGTGGCTCGGTAAGGGGCTGATTATAGTGGCTCGGTAAGGGGCTTTCAAACATATTTGTCACTGATGTCAGCTGTGGTCTGTATAAGTTGTATTATGTACTTGTCGAAATAAAGATTATTATTATTGTTTATTATTATTATTATTAATTATTATTATTATTATTATTATTATTATTATTATTTATTATTATTTTTATTATTATTATTATTATTATTATTATTATTATTATTATTATTATTATTATTATTATTATAGTGTTTCCGGAAAGGAATGAGGGAGAATGTTAAGGAAGGAAAAGGGAAGGGAATGAGGAAGTGTATTAGGGAAGGAAGAGGGAAGGAGGGGAGAGGGAGGAAGCATGGGTGTGAAGAATGAGGGAGAGCCAGACGTAGTGTTTAATTATATCACAGTGATAAGTAGTGTATGAGAGTTACGAAATTTGTTTGTGAAAGCAAAACCCAGACGTGCACTCTGCTGCTCCACACTGAAGGTAAGGTGAAGTTTGTTGATGATTAAGACACATGTGCAGTAGTTGAGTATCTTTAGTGTTGCACATGTGTATTAATCTTTATTGTCGCACATGTGTCTTAATGGTATTTTATGCCATTTTCAACATGAAGTTTATTAACTTTTAGTGCATATAGTGGAGACTGAGTTGTCTAAGACTTTAAACTGATGATGGAGGTGTGTGTGTGTGTGTGTGTGTGTGTGTGTGTGTGTGTGTGTGTGTGTGTGTGTGTGTGTGTGTGTGTGTGTGTGTGTGTGTGTGTGTGTGTGGTAAACAAGATTACAGTACGAGGGATGAAAGTGGCAGAAATTGCCATGATACTCAAAGATATATTTAACAGACATTCTTCATCGTAAAGTTGCCAATATATGCAATGGAACAGGTCAATAAACAACTTGGACCTGCCTAGCATGGTCCAGTAGGCCTGCTGCATTGCTCTTTCTTATATTCTTATGTGTTCAGAGCACAACTGAAATGACTTCGAACACCACCTGCTGTCACTGTTCGGACAGCAGTAAATATTGTACAGTCCTAGATATTAGTCGATCATTATGGGCAGCATCCTAAGGGAGAACTTAAGGACACCAGCGGATGTAAGGCACTCTGCATATCTGGAGTTTACCTGGAGTTGCTTCCGGAGGTCACCGCCCCCCGCGGCCTCCTCATTCCTGGCCTCATCAATCAAGCTGTTAGTGTCCGCCGGCTGATCATGAACTGTTTCGAGAAATTTGTCGGGTTCCCTCTTGAAGACAGCTATGACTTTGTTGGTAAGACCGGTTATACATGAAGGAAGGGAGAGTGATTTTTACCTCAGTATAGTCATCATCACTGTACATAAATGGTATACAGTACCGACAAGATGAAGAATTAGACACATGTGCAACATCTGGGTAACCTTATTTGTAGACGTTTCGCCATCCAGTGGCTTTGTTAATACAATATAAGGACATGATGTGAAGAATTGTATACAAAATATGAGGTAATCACTCCCTCAACTCCATGGTTGAAGGACTGATTACCTCATCTTTTGTTTATAATTCTTCACATTATGTCCTTGTATTGAACTAAATTGTAGATAAGAGTAATCTAAATTAACCCCAAGTATAGCGTACAATATATAGTGTAGAAAGGGGAAATTGGAAATAAATAAATAATAAATAAATAAATAAGCGACTGGCACTAGCGAACTATTACCAGAGGTCCAGTGAAGTGTTAATAACGGATAAGTAACTACTACAGTCATAAGATATAAAACGAGTGATGGTAGCATTGAGGTGCAGGGAATCACAGCATACATAAATTGAGCATACGACCGTTACCTCTACTAAACAGGGAATAATCTTTTCCTTAGAAGTGTAGGGGATAGTTAGGTAGGCCTAAGTGAAGTGTGGAGTGTGGGCAGGTCTGGCTCACACCCACCTGCACCCACCCTACACCACACCCACCCTGCACCCCCCACCCACCCTACACCACCACCCACCCAACACCCACCACCCACCTGCACCACCACCCACCCTGCACCACCACCCACCCTACACCCACCACCCACCCTACACACCACCCTACACCACCACCCACTTACTGCAAACTTGGTTCGTATAAATACATCTTGGCATATTACTGGCACCAGCAAGAGAAAGGTAAAGTGGAAATCAGTTTTCTTCCGTGGCATACAGTGTAGTAGGATACAGACAGGATGTCAGCACAGCATATCTGTGGGACATGTAAAAAAAACCTTGGAAGGAATTCCAGAATCACATGCAACCTATGCTCTTTCCAAACACCATATCTCTTGTACTAGACTAAATACAGCCTCAAAAAAGGGACCTTGAACTAACAAGGTGCTTCTGGTTGTGCAATAAAGATGTAGAACTTTGGGCAGGTATCAGAAAGGTACTAAGGAGAGTAATAAATGAAAAAAATTATCAAGAAAACAAGGATGACCTCTTGGATAGTCTACCAAAAATATAAAAACATGGGGAGGAAAGAGATAGTGTATAAAAAAAATGCAGAATGTCCATACCACAACAGATACTTGAAACTACCTAGTCACCCACATGGTGCTAAGCCAGCCCCATCCCCGTCTTAGCACTAATACCCACAGTGATGGTGCTGGCCCAAGCTCCCCCAGGCATAGCACCAATACCCTCAGTGCTGGTGCTGGCCCAGACCCAGCCCCACCCCCCAGCCCAGTGCTGACCCAGACCCAGCCCCCAGCCCTACTGCCAGCCCAGACTCTCCTAGGGACAACTACCCAAACCACCACAAAAACAGTAAAATATACAACCATCATTGCACAAGACCGTGGCCCACAGAAACAGATGTTGGAGAGGAGTCTCCTCCTTCCTTACTGGGAAAAGTAGGGAATCCAGACGGGGTGGCCCTGGCTTGGATACTGAGGGATTATAGTCCCAGTCCCAGAACCTGCAGAAAATTGACAACACACCTCCCAACAATTCTAAAACCAAAGGTGAATTTGTGCAAAATATTATGCTTGGGGCATCTGTAAGCATGGAATAAACAGGGGAAAAAAAAAATGGGACATGCTACTTTGACCATCCCAAAAAATGTAGCGCCCCTCCTGTTAAAGGAGGTGTCGCTCTTCTTCCTGTACTTTCTTTCACCCCAAAATGTCCCAAACTCCTCGGTCCTCCAGAAGCAGTGTTACAACATCGAATGCCTGCATACCATCTAAAAGGGACCAGGAGGCACAGACCCCACAAGACAAACAATAGTAGCTACGACAACCAACTCCAGGTGATTTTTTAGTGGCAGGGAAAGAAAAAGAAAATGGAAGGAAATAACAAAAATAGTCCACCACCTTGGAGCCTTGTTGGACTGGAGGCACAGCCAGTGGCCACCCATGGCCTCCAGAATTATTACAAACTACTGATGCCAATAAAAAAATTTCCCCCCAACAAACACAGAAAAACAACCTCGTTTCATATTTGCTAATTACAGGGCCTTAACCCATCCCCCAAACAACCCAAAATACCTTTTATCAGTGGACTTCTAGTGGAGTCTAATGCAATGTTTGCCAGCCTTCACAGAGACTCACACAAAAGATCATTTTGACAGTGAAATATGGATAAGTGGTTACAACCTTTTTAGATGCGACAGAAAAAACAGGCAACAAGGGGGGTTGGCCTGTATGTCAAAGAGCCCCTTATCTGCACGGAGTTGCTGAACACCACAAATGAGGTAGTTGAAGTTCTATCAATAAAGATCGAGAACCAAAAACCTAGTCATTGTGGTTGTATACAAACCACCAGATGCAACCTCCCAACAGTTCAAGGAACAGCTACTGAAAATCGATTACTTTTTGGGAAAACCTTCCAGCTCCATCCCAAAACATCTTACTGCTTGGTGATTTCAAATTAAGGCATACAAAATGGAAGGAATGTAGCAAATAATGTTATAGCTGAAACAATCCCCGGAGGTTAGCGCAGATGAAAGGTCACACAACACAGAGCTACTAAGTCTCTGCGAAAAAACACACCTTAAGCCAGCAGATAGTGGAGCCAACAAGACTAGGAAACACCTTGACCTTATCTTCACAAATAATGAGGACCTGATAAGAGACATAAGAATATCAAAAACAAATAATTCCGATCACAATCTAATCGAGGTCCAGATGTACATGCTTTAGGGGTCCTGAACAACAAAATGCATGTACCTGTAAAGGTGTCTTCACAAAATACAATTTAACAACAAGAACATCAACTGGGACCAGGTAAACCATGTCCTAAACGAACATGTGGGGAAAAATGTCTTAAATGACTGGGACCCAAACCAGTGCCTTGAAAGGATCAACTGCCTGGTAGCCGAAGCATGTTCTAGGCATATTCCCCTAAGAAAGAAGAAGACAGGAGTAAACTGGAGAGGAAAAAGACGCTCCCTCTACAGAAAGACGACGAAGAGTCACTGAGCTCCTCAGGAGTGCTAGAATATCTGATACACGAAGAGAGGCGCTGACCGGGGAAGTGGAAACTATCAAACTTAAGCTAAATGACTCTTACGGGAAAACCAGGAGGCAGGGGAGCTTAAAGCTATTAGGGGAAATTGAAAGAAATTCAAAATTTTTTCTTTTCATATGCCAAAAACAAGGCAAATACCACATCTAGTATCGGGGCCCTTACTCAGACAGGATGGGGCTTACACCGGGGCGACAACAAGGAAATGAGTGAAATATTTAAAACCCAGTACGACTCTTGTTTGTGAACCACTAATCGGTCTGAGGATCGAGACCCAAATGATTTCTTCATGGAATGAGCCTCAAAACTCCATAAATGTATGCCAGATTTCCGACATTACCCTAACTCTGATAGATTTCGAAAAAAAGCCATTGACAACATGCCTATGCACTCAGCCCCGGGCCCGACTCGTGGGGAACTCTGTTTTCATTTAAAAACTGCAAGAAACCCCTCTCGCGTGCCCCAAGTACACTATGGAGGAGGAGCTTGGACATGGGTGAAATTCCACAGTCACTTAAAACAACGGATTTTAGCCCCACTCCATAAAGGTGGCAGCAAAGCATTAGCTAAGAACTATAGACCAATAGCTCTGACATCCCACATCATAAAAATCTTGAAAAAAGTGCTAAGCAGCAGGATTGCAAATCACCTGGATTCCCAAAATCTGCACAATCCAGGGCAAATGGGTTCAGGGCAGGTCGCTCCTGCCTCTCACAACTACTGGATCACTATGAACATGGCCTTTGGATGCATGGAAGAAAATCAGATGCAGATGTTTAATATACAAAGACTTTGCAAAAGCATTTGACAAATGCGTTTATGGCGTAATAGCCCCTAAAAAACGTGCTAAAGGAATAATGGGAAAGTGGGGGGGATGGATCTTCAACTTCCTAACAAAACGAACACAAGAGTAGTGGTCAACAGAGTTAAATCGGAGGCTGCCATAGTGAAGAGCTCTGTTCCACAAGGCCCCAGTACTCGCCCCCTCTTATTCCTTATCCTCATATCAGACATAAACAGAGATATACACCACAGCACCGTATCATCCTTTGCAGATGATCTAGGATCTGCATGAGGCTGTCATCTGCTGAGGACCGGTTAACCTCAAGAAGATATAAACAAAGTTTTCCAGTGGGCAACGGAAAACAATATGATGTTCAATGAGGACAAAATTCCAACTACTCCGTTATGGAAAAATGGAGGAGATAATAACTAGAACAGAGTATACTACTGACTCCGGCCATACAATTTTGAGCGGAAAAAATAAAGTAAGGGGCCTGGGAGTAGTAATGTCTGAGGATCTCACTTTCAAGGATCACAACAGTGCCAAGATCGCCACGTGCAAAGAAAATGATTGGATGGATAATGGAACTTTCAAAACGAGAGATGCCAAGCCCATGATGATCCCTTTTTAAATTCACTTGTTCTCTCTAGGTGGAATACTGCTGTACATTAAAAATCTCCCTACAAAGCAGGTGAATTTGCAGATCTAGAAAAGTGTACAGAGATCCTTTACTGCACGTATAAGTTCTGTCAACACCTTAACTACTGGGAACGTTGGAAGCACTTGACTTGTACTCGTTGAACGCAGGAGGGAGAGATATATCATTTAAACTACACTTGGAAAATCTTTGGAAGGAATGGTTTTTCAAATCTGCACACAGAAATCACTCCCTACGAAAGTAAAAGACTGGGCAGGCGATGCAAAATGCCCCCAATAAAAAAGTAGGGGCCCATTGGTACACTAAGAGAAAACACCATAAGTGTCCGGGGCCCAAAAATGTTCAACAGCCTCCATCAAGCATTAGGGGAATTGCCAATAAACCCCTGGCTGCCTTTCAAGAGGGGCTGTGAGAGATTTCCTAAAGTCGGTGGGATCAGCCGGGCTGTGGCTCGTACGTCGGACTGCATGCGGCCAGCAAGTAACAGCCTAGTTGATCAGGCCCTGATCCATCGGGAGGCCTGGTCGTGGACCGGGCCGCGGGGGCGTTGATCCCCGGAATAACCTCCAGGTAACCTCCAGGTACTAATAAAGCTACTGGTTAGCGAAATGTCTGCAAATAAAGATACCCAGATGTTGCATATGTCTAATTCTTCATAGTCTTCACTGCCCTGCTTTATATTATATTTATTAGTAGTAATTTCGGTGTGCAGGTTTAGGACCAATCCCTCCAGTATCTTCCAGGGGTAGATTATGATGTAGCTTTTTCGCCTATGTCCTGAGGAGTACAGTCCTAGGGGTCTTTAGGCGCTCCCGGCACTTTGGGTGCTTGAGTGAGTTTATACGAGCTGTGAAGGTTCTCTGTATATTTTTCAGCCCACCAATTTCGCCTGTTTTGAAGGGGGGCCATTAGTACACAGCAGTAATCCAGCCTAGAGAGAACAGGTGACCCGAAAACTATCATCATTGGCTTGATATTTCTTATTTTCAAAGTTCTAGTTATCCAGCTTTTCAATTTCGTTGCAATTGCGACAATAACATTGTTGTGCTCCTTGAATGTGGTATCTTCTAACATTATAACTCTTAGGTCTCTCACATTCTACTTAAGCTCTGTTGAGTGGTTTGTTTTTTTCTTGTACTCCGATTTGTACAATAAAATGGTATAAAATACCGACAGGTTGTTTAGGTAAGACACATATGCAACAGTTAGGTATCTTTATTTCGAAACGTTTCGCCTACACAGTAGGCTTCTTCAGTCGAGTACAGCATAGTTGATAGAAGCAGAAGAGACTTGAAGACGATGTAATCAGTCCATCACCCTTGAAGTTTTGAGGTGGTCAGTCCCTCAGTCTGGAGAAGAGTATTGTTCAATTGTCTATTGCATATGTGTCTTACCTAAACACTCCGATTTGTATTTATTTTCCCCATTCTTCCGTACCTTAGTAACTAAAATGTGACTTTACTGAACATAATATTTGTCAGTAGTCCACTGGAAGACTTGGTTTATATCAGCTTGGAGACGCGTTTATTTTAGATAATCGTATATTATCTTAAATATTAACTTTCCCTGAAGTTAACCTGAAGATGGTTTCTGGGGGCAATGCCCACGTGGACCAATTAATAACCCGAGTAGTCTTGTATACAGTTTTACAGTGGTTGCAGTGACTACATAACTAATATAGGTATTCTGTACACCTGTGAAGCTAACCTAGGATAACCCAACAAAGTCAAAGAGAATTAGACGAATGTTCAGCATCTGGGTATCTTTATTGTAGACGTTTCGCCGTCCATTGGCTTTATCAATACAAATTCAAGGACATAATTGGAAGATAGTAGAACTATATATAAAAGATGCGGTAATCAGTCCCTCCCCTTCCTATACCTAAAGGGTTTTCCCGGGGGTTAAACGTCCCCGGACCTGGTCAGGGACCGGCCTGGGTAGTCGGGCCCTGTAAACCAGGTGTTATGCTAGCCCACTTCACCAGCGTAAGGACACAGCCGGAATGGTCTGTATAAATTTGGTGCCTCTTCGTGCCTTCTTGAGGACAGCCGGGGCCTTTTTTAAAAACCCCTTATGTATAGGGGGAGGTAGTTGAACAGTCTTGGGCCCTGAATTTTCCTGCGGCTTAACTATCATGGCGCCTTTTTTTTTTTTTTGGGGGAATTGCCCCGGCTGGAGTTTTTTGCTTTCTTAGGGAGTGTTTTCCCGGTGCAGATTTGGGAAATTCTCTCTAATTTTTTTCAATAGTAATTTCAGTATTTTCTTGCCGCGCCCAAGCAGTACAGGTAAAGGGATTTTAACCGTTCCCCAGTAATTTGGGTGCTGTTTGTATTATAGGGCCCAGTGAAATTTCTCTGTTTTGAAAGGGGCCTTAAGTGTAAATCTATTCCAGCCTGAGAGAACAGGGTTTTGAAGAGAATCTAAGGCTTGGATCCCCCGTCTTTTTCCTAGAGTATGATCACATAATTGTGGTTTTGAAAGTGGGTTCTCTAATTTCACTCCAGGTCCTTCCCCTTAGTTTTTTTTCTCTTTTTTGTTGCCGGGGTTTTTTTTATACTCCGATCCCTTTTTTTTTTTCTCAAGTTTTCCTAGCGGGAGTAATTGAAATTTGTCTTCATTGAAATTTATATTGTTTTCTGGGCCCTTAAGGCTTGGTTAATGTCTCTTGGAGATGTGCGTGTCCTCAATAGATGACACTGTCACGCAAAAATTTTGGTATAACAGAAAGGAGAACCGGTGCTGTGGGGTTAATCTTTTCTATGTCAGATATGAGGATGAGAAAAAGGATGGGGGCGATCTGTTCCTTTTTTTTTTTTTTTTTACAAAGGGTTTTAAAAAGGTTAGGTTAGGGGTCCCTAGCTTTTTTGACAAGCTATTTGCGGTTAAGGATTCCTAACTTTATTGACAAACTAAAAGGGAAAAGGATGGAGTTGGGCCTTGTGGACCCATTTTCTTTGATCAACTGACTTTATCTCATTTTACTTTTTTAATGCTGTATGAAGTGTTCCATACTCGATCATCCTGGGGATAAATGATCTCAGTGAAGTTGCTGCTTTTCCTGTTTGTGACATAGAAGCTTTCTTCACGCTGTCCCCGAAGTGGATCCAAGTGTGGTACTTTTAAAAATATTGGCCTTGTACTTTATGGAGTAAGGCCACCCAATCCCTCCTGTTGTTGAAGGCTCGGGCTGAAATGACAGATTATCCAGGATTGGTTCCAGGCAGAGGATGAGACGTCTTGCTCTGTTCTCTACTCTGTCAAGCAGTCGCAGATGAGAGGGGGGGGCAGGCAAACCCAAGAAAGTGGAGTTTACTCAAGGTTTTGAGCGTACTTGTGCCTCGTACAGATCTTGCAACCCTTACTTTTCAAGCAGTTTGCGAGATACGGCGAAGTGCTGTAGCTTCCTGGCTGCCCCTTTTTTGCAAGATTTACACGTGGTTTTTTTTCATGGTCAGTTTGGAGTCAAATTTTCATCCCCAAGGATATCAACTTCTTTCCCAGGAGCCAACACCCTCCCATTCATCCTTACTATTGCACCGGCATTACCATCATGGTGCCTAGAGACCATCATCATTTGTGTTTTCTCAGGTGCAAATGTTACTTGCCATCTATTTCCCCAAGCTGATATAACTCTTAGCTGGTGATTGATGTAGCTTAGAGCAGCTAGCATTTCTTCTCTTGGATAAGTGAATGTCAGTGTACAGTTGTCTGCATATGCATGGGATTCTGGGATGAGATGAAAAAGGTCATTGAAGTAGACATTCCATAACAATGGTCCCAGCACGCTTTCTCTTGACTACTAGTAGAGGTGGTCCCATCCTGTCGATTTAGAGGTGGAATGAGTTCATAAGAGCATTCCAATCGGTGGTGGGGAGCTCAAAGCCAAGGGCTGGCCAGTTACCTCTTTTTTCACCTTTTTTCACTGTTGCCGCCTCTGACTATGTTTACTGTTACTCTTTGTGTTTTATTTGTTAGGAAGTTATAGATCCATCTACCCACTTTTCCCATTATTCCTTCATCACACATTTTGTGTGCTATTACGCCATGATCACACTTGTCGAAAGCTTTCGCAAAGTCTGTGTATACTACATCTGCGTTTTGTTTGTCCTTAGTACATCCAAGACCATGTCATAATGGTCCAGTAGTTGTGAGAGGCAGAAGCCATCTACTCTAAACCCATGCTACCCTGGGTATCCAGGTGGTTGGCGATCTTGCGTCTTAGAACCCTTTCAAATATTTTTTTATGATGTGGGACGTTAGTGTTATAGGTCTGTAATAATTCTTTGCAATTGCTTTAATGCCACCTTTGTGAAGTGGGGCTGTGTCTGTTGCTTTTAGTGACTTGTGAAAAGATCCTGTGTCTGTGCATCCCTCTACAGAGAATATTTAAGGCATAGAAAGGGGTTTTCTTGCAGTTCTTGATGAACACGAAGTTGCACGAGTCTGGGCCTGGGGCTGAGGTGCCTATGGCATGTCATGTATTTATTTTTTTTAAGTCCAGTGGTGTTAGGATTATATCAAGATATTTCTTGAAATTTAACTTGTTGGATACTTGTGCTGAAAAATTATTTCAAAACGGCTCACTAAACACTGTCCTATTGGGACTTCAGTATCCTCACTCATTTCTTTGCTGTTCATACGTGTAAGTCCCATCCCTTTAAGCAGGATGCACAATATGGAGTTTGGTGAAGAACAACCGTAGTCTTGAAGAGCCTTCAGACTCTTCAAGTCTCGGTGCTAGCTGTGCTCGACGAGTGCCTTTGACAAACTTGTAATATAAACACACACACACCACACACACCACACACACACTCACACACACACACACAACACACACCACCAACACACACACACACACACAACATTCACATATACACACATACTCACACATTACAAACCACATACTCACACACAACACACACTCACACAAACACACACACACACAACACACACACACCACACACACACACACACACACACACACACCACACATCCACCACACCACACACAACCACACACACATACACCACATACACTAAAACATTCACAACATACACACACATACAACTATACACACTATACACACACACACACACACACCACACACACACACACACACAAACCACACACACACACACTTAGAGGGGATATGATAACAATGTATAAAATACTAAGAGCAATTGACAAGGTGGACAATGATCGAATGTTTCAGAGATAGGGATAAAGAAACATAGGCGGACACAATTGGAAACTGAAAAAAACTCAGATGAGTCATAGGAATTTTAGGAACTGGGAATAATCTGGAGAGTGTTAGTAGAGGATGCAAGTTCCATAAATTAGCTTTAAGAAGAGGTATGACAAATATCATGAAGCAGGGAGAGAGTGAATTAGTATAGACCAGTTGAAGAGGCGGGGCCCAGGTGCTTGACTCGACCCCTGCAACCAAGATAGGTGAGTAGGTGAGTACACACACACACACACACACACACACACACACACTCACTAAACTCACACACACATATTAATAATAATATATTTGTAAAAGCAATATTAATAAATAAAATCCTATGTTACTTGATATACTCCTTAGCATGTTATTAAGTTCCAACAGCGCTGTATTTATTTTAAATTCTAACCTTAAAACAATAGTGACAAGGACACATTGGTGCTGGTTGTTAGCAGTGTTACGGAATGTGACTTTGTGCTGTGCAGCTCTTTCTGCCGCTCTTTTACATTTTTATTATTTTATTTTGATAATCCTGACCTTATAGGTTTCTTGTCCACTGATCCACAGGGTAATACCTCACCATCTTGCACACGTCCCAGGGAATCCTCACCATCTTGCACACTGTCACAGGGAAACCTCACCATCTTGCACACTGTCCCAGGGTAAAGTCACCATCTTGCACATGAAAACACTGTCCCAGGGTAAATCACCATCTTGTACACTGTCCCAGGGTAAATCTCATCAAGTCTACGCTTGTACTGAACTGTCCCAGGGTAAAACTCTCCAACTTTACACTGTCCCAGGGGTAAACTCACAATCTTGTACACTGTCCAGGGTAAACCTACCATCTTGTACACTGTCCTAGAGTAAACCTCACCATCTTGTACACTTGTCCAGGGTTAACCTCACCTTCTTGTACAACTGTCCAGGGTAAACCTCACCATCTTGTACACTGTCCCAGGGTAAACCTCACATTTCTTTTACACTTGTTCCCAGTGGTAAAAACTCACCATATTGTACACTGTCCCTGGGTAACATCACCAATTGTACACTGTCCCAGGGTATACCTCACCATCTTGTACCACTGCCCCAGGGTAAAACCTCACCATCTTGTACACTGTCCCTGGGTAAACCTCACCATCTTGCACACTGTACAGGGTAAGGTAAACCTCACCATCTTGCACACTGTCCAGGGTAAACCTCCCCATCTTGTACACTGTCCTGGGTAAACCTCAGATTCTTGTTACACTGTCCCAGGTTAAACCTCACATCTTGTACACGTCCAGGGTAAACTCACCATCTTGTAACTTCTTGTCCCAGGGTAAACCTCACCATCTGTACACTGTTCCAAGGTAAACCTCACCATCTTGTACACTGTCCCAGGGTATACATCTCAAATCTTGTACACTGTCCCAGGGTAAACCTCACATCTTGTACACGACCGGTTAACTCACCATCTTGTTACTCTGTCACAGGTAAAACCTCACCTATTGTACACTGTCCCAGGGTAAACATCACCATCTTGTACACTGTCCCAGGGTAAACCTCACCATCTTGTACACTGTCCAAGGGTAAACCCTCCACCATATTGTACACTGTCCCAGGGTGGTAAACTTCACCATCTTGTACCACGGTTCCAAGGTTAAACCTCACCATCTTGTACTCTGTCCCAGGGTAAACCTCACCATCGTGTACACTGTACCCAGGGTAAACCTCACCTTCTTGTACACTGTACCAGGGTAAACCTCACCATCTTGTACACTGTCCCAGGGTTAATCATCACCTTCTTTGTACTCGTCCCAGGGGTAAACCTCACCATCTTGTATCACTGTACCCAGGGTAAACCTCACCAATCTTGTTACACTGTCCCAGGGTAACCTCACCTTCTTGTACATGCCCCAGGGTAAACCTCACCATCTTGTACACTGTCCCGGTAAAACCTCAACCATCTTGCACACTGTCCAAGGGTTAAACCTCACCATCTTGCACACAGTTCCCAGGCGTAAACCTCACCATCTTGTACACTGTCCAGGGTAAACCTCACCATCTAGATACACTGTCCTGGGTTAAACCTCTCCATCTTGTACACTGTCCCAGGGTATAAACCTTCCTTCTTGTACACTGTCCCCAGGTAAAACCTCACCATCTTGTACACTGTTCCAAGGTAAACATCACCATCTTGGTACACTCTCCCAGGGTAAAACCTCACCATCTTGTACACTGTCCAGGGTAAACCTCACCATCTTGTACCTGTCCCAGGTAATCTCACCATCTTGTACACTGTCCAGGGTTATACCTCACCATCTTGTACACTGTCCCTGGGTAAACCTCACATCTTGTACACTGTCCCAGGGTAAACCTCACATCTATGTACACTGTCCCAGGTAAGCCTCACCATCTTGTACACTTCCCAGGGTAAACCTCACCTTTGTACACTGTCCCAGGGTAAAACTCCATCTTGTAACTCGTCCCAGGGTAAGCCTCACCATCTTGTACACTGTCCCAGGGTAAACCTCACCATCTTGTACACTATCCCAGGGTAAGCCTCACCATCTTGTACACGTCCCAGGGTAACCTCCACCATCTTGTACACTGTCCCAGGGTAAACCTCACATCTTGCACCACTGTTCCCAGGGAAACCTCACCATCTTGTACCACTGTCCCAGGGTAAACCTCACCAAAGTGTACACTGTCCAGGGGTAAACCTCACCATTTGTACACTGTCCCAGGGTAAAACCTCACATCTTGCACACTGTCCAGGGTATACCTCACCTCTTGTTACTCTGCTCACAGGGTAGTTAATACCTCACCATCTTGTACACTGTCCAAGGGTAATACGTCCCCATCTTGCACCACTCTTAACAGGGTAAACCCTCACCATCTTGTAACTCTGTCCCAGGGTAAAATCACCATCTTGTACACTGTCCCAGGGGGTAATACTCTCCATCTTGTTCTACCTGTCCCAGGGTAATACCTCACTTCTTGTACACTGTCCAGGGTAAACCTCACCATCCTTGTTCACTGTCCAGGGTAAGCCTCACCTTCTTGTACACTGGCCAGGTGTAAACCTCACATCTCCGGACCTCACAAACTGATCCCGGGTAAAACCTACCCATCTTTGTGCACCGGTCCCAGGGTAAACCTTCCATCTTGTACACTGTCCCAGGGTAACCTCACCATCTTGTACACCGTCCCTGGGTAAACCTCACCATCTTGTACACTGTCCCAGGGTAATCCTCACCATCTTGTTCACTGTACCAGGTAAACTACCACCTTCTTGGACACTGTTCCAAGGTAAACCTCACCCTTCTTGCTACACTGTCACAGGGTAATCCTCACATATGTACACTGTCCCTGGGTAAAACCTCACCATCTTTTTCACTGTCCAGGGGTAAACCTCACCATCTTGTACCACTGTCCCAGGGTATAACCTCACCTATTGTACACTGTCCCAGGGTAACTCACCATCTTGTACACTCCCCAGGGTAATCTCACCATCTTGTACACTGTCCCAGGTAAACCTCACCATCTTGTTCAATGTCCCAGGGTAAACCTCACCTCTTGTACACTGCCCCCAGGGTAAAACTCACCATCTTGCACACTGTTCCCAGGGTAAACTCACCATATGGTACACTGTCCAGGTAAACTCACATCTTGTTTACACTTTCCCAGGGTATACCTCACCATCTTGTTCACTGCCCCAGGGTTAACATCACCATCTTGTACCCATACTGTCCCAGGTAAACCTCACCATCTTGTACACGGTCCAGGTAAAACTCACATCTTGTACTCTTTCCAGGGTAATCCCTCACTTCTTGTACACTGTCCCAGGGTAAACCTCACCATCTTGCAACACTGTCCCCGGGTAAACCTCACCATCTGTTTTTGGATGATTTGTGATCTGTTTTAGATTATTTGTGTTAGGTCGAGTACCTTGATGAGCAACAGTTATTCCATGGAATTGTATGAGAGGTAGTAGACGTAGATTTCTTACCATATTACTTGTGTATTAAACGAGTTCTTTTAAAACTTTCAGATAGATAAAACTTTAATTCAAGTTCATTATAAGGGTCAACAGGTTATATTTGAGAAGGGAACCCTGGTCTAGCATGGGCTATCAGGCTTGCACTGGCTCCTCCACTCTTTGTTCTTGTACACGTATACAATAATTGTAGTATCCATTATATGTTAGAAAAGTAACATGCATGGTTATATTGTGATTCTTCTATAGTAAATATTATCGAATAAATTGGTGAAATATTATGTAGATTTAACAGTCGGCTGACATACATTAGCCTATTTTTGCTGTTAGGTTGTCAGGGGAAGTAGTTGTGTACAGAAAAACTTAACCAATATATCTTCGTGCCTGGAAATCGAACTGAATTTTGCTCCCAGCAGTGAGCTACGCCTACCGCAACCCTCCTTAAACTAAGGGGGCGTGGGAGGGTATATGGGAGGGTAGGAGGGGGGGTCAGTAACACGTTTCAAGGGATCCCTGCAGAGGTAATAGAGAAGATAGTTAACTATTTCTCAGAAGATATACTGTTACAGTTTAGATATTACAGTTGTGGGAGTTATCTTACAAGGAAAACTTTTTATATTTACGTATACGTTTACGGTCGGTTTCTTTACGGACGTCTTACGGGACAGTCTTACGTGACAGTCTTAAGATAAACTTGATTATGGTTTATTCCCAATATTTTAGGAAATACACTTCTTTTTTGATTTATGGGTGGTATATTGTTTTCAATCCATGTTGTTAGATTTTTTATTTATTTCGTCATTAACTGTAGTGTTGAATGTCAGAGGTTCAGGGAAGATAAGATAGAGGTTGTTGGTCATCTCCTTAGTAAACCCTGGTTTAAGAGCTGGGGGTGTTGGCAGTCTGTAAGTTACTGATGTAGAGGAGAAGAGATGGGGGGTCAGGCTTGCTTCCTTGGGGTTACACCTATATACTTGGGTAGTTAAAGAGCTTGTTATTTATGGCATCGTGCTGTTGTCTCGCTGTTAATACGGATTTTATGTAGTGAACCCCATCTGAGTACGCTGTCTTTAAGATTGTGAAAGATTATTGTGTCAGTCGTATCACAACTCTTGTACAGATCATAAAAATAAGTCCAAAAGGTTACGTTTTGTGTCTTCTAAGTGTTTAATATGTGTGTAAAGCATTTGTATGATTTTATCATTAGTGTAGTTTTTCATGTCTGAATCCAAAATTGGCAGGGGTAAACTTGTTATGTTTAGTTTAGTATTTGTTACAGTGCTTGTGAATAAACATTTTTCAATATTTGACAGTATTGGTAGGGGAGGTTTACCGTATGGTGGAGATAAATGGTTATGAAATACCGATGTAATGAAAAATTGACACAAATGTGTATATGTTGATGGATTGTGAGTAGCGTCGGTGAGGGAGGGAGGAGAGTCAGTAATAATAATATTATAATAATAATAATAATAATAATAATAATAATATATTCTTAATTCTACAAGGTATTATAAACCCTCAGCTGACATACTACTATATAGGGAGCCCTTGGTATACTGATATTTTGGCAAATTCAGGTTCAGGTTTGTCACCGGATGCGACCCACACAGTCGGGCTAAACCCCGGTTCCCTACATAATTGCTAGGTGAACAGGGACGCAGGTTGTCTTAAGGATAACACGTCCTAATGTTTTCCACAGTACCCAGGGATCGATCCTCCCGGACCTAAGTGTTAGCTGAAGTGCGCAAGCAATCGGAGCTACTGGACTACTGCAAGGGGTTTACCAGGAGGAAGGAAAGATGGAAGTACAGTGGAGGTAGGAAAGGTGTGTGCTGGTATGCTGCCTTCCTCACCTATAATTTTCCAATGTTTACAATTGGGTGAGTCCCCCTGATGGTCGAAGCCTTTGTGTAGTAGGGAGGTTCGTCTTCACTATCTTGGCCTTACTTGGTGAGCTTCGACTGCCTCAGTATGGTCGTGGCTAAACTAAAACCACTGTCCTGTATGTTTACTGTGCTGTATCCGTAAATTCCTCGTCCTCTCCTTACCTGGAAGTTGGAGCAGACTGGTAGTCTGCAGTCTGCAGGTAGGCAATACGCTTCTTTGGGTAGGATGTATGATTTCAAATGGGAGATTCAAAGATTTCAACATGGCGGTGAATCAGTTCATTGGTATCATGGCTCTACCCTGCCTGGCAGAGCGATGTGTTATGTGTTGGCTAGGGTCAAGTAAGCATGGTGGCTGGAGGTACCACTTCGGTCTTGTAGTTGTTCGTTTGGCTCACTGTTGATATTCACATATATACCTCTTTTTGTAACCTTACGGGAACGCTTGTTTTAGTCAAACGGTTAGGCCTTGCTTTGTTGGACAGGGATGGCGGGTAGGGAAAATAGGGGGCTGAAGGTGATTATAACACATTACTTCAAAATTTCTCGACGACCTCTGCTCTTCCCGGACTCTCCTCGGAACCAAGTTCCTCTTTCGGACATTATTTTGTTGGACAGTTCCTGTGCTGGCGTTTCACCCTGACACCTTGGTTATTCTGACATTAAGCCAAAGCTTGGCCTTTTCTTTCCCCTTCTTTCTGCAAAATATCAGCTATTTTCATGTCTTTCGCTGTCACAGGACAGGGTTGGCTCGGAGACATGTCCAAACCAACCTCGACACACTAGTGGTTGTTTTCTGATTCTGAAACTGCTTCTTCCCCTCGCTCACAGCCAAGAAACAAGCTACCTTGCAAACCTGTCTTTCACAGATGTATTTCAAAGCAGTCTTGGACAAATTGTTTTCCCTTTTTCAACCATCACTGCCGATTAGATTTCCTTACTGTTCATGGCATCTAAGCAAAAAAAAAACAAAAGCTTTCACGAAACATACTGTTGGCCAAATTGTGACCGTTCATGCATCTAAAGTGGGATGCATGTTGTCACTGTAAAGGATGCTGAACATAAAATGCAAAACAACAAACAAAACTTATTTCTTTGCAAGATTACAGTGGATTATGAAAAATTACAATGGGAGTTGCTGTTGCAAAGGAGTCTCTCTTATGCCTAGTGCATTATGGGCACACTTAATTTAATGGATTACAGACTACTTAACACTAAAGATTTCGTTCATAGTTTGTGTTAGTTGTACATCTTTTTTTTTATTTATAGCAGGACAGTAATTTTACTCTAATACAGTAGTTCAATAATAAATAGTGTAATTATGTTATGGGATATAAATCATGAGTTGTTGAAAGTAGTTTACAGTATGAGAACAAACTAACACATCATTCATATCTCAGCTCTTTCGGACAAGTTTCCCTGTCATGTACACATTATTCCTTCCTCTTATCTGCTGCCACATATTATAACCCAACTAGACCTTATATAATATGGCCCAGACATTCGGAACAGCTTGAGCTCCAGAATCTCCTGGTCCACCGTGGGCATGGGTGGCTAAACATCTCGCTTCATACGGCGGAGGGTCTGGGCTCGTTTTCCCAGCGAGGGTAGAAACATTACGCGTCTTCTTTACACGGGTTGACTGTGTTCCCCATCAGTAAAATGGGAAACCTGGGAGTTTAGTGGATGGTGTGGGTCGCATCCTGGGGACTAAAAACTAATCTATTTGCCGTTATGTTCTTATGTTTACTGCTTGAATTAACAAGGATGCGTTATAATATAGTAGTATGTCCATTGATGTCAGTAGGACTGTATACCTTGTACATGTACTTCTAGAATATAAAAGATATTATTTTCTTATTATGATGATTATTATTATTATTATTTTTATTATTTTTTTTTATTATATCCTTCAGCCCAAGTCGGAGGGACGTTATCAAGTGCCGTGAAGCTTCCAGCCTCAGTTTATACAGCAGGAGAGAACTTACAAGTACGGGAATTATTCCAACTCCTCATCAGTGCCAACTGCTGGAGTTTGGCCCCTGCCAGATACTGTAGATCACTGCCACACACTGCCTATGGCCACAGTAATCTTTCCGGCAAACATTTCCCCACGTGCTTTACTGTGAGAAGCTCGCTCTCATATTTCGCGTTGTCCAGTTTTCTTCTCGAGTGTTAACATTAGATGTCTCAGGAAAAATGGAAAGCCTATCAATACGCTATGGCAATGATTCAACTGTTTTTTGCAAGGAAAAATATCCACGTTCTCCTACTCAGAGTTGTGTGACGCCCACAAGGCACCCTCTCCCAGTCACCCCTGTGGTGAGGATCTTACCAAGCCTCACCTTTTTCCCAGTTTCTTATTTAGTCCTCTTCCATTTCCCCGTTTCTTCTTCCACATAGCTGTACCTTTCTGACTTTTGGTCTCTCCCTCCAAAACCTCAACAAAAATCACAGCTTCTACAGCCAACAAGCTCTTCAGCTATTGTTTCACTGCGTTTTTAGTATCGCCTATCTTTTTTAATGTGCGACAGCTAACGTACCTGTTGGCAAGGCTTACGTGTCCTGTCACTTATACTTCCATGTGCACAGTCTGAAAAGACGGATATTAACTGGTAAGGTTCTCCTTGACCCCACTCACACTCTCACAGTTTGGTTGCGATAACGTTGACGCCTGTTGATGTTTGCCACCAGCAATTGAAAGTATAATCTTGTACATGGTATCCCAGGGATACTTCTTCCCCATCACTTCTTTTCCTCTAAAAACCCAAGAATTTGACGCTCTCTAGATTTAACTTCTCACATTTTGACAGTGGTTGAGCCTGATGAAGGTGTTGTCACTAATACCCAACATTTACTCACTATGGTGCTTTTCATCCTAATACGTCTTTTCAATATTTTTGACCCCATGGGATTCTTCCTCTTCAATGGGATAACCACTGTTGGCTTACATTTTTTTTTTGCTTGTATTAAGAAAACGAAATTTTTTTCTTTCCTCACAGTTTATTACGGCTTGGATACTCTGTTCGCAATGGCTTCGCTAAAATGCAGTGGATTTTTGCATTTTTATTTTTAGTTCCGAAAAATCTTTTAACAAAATGCCTGACATTACAACATTTAGCCTAACCTCACTCCTGTGGCTTAGAGGCAATTTGCCACTTTTCCTTAATGATTTCTGAACGTAGTGATACTTTCGTTTCCTGGTAAATAATTTGCTGTCCCCCACTGACCTTGTGAAAGTTGAAGACGTAATTCGAGGCTGTGCTCTTAAGCACTTCCCTCTTTCTGTCGTCGTTAATCCGTCCGTATCTCTGTTCTGCCTTCCACTGTTTGGTAGCTATGTTGTGGATTTTGCCTATAGCTTGTGCAGTGCTAGACTGTAGCCTTGTAGCGGCCCTCTCTCCAGTTTGCATTGCACGTGTTTCCAGTTGGGCGACTGCTCATGGGTTGAACATTTTATTTGTTAAAACACACAGATAACATTTCACAAGGCGCATTATTATCCCTCGTATGTTCTATTACATGTATCACTTCCGGTATCACTGAGCAGGATACTGTCAAATTTCTCGGCCTTCTTTTGGTTGAAGAAGTTCTTGCCCATTCTTTTGCTGGGGGCCTAATAGGGACGACCTCTTCACCTTCTTTCAACCCTTGTCTCATCTAAATCGACCAAAATATTTTCTTCAGCTTCCCTTTTATTATTCTTTACACTTGATCCCATTCATCATGGGTGACGTTCATGTCTTGGGCTTTTTTGATGTTCCCCAGTTGTCTGCTTCCATGACTTCACGAACTCTTGCTCGGATAGAATGCTACCTGATATTAGTAGAGCTAATTTGTTTAATCGTCACCCTATTATTTCGATCCTTCTTTCTTTGTATTCTCTCTGCCATGGCTTCCCATATTTACTCCCCTTTACGCTCACCCTCATCTTATTTGTTCCTCCCTCCTTTGGAAAGTTTCAGGTGATTCATGTTTGCTCTTCATCACGTCCATAGTGCCAAAAACTCATTTGTCTCTGCAACATTTTCGTGATGACTTATAGTCTCTCTCATGCTTTTTTAGTATTACACTTTTTTTTAAGTCTCGATGGTGTCGGGATGCAACTGTTTTGATTTTCTGAACTAATCATCATCGTTCATTTATTAGAATCGGTATTATTTCCACAGTAGTTATATGCATTTCTAACTGCCCTTTGCAAACCATGTCCTCCTCGTCATTTGTGTTATTTCATGTCTCCCTAGTGTGTTACACGCTATTCAGAAATTTTAATTCCCCCTCATACCATCGTTCTTCGTTTACATCTTTATGTTACATTTCTAGTATTTTGCTGCGGCCTGACATCAGTGTTCAGGGCTATGAACGTCAGAATCAGCTGCTCTGTTTGCTGTTCAAGATCTCCAGTTTCCCTTTGGGATTGGTTTCTACATCGCTGTCAAACAAAAACGTTTGTTCACACATGGGACAAACAACAAATTGTTTTCTGTCAAACACATTGAGGATTCTGACCATTTCTTATCACCTTTGTCGGGTCTTGGGAGACTGTACTTACAAGCTTACATATAGGACACCCACGACTCATGATACACATGGAGAATAAAAAACTGCACACTTTGTGAGGACTTGCCAGTTCTTTCTGTCTATTCAACATATCTTAAATAGATTGTTCTGCCTGTAGAGGCCACTCAGAATTCACTTGCAAACACCTGCCCATCACAACCCTCGCTATCAGCTTGCTGAATGTTTCACCTTAGATGCAGATTCTTTTACTTTTTAATTGAATCCAACTAAGTACCAACTATGATTTAAATTTTCCTCAATAACCTCCACCTCCATACCCCAAACTTTAAAACTCCCTTGCCTCTCGTCCATTCTTTATCCGCACATTTCTTACTTTCCACATCCCTCCCTGCAGCGCTCTGTACGACTCACTCTGCCTTCTTTACATAATCCTAAGTACTTCACTGGTCTCTAATTGCTATCGGAACCCATTGTATACAGTACATCATTATTATTAATCAATAATTAATCACAGAATTCCTGCTTATTTTGTAAAAGATACTAGAGGCTTAGGGCATTTCCTAAGAAAGCACATTTCGATGGATTCAGCTTGTCATTGAACATTGACATGTCCGCGAGTCACAGAAAAAGTCTGAGAAATCCCTTTCTTAACAGACTCATGTTATAACTGGAAAGTATTCGACTTCTTGATAATCATAACATTTTTTTTTTTTCGTTTAGTGTCATAGCATCCAAAAATATTCCTATTTTGCCCTTGAAGAAGGATGCCTTGATAATGGCGAAGGGCTCTTTCGTCGAAGGTAATTAGAGCTCCTCTTACCCCTCATTGATCAAACCTTGATTACATCCCGTCAAGTTGCTGTTTCGACTCAACTGAGGGTTTTGAACGTTTCTCGCTAAAATATATAAATATAAGGACTCCTCTTGTGTGCTTCCATTCAAAGGTTTGTTGAATGATTCAGTCTTAACACAAAATTGTTGACATGAATCAGTCACAATTTTGTTACCCGTTTTCCTCAGTACTTTGTCATGAGCTTCTATCGTCCTAACACACGTGACTTGGAGATTAATTAATGGTATAAAGTACCCAAACGATGGAAAAATAAACAAATGACAGTATAATGCGGATCCTTTGTTGACTACGCTTAGCTCAGTGGGCTTTATAGTCGAATACGATCTCTTTGTGACGTGACTGTCTCTACCGCTTTAACCGCCTATTGTCGGACGGGCTTTCTCCCCTTTTTGTTCTCTCAGTATGAAATGGTTCAGTATAGATACAAAAAAATTATTCCTGAATGTGGATTAGTTATTAATTGTTTTAATTCATGTTAGTGTATCTTGACTTGTCATTATTGGGTCACTACAGTACTAAACTTTCCCACAAGTGGCTTTACCAGGACAGGTGAAGTCAGATGTGTTCTTTTTTCATAGTGTCAATACCCACGCTTTGTGGTTTTTTTGTGGACGCGCGGCTGCTCCCTCTTTGAATTATGTAAAGAATCACCGCAGCTTGCTGTACCTTGGTTAATACCTCACACCTGAAACACACTTGCATGACAATGTATGATGTTGACTTGCAACACCACCGCACACCACCCCACCAACCACCACCACTTCCATCTCCATCTGCTCCAACTTCACCTCCATCTCCACCATCACCACCTTCACTCCATCTCACCACCATCTTCACCTCTCCTACCTATCTCCTCATGCACCTCCTTCTCATCTACTCCACCACCACCACCTCCCAATCTCATAATCACCATCACCATCAACACCGCCACCACCACCACACAACCTCACCCACCTTCTCCTCTCCTCCCCTCAACCACATCCTTCACTTCAACCAGTGATCATTCAAATGTCAACCGCCACCACCACCACCAACCACCACCTCCACCATCACCACCATCACCACCACCACCCTCCACCACCACACACCACCACACCACACCACCACCACCACACACCTACCACCGCACCACCACACCACCACCACCATCACCACACACACCCACACCACCACCACCGCACCACACCATCACAACCACCACCTCACCACCACCACCACCACCACCTCCACCATCCCACCACCACCATCACCACCACCACCATCACATCACCATCACCATCACCATCACCATCCCACCCACCACCACCACCTCCCACACCACCACCATCACCACACCCACCACCACCACACCACCACCACCACCACCACCATCACCACACACCATCACCATCACCATCACACATAAACCAATCACCACCACCACCATCACCACCACCACAACCACCACCTCACCACCATCACCACCACCACCACCACCACCCCACCTCCACACATCACACCACCACACCAACTCCCACCTCCACCACCACCACCTCCACCACCACCGCCACCACCGCCCACCACCACCACCACCACCACCACACCACCACACCACCATCTCCACCATCCACCTCCACCACCCACACCACCACACCACCACCATCACCACCTTCACCACCGCCACCACCACCACCACCACCCCATCACAACCATCACACCATAACCAACCACCACCACACCAACCACCACCACACCACACCATCACCACCGCCAAACCACCACCACTTACACCTTCCACACCACCTCCACCACCCCACCACCACCAACCACCACACCAACACCACCACCACCACCATACCTACCACCACCCACCATCACCTCATTCACCTCCATCACCATCCACCGCCACCACACCACCACCTCACCACCATCACCACATCACCACCATCACCTTCACCACCACCACCATCCACCACACCGCCAATACCACCACCACCACTACACCACACACACCTCCCACCACCACCATCACCAACCCACCACCATCCACCATCACCACCATCACCAACCACCAACACCACCACCACGACACACACCCCACCACTCCTCCACATCACCACCCTCACCCCATCACCATCACCAACACCCATACCACCACCACCACCATCATCACCGGGCCACTCCACCATTACCACCACCACCACACCACCACCCCCGCCACCACCACATCACCACCACCACCACCACCACCACCACCACCACCACCCCACACCACCACCACACCACCACCACCACCGCCAACCACCATCACCACCACCACCACCACATCACAATACCACCACCACCACAACCACCACCACCCACCACCCCCACCACCACCACCACCACCACCACACGTGACCTAGAAATGTGCTGACCTAGTAAATGTACAGAGAACTTCACGCGCGCGCATTAACCGGAGATATAACACCTAATTAATGGGTAGCGCTTGAGGTTCCTATAATGTATTCCTGGAAACGCAGGCGGGAGGTAGATACCATGATTTTATACACCTGGAAAATCCTAGAGGACTAGTACCGGAACTGCACACAAAATCCTCACTACGAACGCAAAAGACTTGGCAGGACAATGTCATTCCCCCCAATGAAAAGCAGGGGTTGTCACTAGACGTTAAGGAGACCATACATAAGTGTCAGGGGCCCGAGACTGTTCAACTGCCCTCCCAGATACATAAGGGGGATTACCAACAGACCCCTGGCAGTCTTTCAAGTGGCAAGGGGACAAGCACCTAAGTCGGTCCGGACAGCCGTGGTGGGGATCGTACGTTGGTTGCGTGCAGCCTGCAGCAACAGCCTGGTTTGATTCAGCTTGAGCCACGGAGGCCTGGTCTCAGACCGGGCCGCGGGGGCGTTGGACCCCCGGAACTCTCTCCAGGTAAACTCCAAGGTATTAACACTCCTACATGCTGACTTCACCACTAACACTCTACATGTGACTTCACCACATAACTAATTAACATGCTGACATTACCACTAACACTCCTACTTGCTGACATCACACATAACCACTAACATGCTGACATTTACCACATAACACTCCTGCATTGCTGACATCACACATAACAACTCTGCATGCTGACATCACACATTATGTTCTACATGCTGACTTCACGCATCACACTACATGCTGACTTTACACAAAGGCACTCATACATGCTGACATCACACAATAACCACTCCTGTATGCTGATATCACACATAACACTCCTAATGCTGACATACCACATAACCCCTACATGGTGCATCTCACATAACACTCCGACTTGGTGACATCACAAATAACTCCTAATGCTGACATCACACATTACACTCTACATGCTGACATTCACACATAACACTCATACATGATGGACTTCACACATTACACTCCTACCCTGCTGACATCACAATAACACTCCTACATGCTGACATCACACATCAACACTTCGACATGCAGACATCACCATATAACACTCCTACATGCTGACATCAACATAAAACACTCCTACATGCTGACCATCACACATAACATCATCATGCTGACATACACATAACACTCCTACATGCTGACTTCACAAATAACATTTCTACATGCAGACTTCACACATAAAACTCCTTCATGCTGACAATCACCACATAACCCACTAACATGCTGGAACATCAACACAGAACATCCTACATGCTGACCATACACATTATCAACTCTACATGCTGACATCACTCATACACTTTCTCATGCTGACAACTACATAACAGTCATGCATGCTGACGTCACCATACACCACTCCTACATGTGACATCACCACATAAACCCACTAACATGATGACATACAATAACACTTCTACAGCTGACATCACACATATCACTCCTTCTTGCGGACATCACACATTCACTATGCATGCTGACTCACACATAACACTCCTAAATGTTGACATCACACATAACACTCCTACAGGCTTACATCACAATAACCCACTCCTACTCTGCGTTTTGTTTGTCCTTAGTACATCCAAGACCATGTCATAATGGTCCAGTAGTTGTGAGAGGCAGAAGCCATCTACTCTAAACCCATGCTACCCTGGGTATCCAGGTGGTTGGCGATCTTGCGTCTTAGAACCCTTTCAAATATTTTTTTATGATGTGGGACGTTAGTGTTATAGGTCTGTAATAATTCTTTGCAATTGCTTTAATTGCCACCTTTGTGATGTTGGGGCTTGTGTGTCTGTTGCTTTTAGTGACTGTGAAAAGATCCCTGTGTCTGTGCTCCCTCTCCATAGAATATTTAAGGCACTAGAAAGGGGTTTTCTTGCAGTTCTTGATGAACACGAAGTTGCACGAGTCTGGGCCTGGGGCAGAGTGCAATGGCATGTCATTTATTTATTTTTTTTAAGTCCAGTGGTGTTAGGATTATATCAAGATATTTCTTGAAATTTAACTTGTTGGATACTTGTGCTGAAAAATTATTTCAAAACGGCTCACTAAACACTGTCCTATTGGGACTTCAGTATCCTCACTCATTTCTTTGCTGTTCATACGTGTAAGTCCCATCCCTTTAAGCAGGATGCACAATATGGAGTTTGGTGAAGAACAACCGTAGTCTTGAAGAGCCTTCAGACTCTTCAAGTCTCGGTGCTAGCTGTGCTCGACGAGTGCCTTTGACAAACTTGTAATATAAACACACACACACCACACACACCACACACACACTCACACACACACACACAACACACACCACCAACACACACACACACACACAACATTCACATATACACACATACTCACACATTACAAACCACATACTCACACACAACACACACTCACACAAACACACACACACACAACACACACACACCACACACACACACACACACACACACACACCACACATCCACCACACCACACACAACCACACACACATACACCACATACACTAAAACATTCACAACATACACACACATACAACTATACACACTATACACACACACACACACACACCACACACACACACACACACAAACCACACACACACACACTTAGAGGGGATATGATAACAATGTATAAAATACTAAGAGCAATTGACAAGGTGGACAATGATCGAATGTTTCAGAGATAGGGATAAAGAAACATAGGCGGACACAATTGGAAACTGAAAAAAACTCAGATGAGTCATAGGAATTTTAGGAACTGGGAATAATCTGGAGAGTGTTAGTAGAGGATGCAAGTTCCATAAATTAGCTTTAAGAAGAGGTATGACAAATATCATGAAGCAGGGAGAGAGTGAATTAGTATAGACCAGTTGAAGAGGCGGGGCCCAGGTGCTTGACTCGACCCCTGCAACCAAGATAGGTGAGTAGGTGAGTACACACACACACACACACACACACACACACACACTCACTAAACTCACACACACATATTAATAATAATATATTTGTAAAAGCAATATTAATAAATAAAATCCTATGTTACTTGATATACTCCTTAGCATGTTATTAAGTTCCAACAGCGCTGTATTTATTTTAAATTCTAACCTTAAAACAATAGTGACAAGGACACATTGGTGCTGGTTGTTAGCAGTGTTACGGAATGTGACTTTGTGCTGTGCAGCTCTTTCTGCCGCTCTTTTACATTTTTATTATTTTATTTTGATAATCCTGACCTTATAGGTTTCTTGTCCACTGATCCACAGGGTAATACCTCACCATCTTGCACACGTCCCAGGGAATCCTCACCATCTTGCACACTGTCACAGGGAAACCTCACCATCTTGCACACTGTCCCAGGGTAAAGTCACCATCTTGCACATGAAAACACTGTCCCAGGGTAAATCACCATCTTGTACACTGTCCCAGGGTAAATCTCATCAAGTCTACGCTTGTACTGAACTGTCCCAGGGTAAAACTCTCCAACTTTACACTGTCCCAGGGGTAAACTCACAATCTTGTACACTGTCCAGGGTAAACCTACCATCTTGTACACTGTCCTAGAGTAAACCTCACCATCTTGTACACTTGTCCAGGGTTAACCTCACCTTCTTGTACAACTGTCCAGGGTAAACCTCACCATCTTGTACACTGTCCCAGGGTAAACCTCACATTTCTTTTACACTTGTTCCCAGTGGTAAAAACTCACCATATTGTACACTGTCCCTGGGTAACATCACCAATTGTACACTGTCCCAGGGTATACCTCACCATCTTGTACCACTGCCCCAGGGTAAAACCTCACCATCTTGTACACTGTCCCTGGGTAAACCTCACCATCTTGCACACTGTACAGGGTAAGGTAAACCTCACCATCTTGCACACTGTCCAGGGTAAACCTCCCCATCTTGTACACTGTCCTGGGTAAACCTCAGATTCTTGTTACACTGTCCCAGGTTAAACCTCACATCTTGTACACGTCCAGGGTAAACTCACCATCTTGTAACTTCTTGTCCCAGGGTAAACCTCACCATCTGTACACTGTTCCAAGGTAAACCTCACCATCTTGTACACTGTCCCAGGGTATACATCTCAAATCTTGTACACTGTCCCAGGGTAAACCTCACATCTTGTACACGACCGGTTAACTCACCATCTTGTTACTCTGTCACAGGTAAAACCTCACCTATTGTACACTGTCCCAGGGTAAACATCACCATCTTGTACACTGTCCCAGGGTAAACCTCACCATCTTGTACACTGTCCAAGGGTAAACCCTCCACCATATTGTACACTGTCCCAGGGTGGTAAACTTCACCATCTTGTACCACGGTTCCAAGGTTAAACCTCACCATCTTGTACTCTGTCCCAGGGTAAACCTCACCATCGTGTACACTGTACCCAGGGTAAACCTCACCTTCTTGTACACTGTACCAGGGTAAACCTCACCATCTTGTACACTGTCCCAGGGTTAATCATCACCTTCTTTGTACTCGTCCCAGGGGTAAACCTCACCATCTTGTATCACTGTACCCAGGGTAAACCTCACCAATCTTGTTACACTGTCCCAGGGTAACCTCACCTTCTTGTACATGCCCCAGGGTAAACCTCACCATCTTGTACACTGTCCCGGTAAAACCTCAACCATCTTGCACACTGTCCAAGGGTTAAACCTCACCATCTTGCACACAGTTCCCAGGCGTAAACCTCACCATCTTGTACACTGTCCAGGGTAAACCTCACCATCTAGATACACTGTCCTGGGTTAAACCTCTCCATCTTGTACACTGTCCCAGGGTATAAACCTTCCTTCTTGTACACTGTCCCCAGGTAAAACCTCACCATCTTGTACACTGTTCCAAGGTAAACATCACCATCTTGGTACACTCTCCCAGGGTAAAACCTCACCATCTTGTACACTGTCCAGGGTAAACCTCACCATCTTGTACCTGTCCCAGGTAATCTCACCATCTTGTACACTGTCCAGGGTTATACCTCACCATCTTGTACACTGTCCCTGGGTAAACCTCACATCTTGTACACTGTCCCAGGGTAAACCTCACATCTATGTACACTGTCCCAGGTAAGCCTCACCATCTTGTACACTTCCCAGGGTAAACCTCACCTTTGTACACTGTCCCAGGGTAAAACTCCATCTTGTAACTCGTCCCAGGGTAAGCCTCACCATCTTGTACACTGTCCCAGGGTAAACCTCACCATCTTGTACACTATCCCAGGGTAAGCCTCACCATCTTGTACACGTCCCAGGGTAACCTCCACCATCTTGTACACTGTCCCAGGGTAAACCTCACATCTTGCACCACTGTTCCCAGGGAAACCTCACCATCTTGTACCACTGTCCCAGGGTAAACCTCACCAAAGTGTACACTGTCCAGGGGTAAACCTCACCATTTGTACACTGTCCCAGGGTAAAACCTCACATCTTGCACACTGTCCAGGGTATACCTCACCTCTTGTTACTCTGCTCACAGGGTAGTTAATACCTCACCATCTTGTACACTGTCCAAGGGTAATACGTCCCCATCTTGCACCACTCTTAACAGGGTAAACCCTCACCATCTTGTAACTCTGTCCCAGGGTAAAATCACCATCTTGTACACTGTCCCAGGGGGTAATACTCTCCATCTTGTTCTACCTGTCCCAGGGTAATACCTCACTTCTTGTACACTGTCCAGGGTAAACCTCACCATCCTTGTTCACTGTCCAGGGTAAGCCTCACCTTCTTGTACACTGGCCAGGTGTAAACCTCACATCTCCGGACCTCACAAACTGATCCCGGGTAAAACCTACCCATCTTTGTGCACCGGTCCCAGGGTAAACCTTCCATCTTGTACACTGTCCCAGGGTAACCTCACCATCTTGTACACCGTCCCTGGGTAAACCTCACCATCTTGTACACTGTCCCAGGGTAATCCTCACCATCTTGTTCACTGTACCAGGTAAACTACCACCTTCTTGGACACTGTTCCAAGGTAAACCTCACCCTTCTTGCTACACTGTCACAGGGTAATCCTCACATATGTACACTGTCCCTGGGTAAAACCTCACCATCTTTTTCACTGTCCAGGGGTAAACCTCACCATCTTGTACCACTGTCCCAGGGTATAACCTCACCTATTGTACACTGTCCCAGGGTAACTCACCATCTTGTACACTCCCCAGGGTAATCTCACCATCTTGTACACTGTCCCAGGTAAACCTCACCATCTTGTTCAATGTCCCAGGGTAAACCTCACCTCTTGTACACTGCCCCCAGGGTAAAACTCACCATCTTGCACACTGTTCCCAGGGTAAACTCACCATATGGTACACTGTCCAGGTAAACTCACATCTTGTTTACACTTTCCCAGGGTATACCTCACCATCTTGTTCACTGCCCCAGGGTTAACATCACCATCTTGTACCCATACTGTCCCAGGTAAACCTCACCATCTTGTACACGGTCCAGGTAAAACTCACATCTTGTACTCTTTCCAGGGTAATCCCTCACTTCTTGTACACTGTCCCAGGGTAAACCTCACCATCTTGCAACACTGTCCCCGGGTAAACCTCACCATCTGTTTTTGGATGATTTGTGATCTGTTTTAGATTATTTGTGTTAGGTCGAGTACCTTGATGAGCAACAGTTATTCCATGGAATTGTATGAGAGGTAGTAGACGTAGATTTCTTACCATATTACTTGTGTATTAAACGAGTTCTTTTAAAACTTTCAGATAGATAAAACTTTAATTCAAGTTCATTATAAGGGTCAACAGGTTATATTTGAGAAGGGAACCCTGGTCTAGCATGGGCTATCAGGCTTGCACTGGCTCCTCCACTCTTTGTTCTTGTACACGTATACAATAATTGTAGTATCCATTATATGTTAGAAAAGTAACATGCATGGTTATATTGTGATTCTTCTATAGTAAATATTATCGAATAAATTGGTGAAATATTATGTAGATTTAACAGTCGGCTGACATACATTAGCCTATTTTTGCTGTTAGGTTGTCAGGGGAAGTAGTTGTGTACAGAAAAACTTAACCAATATATCTTCGTGCCTGGAAATCGAACTGAATTTTGCTCCCAGCAGTGAGCTACGCCTACCGCAACCCTCCTTAAACTAAGGGGGCGTGGGAGGGTATATGGGAGGGTAGGAGGGGGGGTCAGTAACACGTTTCAAGGGATCCCTGCAGAGGTAATAGAGAAGATAGTTAACTATTTCTCAGAAGATATACTGTTACAGTTTAGATATTACAGTTGTGGGAGTTATCTTACAAGGAAAACTTTTTATATTTACGTATACGTTTACGGTCGGTTTCTTTACGGACGTCTTACGGGACAGTCTTACGTGACAGTCTTAAGATAAACTTGATTATGGTTTATTCCCAATATTTTAGGAAATACACTTCTTTTTTGATTTATGGGTGGTATATTGTTTTCAATCCATGTTGTTAGATTTTTTATTTATTTCGTCATTAACTGTAGTGTTGAATGTCAGAGGTTCAGGGAAGATAAGATAGAGGTTGTTGGTCATCTCCTTAGTAAACCCTGGTTTAAGAGCTGGGGGTGTTGGCAGTCTGTAAGTTACTGATGTAGAGGAGAAGAGATGGGGGGTCAGGCTTGCTTCCTTGGGGTTACACCTATATACTTGGGTAGTTAAAGAGCTTGTTATTTATGGCATCGTGCTGTTGTCTCGCTGTTAATACGGATTTTATGTAGTGAACCCCATCTGAGTACGCTGTCTTTAAGATTGTGAAAGATTATTGTGTCAGTCGTATCACAACTCTTGTACAGATCATAAAAATAAGTCCAAAAGGTTACGTTTTGTGTCTTCTAAGTGTTTAATATGTGTGTAAAGCATTTGTATGATTTTATCATTAGTGTAGTTTTTCATGTCTGAATCCAAAATTGGCAGGGGTAAACTTGTTATGTTTAGTTTAGTATTTGTTACAGTGCTTGTGAATAAACATTTTTCAATATTTGACAGTATTGGTAGGGGAGGTTTACCGTATGGTGGAGATAAATGGTTATGAAATACCGATGTAATGAAAAATTGACACAAATGTGTATATGTTGATGGATTGTGAGTAGCGTCGGTGAGGGAGGGAGGAGAGTCAGTAATAATAATATTATAATAATAATAATAATAATAATAATAATAATATATTCTTAATTCTACAAGGTATTATAAACCCTCAGCTGACATACTACTATATAGGGAGCCCTTGGTATACTGATATTTTGGCAAATTCAGGTTCAGGTTTGTCACCGGATGCGACCCACACAGTCGGGCTAAACCCCGGTTCCCTACATAATTGCTAGGTGAACAGGGACGCAGGTTGTCTTAAGGATAACACGTCCTAATGTTTTCCACAGTACCCAGGGATCGATCCTCCCGGACCTAAGTGTTAGCTGAAGTGCGCAAGCAATCGGAGCTACTGGACTACTGCAAGGGGTTTACCAGGAGGAAGGAAAGATGGAAGTACAGTGGAGGTAGGAAAGGTGTGTGCTGGTATGCTGCCTTCCTCACCTATAATTTTCCAATGTTTACAATTGGGTGAGTCCCCCTGATGGTCGAAGCCTTTGTGTAGTAGGGAGGTTCGTCTTCACTATCTTGGCCTTACTTGGTGAGCTTCGACTGCCTCAGTATGGTCGTGGCTAAACTAAAACCACTGTCCTGTATGTTTACTGTGCTGTATCCGTAAATTCCTCGTCCTCTCCTTACCTGGAAGTTGGAGCAGACTGGTAGTCTGCAGTCTGCAGGTAGGCAATACGCTTCTTTGGGTAGGATGTATGATTTCAAATGGGAGATTCAAAGATTTCAACATGGCGGTGAATCAGTTCATTGGTATCATGGCTCTACCCTGCCTGGCAGAGCGATGTGTTATGTGTTGGCTAGGGTCAAGTAAGCATGGTGGCTGGAGGTACCACTTCGGTCTTGTAGTTGTTCGTTTGGCTCACTGTTGATATTCACATATATACCTCTTTTTGTAACCTTACGGGAACGCTTGTTTTAGTCAAACGGTTAGGCCTTGCTTTGTTGGACAGGGATGGCGGGTAGGGAAAATAGGGGGCTGAAGGTGATTATAACACATTACTTCAAAATTTCTCGACGACCTCTGCTCTTCCCGGACTCTCCTCGGAACCAAGTTCCTCTTTCGGACATTATTTTGTTGGACAGTTCCTGTGCTGGCGTTTCACCCTGACACCTTGGTTATTCTGACATTAAGCCAAAGCTTGGCCTTTTCTTTCCCCTTCTTTCTGCAAAATATCAGCTATTTTCATGTCTTTCGCTGTCACAGGACAGGGTTGGCTCGGAGACATGTCCAAACCAACCTCGACACACTAGTGGTTGTTTTCTGATTCTGAAACTGCTTCTTCCCCTCGCTCACAGCCAAGAAACAAGCTACCTTGCAAACCTGTCTTTCACAGATGTATTTCAAAGCAGTCTTGGACAAATTGTTTTCCCTTTTTCAACCATCACTGCCGATTAGATTTCCTTACTGTTCATGGCATCTAAGCAAAAAAAAAACAAAAGCTTTCACGAAACATACTGTTGGCCAAATTGTGACCGTTCATGCATCTAAAGTGGGATGCATGTTGTCACTGTAAAGGATGCTGAACATAAAATGCAAAACAACAAACAAAACTTATTTCTTTGCAAGATTACAGTGGATTATGAAAAATTACAATGGGAGTTGCTGTTGCAAAGGAGTCTCTCTTATGCCTAGTGCATTATGGGCACACTTAATTTAATGGATTACAGACTACTTAACACTAAAGATTTCGTTCATAGTTTGTGTTAGTTGTACATCTTTTTTTTTATTTATAGCAGGACAGTAATTTTACTCTAATACAGTAGTTCAATAATAAATAGTGTAATTATGTTATGGGATATAAATCATGAGTTGTTGAAAGTAGTTTACAGTATGAGAACAAACTAACACATCATTCATATCTCAGCTCTTTCGGACAAGTTTCCCTGTCATGTACACATTATTCCTTCCTCTTATCTGCTGCCACATATTATAACCCAACTAGACCTTATATAATATGGCCCAGACATTCGGAACAGCTTGAGCTCCAGAATCTCCTGGTCCACCGTGGGCATGGGTGGCTAAACATCTCGCTTCATACGGCGGAGGGTCTGGGCTCGTTTTCCCAGCGAGGGTAGAAACATTACGCGTCTTCTTTACACGGGTTGACTGTGTTCCCCATCAGTAAAATGGGAAACCTGGGAGTTTAGTGGATGGTGTGGGTCGCATCCTGGGGACTAAAAACTAATCTATTTGCCGTTATGTTCTTATGTTTACTGCTTGAATTAACAAGGATGCGTTATAATATAGTAGTATGTCCATTGATGTCAGTAGGACTGTATACCTTGTACATGTACTTCTAGAATATAAAAGATATTATTTTCTTATTATGATGATTATTATTATTATTATTTTTATTATTTTTTTTTATTATATCCTTCAGCCCAAGTCGGAGGGACGTTATCAAGTGCCGTGAAGCTTCCAGCCTCAGTTTATACAGCAGGAGAGAACTTACAAGTACGGGAATTATTCCAACTCCTCATCAGTGCCAACTGCTGGAGTTTGGCCCCTGCCAGATACTGTAGATCACTGCCACACACTGCCTATGGCCACAGTAATCTTTCCGGCAAACATTTCCCCACGTGCTTTACTGTGAGAAGCTCGCTCTCATATTTCGCGTTGTCCAGTTTTCTTCTCGAGTGTTAACATTAGATGTCTCAGGAAAAATGGAAAGCCTATCAATACGCTATGGCAATGATTCAACTGTTTTTTGCAAGGAAAAATATCCACGTTCTCCTACTCAGAGTTGTGTGACGCCCACAAGGCACCCTCTCCCAGTCACCCCTGTGGTGAGGATCTTACCAAGCCTCACCTTTTTCCCAGTTTCTTATTTAGTCCTCTTCCATTTCCCCGTTTCTTCTTCCACATAGCTGTACCTTTCTGACTTTTGGTCTCTCCCTCCAAAACCTCAACAAAAATCACAGCTTCTACAGCCAACAAGCTCTTCAGCTATTGTTTCACTGCGTTTTTAGTATCGCCTATCTTTTTTAATGTGCGACAGCTAACGTACCTGTTGGCAAGGCTTACGTGTCCTGTCACTTATACTTCCATGTGCACAGTCTGAAAAGACGGATATTAACTGGTAAGGTTCTCCTTGACCCCACTCACACTCTCACAGTTTGGTTGCGATAACGTTGACGCCTGTTGATGTTTGCCACCAGCAATTGAAAGTATAATCTTGTACATGGTATCCCAGGGATACTTCTTCCCCATCACTTCTTTTCCTCTAAAAACCCAAGAATTTGACGCTCTCTAGATTTAACTTCTCACATTTTGACAGTGGTTGAGCCTGATGAAGGTGTTGTCACTAATACCCAACATTTACTCACTATGGTGCTTTTCATCCTAATACGTCTTTTCAATATTTTTGACCCCATGGGATTCTTCCTCTTCAATGGGATAACCACTGTTGGCTTACATTTTTTTTTTGCTTGTATTAAGAAAACGAAATTTTTTTCTTTCCTCACAGTTTATTACGGCTTGGATACTCTGTTCGCAATGGCTTCGCTAAAATGCAGTGGATTTTTGCATTTTTATTTTTAGTTCCGAAAAATCTTTTAACAAAATGCCTGACATTACAACATTTAGCCTAACCTCACTCCTGTGGCTTAGAGGCAATTTGCCACTTTTCCTTAATGATTTCTGAACGTAGTGATACTTTCGTTTCCTGGTAAATAATTTGCTGTCCCCCACTGACCTTGTGAAAGTTGAAGACGTAATTCGAGGCTGTGCTCTTAAGCACTTCCCTCTTTCTGTCGTCGTTAATCCGTCCGTATCTCTGTTCTGCCTTCCACTGTTTGGTAGCTATGTTGTGGATTTTGCCTATAGCTTGTGCAGTGCTAGACTGTAGCCTTGTAGCGGCCCTCTCTCCAGTTTGCATTGCACGTGTTTCCAGTTGGGCGACTGCTCATGGGTTGAACATTTTATTTGTTAAAACACACAGATAACATTTCACAAGGCGCATTATTATCCCTCGTATGTTCTATTACATGTATCACTTCCGGTATCACTGAGCAGGATACTGTCAAATTTCTCGGCCTTCTTTTGGTTGAAGAAGTTCTTGCCCATTCTTTTGCTGGGGGCCTAATAGGGACGACCTCTTCACCTTCTTTCAACCCTTGTCTCATCTAAATCGACCAAAATATTTTCTTCAGCTTCCCTTTTATTATTCTTTACACTTGATCCCATTCATCATGGGTGACGTTCATGTCTTGGGCTTTTTTGATGTTCCCCAGTTGTCTGCTTCCATGACTTCACGAACTCTTGCTCGGATAGAATGCTACCTGATATTAGTAGAGCTAATTTGTTTAATCGTCACCCTATTATTTCGATCCTTCTTTCTTTGTATTCTCTCTGCCATGGCTTCCCATATTTACTCCCCTTTACGCTCACCCTCATCTTATTTGTTCCTCCCTCCTTTGGAAAGTTTCAGGTGATTCATGTTTGCTCTTCATCACGTCCATAGTGCCAAAAACTCATTTGTCTCTGCAACATTTTCGTGATGACTTATAGTCTCTCTCATGCTTTTTTAGTATTACACTTTTTTTTAAGTCTCGATGGTGTCGGGATGCAACTGTTTTGATTTTCTGAACTAATCATCATCGTTCATTTATTAGAATCGGTATTATTTCCACAGTAGTTATATGCATTTCTAACTGCCCTTTGCAAACCATGTCCTCCTCGTCATTTGTGTTATTTCATGTCTCCCTAGTGTGTTACACGCTATTCAGAAATTTTAATTCCCCCTCATACCATCGTTCTTCGTTTACATCTTTATGTTACATTTCTAGTATTTTGCTGCGGCCTGACATCAGTGTTCAGGGCTATGAACGTCAGAATCAGCTGCTCTGTTTGCTGTTCAAGATCTCCAGTTTCCCTTTGGGATTGGTTTCTACATCGCTGTCAAACAAAAACGTTTGTTCACACATGGGACAAACAACAAATTGTTTTCTGTCAAACACATTGAGGATTCTGACCATTTCTTATCACCTTTGTCGGGTCTTGGGAGACTGTACTTACAAGCTTACATATAGGACACCCACGACTCATGATACACATGGAGAATAAAAAACTGCACACTTTGTGAGGACTTGCCAGTTCTTTCTGTCTATTCAACATATCTTAAATAGATTGTTCTGCCTGTAGAGGCCACTCAGAATTCACTTGCAAACACCTGCCCATCACAACCCTCGCTATCAGCTTGCTGAATGTTTCACCTTAGATGCAGATTCTTTTACTTTTTAATTGAATCCAACTAAGTACCAACTATGATTTAAATTTTCCTCAATAACCTCCACCTCCATACCCCAAACTTTAAAACTCCCTTGCCTCTCGTCCATTCTTTATCCGCACATTTCTTACTTTCCACATCCCTCCCTGCAGCGCTCTGTACGACTCACTCTGCCTTCTTTACATAATCCTAAGTACTTCACTGGTCTCTAATTGCTATCGGAACCCATTGTATACAGTACATCATTATTATTAATCAATAATTAATCACAGAATTCCTGCTTATTTTGTAAAAGATACTAGAGGCTTAGGGCATTTCCTAAGAAAGCACATTTCGATGGATTCAGCTTGTCATTGAACATTGACATGTCCGCGAGTCACAGAAAAAGTCTGAGAAATCCCTTTCTTAACAGACTCATGTTATAACTGGAAAGTATTCGACTTCTTGATAATCATAACATTTTTTTTTTTTCGTTTAGTGTCATAGCATCCAAAAATATTCCTATTTTGCCCTTGAAGAAGGATGCCTTGATAATGGCGAAGGGCTCTTTCGTCGAAGGTAATTAGAGCTCCTCTTACCCCTCATTGATCAAACCTTGATTACATCCCGTCAAGTTGCTGTTTCGACTCAACTGAGGGTTTTGAACGTTTCTCGCTAAAATATATAAATATAAGGACTCCTCTTGTGTGCTTCCATTCAAAGGTTTGTTGAATGATTCAGTCTTAACACAAAATTGTTGACATGAATCAGTCACAATTTTGTTACCCGTTTTCCTCAGTACTTTGTCATGAGCTTCTATCGTCCTAACACACGTGACTTGGAGATTAATTAATGGTATAAAGTACCCAAACGATGGAAAAATAAACAAATGACAGTATAATGCGGATCCTTTGTTGACTACGCTTAGCTCAGTGGGCTTTATAGTCGAATACGATCTCTTTGTGACGTGACTGTCTCTACCGCTTTAACCGCCTATTGTCGGACGGGCTTTCTCCCCTTTTTGTTCTCTCAGTATGAAATGGTTCAGTATAGATACAAAAAAATTATTCCTGAATGTGGATTAGTTATTAATTGTTTTAATTCATGTTAGTGTATCTTGACTTGTCATTATTGGGTCACTACAGTACTAAACTTTCCCACAAGTGGCTTTACCAGGACAGGTGAAGTCAGATGTGTTCTTTTTTCATAGTGTCAATACCCACGCTTTGTGGTTTTTTTGTGGACGCGCGGCTGCTCCCTCTTTGAATTATGTAAAGAATCACCGCAGCTTGCTGTACCTTGGTTAATACCTCACACCTGAAACACACTTGCATGACAATGTATGATGTTGACTTGCAACACCACCGCACACCACCCCACCAACCACCACCACTTCCATCTCCATCTGCTCCAACTTCACCTCCATCTCCACCATCACCACCTTCACTCCATCTCACCACCATCTTCACCTCTCCTACCTATCTCCTCATGCACCTCCTTCTCATCTACTCCACCACCACCACCTCCCAATCTCATAATCACCATCACCATCAACACCGCCACCACCACCACACAACCTCACCCACCTTCTCCTCTCCTCCCCTCAACCACATCCTTCACTTCAACCAGTGATCATTCAAATGTCAACCGCCACCACCACCACCAACCACCACCTCCACCATCACCACCATCACCACCACCACCCTCCACCACCACACACCACCACACCACACCACCACCACCACACACCTACCACCGCACCACCACACCACCACCACCATCACCACACACACCCACACCACCACCACCGCACCACACCATCACAACCACCACCTCACCACCACCACCACCACCACCTCCACCATCCCACCACCACCATCACCACCACCACCATCACATCACCATCACCATCACCATCACCATCCCACCCACCACCACCACCTCCCACACCACCACCATCACCACACCCACCACCACCACACCACCACCACCACCACCACCATCACCACACACCATCACCATCACCATCACACATAAACCAATCACCACCACCACCATCACCACCACCACAACCACCACCTCACCACCATCACCACCACCACCACCACCACCCCACCTCCACACATCACACCACCACACCAACTCCCACCTCCACCACCACCACCTCCACCACCACCGCCACCACCGCCCACCACCACCACCACCACCACCACACCACCACACCACCATCTCCACCATCCACCTCCACCACCCACACCACCACACCACCACCATCACCACCTTCACCACCGCCACCACCACCACCACCACCCCATCACAACCATCACACCATAACCAACCACCACCACACCAACCACCACCACACCACACCATCACCACCGCCAAACCACCACCACTTACACCTTCCACACCACCTCCACCACCCCACCACCACCAACCACCACACCAACACCACCACCACCACCATACCTACCACCACCCACCATCACCTCATTCACCTCCATCACCATCCACCGCCACCACACCACCACCTCACCACCATCACCACATCACCACCATCACCTTCACCACCACCACCATCCACCACACCGCCAATACCACCACCACCACTACACCACACACACCTCCCACCACCACCATCACCAACCCACCACCATCCACCATCACCACCATCACCAACCACCAACACCACCACCACGACACACACCCCACCACTCCTCCACATCACCACCCTCACCCCATCACCATCACCAACACCCATACCACCACCACCACCATCATCACCGGGCCACTCCACCATTACCACCACCACCACACCACCACCCCCGCCACCACCACATCACCACCACCACCACCACCACCACCACCACCACCACCCCACACCACCACCACACCACCACCACCACCGCCAACCACCATCACCACCACCACCACCACATCACAATACCACCACCACCACAACCACCACCACCCACCACCCCCACCACCACCACCACCACCACCACACGTGACCTAGAAATGTGCTGACCTAGTAAATGTACAGAGAACTTCACGCGCGCGCATTAACCGGAGATATAACACCTAATTAATGGGTAGCGCTTGAGGTTCCTATAATGTATTCCTGGAAACGCAGGCGGGAGGTAGATACCATGATTTTATACACCTGGAAAATCCTAGAGGACTAGTACCGGAACTGCACACAAAATCCTCACTACGAACGCAAAAGACTTGGCAGGACAATGTCATTCCCCCCAATGAAAAGCAGGGGTTGTCACTAGACGTTAAGGAGACCATACATAAGTGTCAGGGGCCCGAGACTGTTCAACTGCCCTCCCAGATACATAAGGGGGATTACCAACAGACCCCTGGCAGTCTTTCAAGTGGCAAGGGGACAAGCACCTAAGTCGGTCCGGACAGCCGTGGTGGGGATCGTACGTTGGTTGCGTGCAGCCTGCAGCAACAGCCTGGTTTGATTCAGCTTGAGCCACGGAGGCCTGGTCTCAGACCGGGCCGCGGGGGCGTTGGACCCCCGGAACTCTCTCCAGGTAAACTCCAAGGTATTAACACTCCTACATGCTGACTTCACCACTAACACTCTACATGTGACTTCACCACATAACTAATTAACATGCTGACATTACCACTAACACTCCTACTTGCTGACATCACACATAACCACTAACATGCTGACATTTACCACATAACACTCCTGCATTGCTGACATCACACATAACAACTCTGCATGCTGACATCACACATTATGTTCTACATGCTGACTTCACGCATCACACTACATGCTGACTTTACACAAAGGCACTCATACATGCTGACATCACACAATAACCACTCCTGTATGCTGATATCACACATAACACTCCTAATGCTGACATACCACATAACCCCTACATGGTGCATCTCACATAACACTCCGACTTGGTGACATCACAAATAACTCCTAATGCTGACATCACACATTACACTCTACATGCTGACATTCACACATAACACTCATACATGATGGACTTCACACATTACACTCCTACCCTGCTGACATCACAATAACACTCCTACATGCTGACATCACACATCAACACTTCGACATGCAGACATCACCATATAACACTCCTACATGCTGACATCAACATAAAACACTCCTACATGCTGACCATCACACATAACATCATCATGCTGACATACACATAACACTCCTACATGCTGACTTCACAAATAACATTTCTACATGCAGACTTCACACATAAAACTCCTTCATGCTGACAATCACCACATAACCCACTAACATGCTGGAACATCAACACAGAACATCCTACATGCTGACCATACACATTATCAACTCTACATGCTGACATCACTCATACACTTTCTCATGCTGACAACTACATAACAGTCATGCATGCTGACGTCACCATACACCACTCCTACATGTGACATCACCACATAAACCCACTAACATGATGACATACAATAACACTTCTACAGCTGACATCACACATATCACTCCTTCTTGCGGACATCACACATTCACTATGCATGCTGACTCACACATAACACTCCTAAATGTTGACATCACACATAACACTCCTACAGGCTTACATCACAATAACCCTTTGTTCCCCCCCCTTTGGGAAAGTTTCAGTGATTCATTTTTGCTCTTCCTCACTTCCATGTGCAAAAACTCTTTTGTTCCTGAAACTTTTTCTTATCGCTTCTAGTCTCTCCATGCTTTTTTTTTAGAAAACATTTTTTTTTTTAAATTTCCCCTCCGTGGTGTCGGTATGCAACTGTTTTGTTTTCTGAACAATCACATCGTCTTTTATTAAAATCGGCTATTATTTCCCGTAGTTATATGAAATTTCAACTCCCTTTAACCATTTCCTCCTCGTCATTTGTAGTT
>NC_069436.1:2783212-2803212 GCF_026875155.1 Cherax quadricarinatus | reverse complement strand
CATGCTGACATCACACATAACACTTCTACATGCTGACATCACACATAACACTCCTACATGCTGACATCACACATAACACTCCTGCATGCTGACATCACACATAACACTCCTACATGCTGACATCACACATAACACTCCTACATGCTGACATCACACATAACACTCCTACATGCTGACATCACCACATAACCCACTAACATGCTGACATCACACATATCACTTCTACATGCTGACATCACACATAACACTCCTACATGCTGTCATCACACAAAACACCCCTTTACATGCTGACATCACACATAACACTCCTGTATGCTGACATCACACATAACACTCCTACATGCTGACATCACACATAACCCTCCTACATGCTGTCATCACACATAACACTCCTACATGCTGTCATCACACATAACACTCCTACATGCTGACATCACACATAACACTCCTACATGCTGACATCACACATAACACTCCTGACATGCTGACATCACACATAACACTCCTGCATGCTGACATCACACATAACACTCATGTATGCTATCACACATAACACTCCTACATGCTGACATCACACATAACACTCCTACATGCTGACATCACACATAACACTCCTTCATGCTGACATCACACATAACATTCCTACATGCTGACATCACACATAACACTCGTACATGCTGACATCACACATAGCTCCTACATGCTGACATTACCACATAGCACCTACATGCTGACATCACACATAACACTCCTGCATACTGACATCACACATAACACTCCTACATGCTGACATCACACAAAACCCTTCTACATGCTGACATTACCACTAACACTCCTACATGCTGACATCACACAAAAACACTCCTGTATGCTGACATCACACATAACACTTGTGCATGCTGACATCACACATAACACTCCTACATGCTGTCATCACACATAACACTCCTACATGCTGACATCACACATAACACTTGTATGCTGACATCATACATAACACTCCTACATGCTGACATCACACATAACACTCCTACATGCTGACATCACACATAACACCCCTTTCATGCTGTCATCACACATAACACTCCTACATGCTGACATCACATATAACACTCCTACATGCTGACATCACACATAACACTCCTACATGCTGACATCACACATAACACTCCTACATGTTGACATCACACATAACACTCCTACATGGTGACATCACACATAACACTCCTATATGCTGTCATCACACTTAACACTCCTACATGCTGTCATCATGCATAACACTCCTACTTGCTGACATCACACATAACACTCCTACATGCTGACATCACACATAACACTCCTACATTCTGACATCACACATGACACTCCTACATGCTGACATCACACATAACACTCCTACTTGCTGACATCACACATAACACTCCTACATGGTGACATCACACATAACACTCCTACACGCTGACATCACACTTAACACTCCTACATGCTGTCATCACACGTAACACTCCTACATGCTGACATCACACATAACACTCCTGTATGCTGACATCACACATAACACTCCTACATGCTGACATCACAAATAACCCTCCTATATGCTGTCATCACACATAACACTCCTACATGCTGTCATCACACATAACACTCCTACATGCTGACATCACACATAACACTCCTACATGCTGACATCACACATAACACTCCTACATGCTGGACATCACACAAAAACACTCCTAACATGCTGACATCACACATAAATCCTGTATGCTATCACACATAACACTCCTACATGCTGTCATCACACATAACACTCCTACATGCTGACATCACACATAACACTCCTTCATGCTGACATCACACATAACACTCCTACATGCTGACATCACACATAACACTCCTACATGCTGACATCACACATAACTCCTACATGCTGACATTACCACATAACACTTCTACATGCTGACATCACACATAACACTCCTGCATACTGACATCACACATAACACTCCTACATGCTGACATCACACATAACTCCTACATGCTGACATTACCACGTAACACTCCTACATGCTGACATCACACATAACACTCCTGTATGCTGACATCACACATAACACTCCTGCATGCTGACATCACACATAACACTCCTACATGCTGTCATCACACATAACACTCCTACATGCTGACATCACACATAACACTCCTGTATGCTGACATCATACATAACACTCCTACATGCTGACATCACACATAACACTCCTACATGCTGACATCACACATAACACTCCTACATGCTGTCATCACACATAACACTCCTACATGCTGACATCACATATAACACTCCTACATGCTGACATCACACATAACACTCCTGCATGCTGACATCACACATAACACTCCTACATGGTGACATCACACATAACACTCATATATGCTGTCATCACACATAACACTCCTACATGCTGACATCACACATAACACTCCTACATGCTGACATCACACATAAAACTCCTACTCGGGACTTTCACACATCATCCTACGCTGACATCACTCATAACGCTTTACATGCTGACATCACACATAACACTCCTACATGCTGACATCCCCACATAATACTCCCTACATGCTGAAAATCACACATAACACTCCTACATGCTGACATACACATAACACTCCTACATGCTGACATCACACATAACACTCCTGATGCTATCACACATAACCTCCTCATGTTTGACATCACACATAACACTCCTACATGCTGACATCACAACAAAACCTCCTTCATGCTGACATCACACTAACACTCCTACATGGTGACATCACACATACACTCCTACATGCGACATTACCACATAACACTCCTACATGCTGACATCACACATAACACTCCTGCATTCTGATATCACACATAACACTCCTACATGCTGACATTACCACATAACACTCCTACATACTGACATCGCACATAACATCCTACATGCTGACATCACACATAACGCTCCTACATGCTGACATTACCACATAACACTCCTACATGCTGACATCACACATAACGCTCCTACATGCTGACATCAAACATAACACTCCTACATGCTGACATTACCACATAACACTCCTACATGCTGACATCACACATAACACTCCTACATGCTGACATTACCACATAACACTACTACATGCTGACATCACACATAACACTCCTGCATGCTGACATCACACATAACACTCCTGCATACTGACATCACACAAACACCCCTACATGCTGACTTTCCCACATAACACTCTACATGCTGACATCGCACATAACACCCCTACATGCTGACATCACACAAAAACCTCCTACATGCTGACATTCCCCACATAACACTCCTACATGCTGACATCACACATAACACTCCTACATGCTGACATCACACATAACACTCCTACATGCTGAGATTACCACATAGCACTCCTACATGCTGACATTACCACATAACACTCCTACATGCTGACATCACACATAACACTCCTACATGCTGTCATCACACATAACACTCCTACATGCTGACATTACCACATAACACTCCTACATGCTGACATCACACATAAGTCCTACATGCTGATGTCACACACAACACTCCTACATGCTGACATCACACATAACACTCCTACATGCTGACATCACACATAACACTCCTACATGTTGACATCAAATATAACACTCCTACATGCTGACATCACACATAACACTCCTACAAATGCTGCATTACACATACACTCCACATGCTGACTTACCACATAACATCCTACTGCTGGACTCCACTTAACACTCCTACATGCTGAATCACACATAACACTCCTCATGCTGACATTCCCACATAACACTCCTACATGTGCATCACACTAAGCCCTACATGCGATGTCCCCACATAACCTCCTACATGCTGCATCCACATAACATTCACATGGTGCCCATTGCCGTAACACTCCTACATGCTGACATCAACAAAAAACACTCCTACATGCTGACTTACCACATAACACTCCTACAGGCTGACATCACACATAACACTCCTAAAAGCTGACATCACACAAACACCCTACATGCTGACATCACACAGAACACTCCTACATGCTGACATCACACATAACACTCCTACACGCTGCACAACAACACTCCTACATGCTGACATTACCAGTAACACTCCAAATGCTGACATCACACAAACACCCCTACTTGCTGACTCAAACAAACACTCCTAATGTTTGACATCACACATAACACTCCTACAGCTGAATCACACATAACACTCCTACATGCTGACATCACACATAACACTCCTATAAAAGGTTTATTTTTTTGGTAGCAGGGATAAATGATATCTTCGGGCTTCTTACTTATTGTTAAGTCGTGGGGGTAAACAGCTTGTGTGTTGTGCCATGGCCTGGAGGGCCATCCCAGAGAGAAAAGCTGGGAGTATGCCTTGTGTCTTCCTGCTAGGGCGGGTGTGAGTGAGAGAGGGGCAAGGCAGGCAGGCTGGCTTGCCCAAGCGAGGCCAGCAAAAGAGGGCAGGCCACCTTAGTGGCACAAAATATGAACTAAGTGCAGACAGCATGGGTGTCTTTTGCAGACAGTACAGCGTCTACATACGCTCGGCCACCAAACCTCGGTGCCCGACGCAACAATACGGTGGTAAAAAACTCGTCTTCTTCTAGGAACTGGCACAGAACCAAAATAAAACATATATAATATTATGGACATGGAAAAAAACTTCCTCCAGGGAGGGAGAAAAAACATGTGGGGTGTGCTAAACATTGTGGTCATAGAGTGAGAAATCGAAGAGCACACTGCACGCCTTCCTGTATCTGGACAGATACTGCAGCAAGGAGAAAATCACTGCGCTGAGCTGTGACTAACGGGGTACGGTCTCCTATGGAATGGTGAAGCAGGTCATCTAGGATTCCCTGCAGGTTTCACTCAACCTGGGCATGACATGCTGGTGCCCTCGAGTGAGACGTCACAAAACTCGGCAATGGGCAGGACTTCTGGCAAGCAACTCAGGAGGACACTTCTCAACTGGTACTGTCGCTGGGTTCACTGCCCGCGAGTTGGAGCAGTTGGGGAGAGACGACTGGGCGAAATATCTGGGAGCGTTAACCATACACCAGACTGCAGGAGCGAGCAGCAGTCAAATGACTTTATCTTTGTGCAGGCTGCTACTGAAGCTTTTGACACGAGGCGACAGTGCCTGCGACGGGCAAACCGGCTGACGAGGTCCAATCTCTGGGCAGTTGGAGTTATACAGAGGTTAGTCCAAGCTCCCAGACTTGGGTTCTTACATATAACTGCACTCTGAAGTCTGGGGTGAAGTGAAACAAATCCCAATGGGAATCGTAGCAGGTAGACGATCTGCAGAACATCACGAGCATAGCAAAAAGCTTTCTGTACAAGGGGGCTCGGTCACTGGGAAAGCTGAGTAAACACTGTCAACGCCGGCACACAGTGACTTAGCACATGGTGTAACCCCAGGTCGGCTCAGACCTCACGACACACGAAATACACACCCGCGGTACATGCAGTACAAAAAGGCTAAATAGAAAAATGCTTTTCTGTGCACAACACTGACACTAAGACATATACTAAAATGTGAGAACACTGACTGAGAGGAATTAATTAACACAACATATATCTTCTCTCAGTCTTCTCGACAATACTGAAATAATTACTAGAAACACTCGATGTGACATCATGTGATGTCGTGAGGTGACGTCAGCAGCACTGTGACGTCAGCAGACATCGTGACGTCATGAAGTCGGGCAGCAGCGTCTGTGACGTCAATGTGATGCGGGCAGCAGACCACAGCATGAGGCCTGGGACATCTGGTAACTCACGTGGCTGGTAGATCTACGTGACATCGCCCACACCCAATGTGGCATCGTGATCCACGTGGCGTCGTGATCTCCGTGGCATGCTGATCCACATAGCTTCGAGTGGCCTCGGGCACTCGGATACACAGCTCTGGCAATGAATCACACGAAAAACAACAGAAAACACAGCAGAGGGAGTGGGCAGTGGTGAGTGTATGGTAGACGGGTGAGCGTGAGTAGGGCGAGCATGGGCAAGGTGAGGAACGGCCACTTCCTCTCCTCCTCCCCCACCCACAAACATGTGGAGAAGCTCACACTGGACGCAGAAATCACCACGAAACTCACCTCTGGCTTGCTGAAACAGCTGTACTGAGCTGAACAACAGCAGAACATACAAGTGACGCTACACGTGACTTGAGAAACAGTGTGGGACGCTGTAGCGTGGGGTCGCTGGGACGCCACTTACAATTCTCGAAGAAATTCAGCAAATTTCGGCTGGATCCTGCTTGTACCTGTGTCTGGATGCTCAAACGTGCAGACACGACATCAGGATAACTCGTTGAGAGACGGATGTTTGTTGTGTAGGGGGATGAAGTGAACAACTTCATTCCTTCCTTCCTCTCTCTGGGCAAACACACTGCTGTGACCACCGCTTTCCACCATTTATAAAAGGATTATTTGGTGTTCTGGTAGCGGGGAGTAAATGATACGTCTTCGGAGGCTTCTTACTTTATTGTTAAGTCGTGGTGGGTACACAGGCTTGTGTGTTGTGCCCATGGCCTGGGAGGGCCATCCCACGAGAGAGTGCTAGGAGTAGGCCTTGTGTCTTCCTGCTAGGCCGCTGTGTGAGTGAGAGAGGCAAGGGCAGGCAGGCTGGCTTGCCCACCGAGAGGCCTGGCTACAGAGGGCAGCACCTTAGTGGCGCGAAATATGAATTAAGCTGGCAGACAGCATGGGCTGTCTGTGCAGACAGTGCAGGCTGTCTACACTCCTACATGCTTACACCATGCATAACACTCCTACATGCTGACATCACACATAACACTCCTACATGCTGACATCACACATAACACCCCTACATGCTGACATCACACATAACACTCCTACATGCTGACATCACACATAACACTCCTACATGCTGACATCACACATAACACTCCTACTTGCTGACATCACACATAACACTCCTACATGCTGACATCACCACATAACCCACTTACACTCCTCTGATATATCTGTGAACGATTTAGAGAGATTTTTCTCCCTCTCATCCGGGCCCAGGGCCAGGCTTACCGCTGCTTGTTTGTTTAACCAGACTTACCGGTGGCAGCCCGCTGGCCCACATAGCCATCACAACCTGGTTGATCTGCTACTTTCTACTCTTGAAAACGTCTACACTTGTTTCGGAAATATTTCTTTCTGCTGGTAGAATATTTAATAGTTTTGGACCACGGATGTTTACACTCATTGTTCTCATGGTGCTCCTGCTTTTCGCTGAGTCTATTCGATATCCTTCCATATCTCTAACTGCTGCATCTCTCCACATCTTCCACAACTCATGTGCTAAATTTTTGGGCCTGACCTTCTTCCACTAGTGGGCCCCATCCAATGTAACCGTGCCTTCAACCTCTGCATTTCACCATTTCTTCTGTTGCTTCGGCTGTGAAAAGTTTCAGCTTAATGCCTGTGTATTATCACGAGGATGCAGAGTAGGCTACACATCTCTCATTAACAATATCCAGGTTTTGCACCCGTATCAAAGTCATCAACTTGTCGGTATTATACCTTTGATCTAATGATACAACCTTAAGTACGTGGTGAATCGTGACCTGAGGTCTGGAGACGTTATAGACCATCATATTGATCACTGATACACCACTCATTAAAATATTCAGAACCAAGAATTTAACACTGTAATTTGCCTGAGGAAACAAGATTCAGATGCAGTAAATAATTTTATATAAAACTGCTCAGATTTCTTCCCAGGAAACTTTAATAAAAAATTAGCAAGAGTTAATGGATTATTATTTTCAAAAGACTGTGATGTCAACTCTGTATCTGGAGGACTTTCATCCTTCAGGGACACCTAAGTTCCCCCGTCTTCTAATAACTTGTTAATTTTTTCACTATAATCTACCTTGTCCATAATTACTCACATTTGCTTTGTCTGTTTCGTAAGGTGAAGTCCAGGATCTTTCCTTAATTAATGGTATAACTTAACAAATCTTTGAGGACAGCTGTGTTGTAGAGGTCTGAGCCTCTTAATAAGTATGTTAAATATACAGCTACGAGAATTGCTAGCAGAGAAACGTTCATTACCTCAACAATTCCCAGAGCAACGTTTCAGTGTACCACAACTCACTAGCATAAACATCTTCCAAATCACAATATCAAATAAATACACTGAAGAATGTCATTTTTTCAAGACTGTGTACATTGCCAAGAAAGAGATGATGATTTAGAGCTATTCTTTGTTCGTGAAAACTAAACTGAGCCACTGTCGTTGTGTATTCAAGGTCGACATTGAATGAACACAAAATCTGACCTGTTGCCTTATGTTGATATTCTTGCACCAGTCTCTTACCTGAAGTGACAGTGAAAGGTGTTGATGATGCAGTCTCTCTCAGTATGAGCATTTCCTTCCCCACTTCCCCATCCAGGGAGGTGCCTTGATGTTAGTGAACTTGAGTTATCGTGTCCTTCCTTGAATCAACCCTGAATGTTTCCCATTCCTCTTGCGCTATAAATATGTTAGGTAAAAGGACACAAGTGCAACTAATGTGACATTTTGTTGTGGCAACGTTTTGCTCTCCAGGAGCTTTGTCAAGCTTCATAAAGCTCCTGGAGAGCGAAATGTTGCCACAATAAAATGTCGCATTAGTTGCGCTTGTCTGTTATCTAACATATTGTGGATAATTCTACCAACAGTATTACAGGTATAAATATGACCCAGTACGGGGCTTAGCGCTTCCCCGGGATTAAAATTATCTGATTATGACCAACAATCAACTATTTATTTATAAATATCCAATTAAGAGTCTTATACAGTAGGTCAAAAACACAGCTCATCAATATTCGACAGTTAATATTGCGTGTTTGTCACGTACAGGCAGTGTGTGATACAACCTTGGCAGTTACAGGCAGAGGAAGACATGACAGCAAGGGCTACCTGGACATTTTTTTTTTTTCAGAAATAACCACAGGTAATAGATCTAGGGAAATTGTCACTCTAACTACAGAAGGTTTGACACAACGTATAAGGAGAACTGTTGTTCAGGCTGGTCGTGTATGGTGCTAGCGTCTGTTGTTGTTCAGGTTGGTAATGTATGGTGCTAGCGTCTGTTGTTGTTCAGGCTGGTCGTGTATGGTGCTAGCGTCTGTTGTTGTTCAGGCTGGGCCCTTATGGTGCCCAGCGTCTGTTGTTGTTCATGGCGTGTATGGTGCTAGGTCTGTTGTTGTTCAGGGCATATATGGTTGCTAGCGTTGTTTTGTTAGGCTGGTCATGTATGGTGCTAGCATTGTTGTTGTTTAGGCTGTCGTGTATGGTGCTAGCGTCCCGTTTGGGTTTAGGCTGGTCATGTATGGTGCTAGCGTCTGTTGTTGTTCAGGCTGGTCATGTATGGTGCTAGCGTCTGTTGTTGTTCAGGCTGGTCATGTATGGTGCTAGCGTCTGTTGTTGTTCAGGCTGGTCGTGTATGGGGCAGCGTCTGTTGTTGTTCAGGGTGGTCATGTATGGTGCTAGCATCTGTTGTTGTTCAGGCTGGTCGTTTATGGTGCTAGCGCCTGTTTTTGTTCAGGCGGTCGGATTGTGCTAGCGTCGTTTTTTCAGGCTGGTCGTGTATGGTGCTAGCGCCTGTTGTTGTTCAGGCTGGTCGTGTATGGTGCTAGCGTCTGTTGTTGTTCAGGCTGGTCGTGTATGGTGCTAGCGCCTGTTGTTGTTCAGGCTGGTCGTGTATGGTGCTAGCGCCTGTTGTTGTTCAGGCTGGTCGTGTATGGTGCTAGCGTCTGTTGTTGTTCAGGCTGGTCGTGTATGGTACTAGCGTCTGTTGTTGTTCAGGCTGGTCGTGTATTGTGCTAGCACCTGTTGTTGTTCAGGCTGGTTATGTATGGTGCTAGCGTCTGTTGTTGTTCAGGCTGGTCATGTATGGTGCTAGCGTCTGTTCTTGTTCAGGCTGGTCATGTATGGTGCTAGCGCCTGTTGTTGTTCAGGCTGGTCATATATGGTGCTAGCACCTGTTGTTGTTCAGGCTGGTCATGTATGGTGCTAGCACCTGTTGTTGTTCAGGCTGGTCATGTATGGTGCTAGCACCTGTTGTTGTTCAGGCTGGTCATGTATGGTGCTAGCACCTGTTGTTGTTCAGGCTGGTCATGTATGGTTTCTAGCGCCTGTTGTTGTTCAGGCTGGTCGTGTATTGATGCTAGCGTCTGTTGTTGTTCAGGCTGGTCATGTATGGTGCTAGCGTCAGTTTGTTGTTCAGGGTGGTCATGTATGGTGCTAGCACCTGTTGTTGTTCAGGCTGGTCATGTATGGTGCTAGCGCCTGTTGTTGTTCAGGCTGGTCATGTATGGTGCTAGCGCCTGTTGTTGTTCAGGCTGGTCGTGTATGATGCTAGCGTCTGTTGTGTTCAGGCTGGTCATGTATGGTGCTTTGCGTCTGTTGTTGTTCAGGCTGGTCATGTATGGTGCTTTGCCCTGTTGTTGTTCTGGGCTGGTCATGTATGGTCTTTGCGCCTGTTGTTGTTCAGGCTGGTCATGTATGGTGCTAGCGCCTGTTTTGTTCAGGCTGGTCATGTATGGGGCTAGCGTCTGTTGTTGTTCAGGTGGTCATGTATAGTGCTAGCATCGTTGTTGTTCAGCTGGTCATGTATGGTGCTAGCGTCTGTTTTGTTCAGGCTGGTCATGTATGGTGCAGCGTCTGTTGTTGTTCAGGCTGGTCGTGTATGGTGCTAGCGTCTGTTGTTGTTCAGGCTAGTATGTATGGGGGCTAGCGCCTGTTTTTGTTCAGGCTTTGGGCATGTATAGTGGCTAGCGTCCCGTTGTTGTTCAGGCTGGCCATGTATGGTGCTAGCGTCTGTTGTTGTTCAGGCTGGTCGTGTATGGTGCTAGCGCCTGTTGTGGGTTTAGGCTGGTCATGTATGGTGCTAGCGTCTGTTGTTGTTCAGGCTGGTCATGTATGGTGTTAGCGCCTGTTGTTGTTCAGGCTGGTCATGTATGGTGCTAGCGTCTGTTGTTTTCAGGCTGGTCCCTGTATGGTGCTAGCGGGCTGTTGTTGTTCAGGCTGGTCGTGTATGGTGCTAGCGTCTGTTGTTGTTCAGGCTGGTCGTGTATGGTGCTAGCGTCTGTTGTTGTTCAGGCTGGTCGTGTATGGTGCTAGCGCCTGTTGTTGTTCAGGCTGGTCATGTATGGTGCTAGCGTCTGTTGTTGTTCAGGCTGGTCATGTATGGTGCTAGCGCTGTTGTTTCAGGCTGGTATGTCTGGTGCTAGCTCTGTTTTGTCAGCTGGTCGGTATGGTGCTAGCGTCTGTTGTTGTTCAGGCTGGTCGTGTATGGTGCTAGCATCTGTTGTTGTTCAGGCTGGTCGTGTATGGTGCTAGCGTCTGTTGTTGTTCAGGCTGGTCATGTATGGTGCTAGCGCCTGTTGTTGTTCAGGCTGGTCATGTATGGTGCTAGCACCTGTTGTTGTTCAGGCTGGTCGTGTATGGTGCTAGCGTCTGTTGTTGTTCAGGCTGGTCGTGTATGGTGCTAGCGTCTTGTTGTTCCCGGTGGTCAGTAAGTGCTACATTGTTGTTGTTCAGGCTGGTCATGTATGGTGCTAGCGTCTGTTGTTGTTCAGGCTGGTCATGTATAGTGCTAGCATCTGTTGTTGTTCAGGCTGGTCATGTATGGTGCTAGCGTCTGTTGTTGTTCAGGCTGGTCATGTATGGTGCTAGCGTCTGGGTTTTTGTTCAGGCTGGTCTGTATGGTGCTAGCGTCTGTTGTTTTTTCAGGCTGGTCATGTATGGTGCTAGCGCCTGTTGTTGTTCAGGCTGGTCATGTATAGTGGGTAGCGTCTGTTGTTGTTTTAGGCTGGTCATGTATGGTGCTAGCGTCTGTTGTTGTTCAGGCTGGTCGTGTATGGTGCTAGCGCCTGTTGTTGTTCATGCTGGTCATGTATGGTGCTTGCGTCTGTTGTTGTTCAGGCTGGTCATGTATGGTGCTAGCGCCTGTTGTTGTTCAGGCTGGTCATATATGGTGCTAGCGTCTGTTGTTGTTCAGGCTGGTCATGTATGGTGCTAGCGTCTGTTGTTGTTCAGGCTGGTCGTGTATGGTGCTAGCGTCTGTTGTTGTTCAGGCTGTTTGTGTATGGTGCTAGCGTCTGTTGTTGTTCAGGCTGGTCGTGTATGGTGCTAGCGCCTGTTGTTGTTCAGGCTGGTCATGTATGGTGCTAGCGTCTGTTGTTGTTCAGGCTGGTCATGTATGGTGCTAGCGCCTGTTGTTGTTCAGGCTGGTCATGTATGGTGCTAGCGTCTGTTGTTGTTCAGGCTGGTCGTGTATGGTGCTAGCGTCTGTTGTTGTTCAGGCTGGTCGTGTATGGTGCTAGCGTCTGTTGTTGTTCAGGCTGGTCATGTATGGTGCTAGCGCCTGTTGTTGTTCAGGCTGGTCATGTATGGTGCTAGCGCCTGTTGTTGTTCAGGCTGGTCGTGTATGGTGCTAGCGTCTGTTGTTGTTCAGGCTGGTTTGTGTATGGTGCTAGCGTCTGTTGTTGTTTTAGGCTGGTCGTGTATGGTGCTAGCGCCTTTGTTGTTCAGGCTGGTCGTGTATGGTGCTAGCGTCTGTTGTTGTTCAGGCTGGTCGTGTATGGTGCTAGCGTCTGTTGTTGTTCAGGCTGGTCATGTATGGTGCTAGCATCTGTTGTTGTTCAGGCGGGTCTGTATGGGGCTAGCGCCTGTTGTTGTTCAGGCTGGTCGTGTATGGGGCTAGCGTCTGTTGTTGTTCAGGTGGTCGTGTATGGTGCTAGCGCCTGTTGTTGTTCAGGTGGTCGTGTATGGTGCTAGCGTCTGTGTTGTTCAGGCTGGTCGTGTATGGTGCTAGGCCTGTTGTTGTTCAGGTGGTCGTTATGGTGTGGCCTTTGTTGTTCAGCTGGGGTGTATGGTGCTAGCGTCTGTTGTTGTTCAGGCTGGTCGGTATGGTACTAGCGTCTGTTGTTGTTTAGGCTGGTCGTGTATGGGGCTAGCACCTGTTGTTGTTTCAGGCTGGTTATGTATGGTGCTAGCGTCTGTTGTTGTTCAGGGGTGGTCATGTATGGTGCTAGCGTCCCGTTCTTGTTCAGGCTGGTTCTGTATGGTGCTAGCGCCTGTTGTTGTTCAGGTGGTCTTATGGTGGCTAGCACCTGTTGTTGTTTCAGGCTGGCATGTATGGTGCTAGCACCTGTTGTTGTTCAGGCTGGTCATATGGTGCTAGCACCTGTTGTTGTTCAGGCTGGTCATGTATGGTGCTAGCACCTGTTGTTGTTCAGGCTGGTCATGTATGGTGCTAGCGCCTGTTGTTGTTCAGGCTGGTTGTAAGATGCTAGCGTCTGTTGTTGTTCAGGCTGGTCATGTATGGTGCTAGCGTCTGTTGTTGTTCAGGCTGGTCATGTATGGTGCTAGCACCTGTTGTTGTTCAGGCTGGTCATGTATGGTGCTAGCGCCTGTTGTTGTTCAGGCTGGTCATGTATGGTGCTAGCGCCTGTTGTTGTTCAGGCTGGTCGTGTATGATGCTAGCGTCTGTTGTTGTTCAGGCTGGTCATGTATGGTGCTAGCGTCTGTTGTTGTTCAGGCTGGTCATGTATGGTGCTAGCGCCTGTTGTTGTTCAGGCTGGTCATGTATGGTGCTAGCGCCTGTTGTTGTTCAGGCTGGTCATGTATGGTGCTAGCGCCTGTTGTTGTTCAGGCTGGTCATGTATGGTGCTAGCGTCTGTTGTTGTTCAGGCTGGTCATGTATAGTGCTAGCATCTGTTGTTGTTCAGGCTGGTCAGTATGGGCTAGCGTTCTGTTGTTGTTCAGTGCATGTATGGTGCTAGCGTCTGTTTTTTCAGCTGGTCGTGTATGGCTAGCGTCTGTTGTTTTTCAGTAGTCATGTATGTGCTACGCCTGTTTTTTGTTCAGTGGTCATGTATAGTGCTAGCGTCGTTGTTGTTCAGGCTTGCATGTATGGTGCTCGTCTGTTGTTGTTCAGGCTGTCTGTGTTGGTGCTACGCTGTTGTTGTTAGGGTCATGTAGGTGCTAGCGTCTGTTGTTGTTTCAGGCTGGTCTTTATGGTGTTAGGCTTTTTTTCAGGGTCATGTATGGTGCTACGTCTGTTGTTGTTCAGCTGTCGTGTATGGTTTTCTAGCGTCTGTTTTTGTTCAGGCTGGTCGTGTATGGTGCTAGCGTCTGTTGTTGTTCAGGCTGGTCTGTATGGTGCTAGCGTCTGTTGTTGTTCAGGCTGGTCTGTATGGTGCTAGCGCCTGTTGTTGTTCAGGCTGGTCAAGTATGGTGCTAGCGCCTGTTGTTGTTCAGGCTGGTCATGTATGGTGCTAGCGCCTGTTGTTGTTCAGGCTGGTAGTATGGTGTAGCGCTGTTGGTGTTCAGGCTGGCTGATGGCAGCGTCTGTTGTTGTTCAGGCGGTCGTGTAAAAGGGGCTAGCATCTGTTGTTGTTCAGGGGTGGTCGTGTATGGTGCTAGCGTCTGTTGTTGTTCAGGCTGGTCATGTTGGTGCTAGCGCCTGTTGTTGTTCAGGCTGGTCATATATGGGGCTAGCACCTGTTGTTGTTCAGGCTGGTCTTGTTGGTGCTAGCGTCTGTTTTGTTCAGGCTGGTCGTGTATTTGGGGCTAGCGTCTGTTGTTGTTCAGGCTGGTCATGTATGTGCTAGCCTGTTTTTTGTTCAGGCTGGTCTGTTTTGGTTTCTAGCGTCTGTTGTTGTTCAGGCTGGTCGTGTATGGTGCTAGCGTCTGTTGTTTTTCGGCTGGTCGTGTTTTGGTGCTTTGCGTCTGTTGTTGTTTCAGGCTGGTCGTGTATGGTGCTAGCGCCTGTTGTTGTTCAGGCTGGTCTGTATGGTGCTACGTCTGTTGTTGTTCAGGTGGTCATGTATGGTGCTAGCGCCTGTTGTTGTTCAGGCTGGTCTGTATGGTCTAGCGTCTGTTGTTGTTCAGGCTGGGTGTATGGTGCTAGCGTCTGTTGTTGTTCAGGCTGGTCGTGTATGGTGCTAGCGTCTGTTGTTGTTCAGGTGGTCATGTATGGTGCTAGCGCCTGTTGTTGTTCAGGCTGGTCATGTATTTGGGGCTAGCGCCTGTTGTTGTTCAGCTGGTCGTGTATGGTGCTAGCGTCTGTTGTTGTTCAGGCTGGTCGTGTATGGGGCTAGCGTCTGTTTTTGTTCAGGCTGGTCGTGTATGGTGCTAGCGCTGTTGTTGTTCAGGGTGTCGTGTATGGTGCTAGCGTCTGTTGTTGTTCAGGCTGGTCGTGTATGGTGCTAGCGTCTGTTGTTGTTCAGGCTGGTCGTGTATGGTGCTAGCGTCTGTTGTTGTTCAGGCTGGTCTTCGTTTTTCCTGACTGCGACGAGGGCCTATTGAACGTTCTACCCGACCGTGAGGCTCACTACGAAATTTTTGCACTGTGGCCACAAAAAAGCTTTTTCAAGCACCGTGCAGAGCTTTAATTGAGCTGAAGTGCACACTTTCTGCACATGTGCAAGACAAGACTTGCCACCAGTAACTTACCATGGTGTTAAAATCTAATGTTATTATTTGGCTGTATATACCCCCCTTTGCATAATTAAATGTTTAAAATAATTTATTGGGTTCTTTGTATATTAAAGCAAAGAATTAAGATATAATGTGGGACGATAACTCTCGAGCACAATCAAAATTTGGAAATTAGGTCAATTAGCTAAACATATCTAATTACTGTAGTTAAGGAACATGTCAAATACTTCATTTTTAACAGTTGCATATTTTCACGTCAGTTATATGTGCTCATTTCAGACATAGGCTTCAACTTTTTCAACGATATATTTGTCGTGGCAGCCATTCAGTAATAGATAAATATATCTTAAAGTATATATCTATGCCACATCTAATGCTTTATTCGTTGAACGATGGTGGCGTTTAGGGATGGTAATGTTGATAAATTAGATCATGTGCAACTCTTGGTTTTTATTTTAAGAAACTTCGCCACACAGTGACTTCATCAGCCTAGTAGGAGAACTGAAGAACAGGAGGGGAATGAGGTTCAGTCCTCAACCTCAGGTTGAGGGGTGATTACCCCATTCTCCTCCTGTTTTCAAAATTTTTCCTTTGTATGGACTGATGAGCCACTGGTGTGGCGAAACGTTTCTTCAATAAAGTACCCAAATTTCACTTGTTCTATTTATCAACATGTCGGTTTTCTGAACCTTCATCACAAGTGTTGGATAAACCCAACAGAAGATCTTTCGCTTTATGGGATGAGTCCCTAAATTTTTCCCAAGTTCCTTTGCTCCATTCCTGGCTAGTGTGCACTTGTTTGAGCGTCGGAAAGCTGTGTTGAGGTGTGGGAAGTACTGTTGCATGTTTAGGGTGGCAAGTACTGTGTGCTTGTGTTGAGGTGTGGGAAGTACTGTGTGCTTGTGTTGAGGTGTGGCAAGTACTGTGTGCTTGTGTTGAGGTGTGGCAAGTACTGTGTGCATGTATTGAGGTGTGGCAAGTACTGTGTGCTTGTGTTGAGGTGTGGCAAGTACTGTGTGCTTGTGTTGAGGTGTGGCAAGTACTGTGTGCTTGTGTTGAGGTGTGGCAAGTACTGTGTGCTTGTGTTGAGGTGTGGCAAGTACTGTGTGCTTGTGTTGAGGTGTGGCAAGTACTGTGTGCTTGTGTTGAGGTGTGGCAAGTACTGTGTGCTTGTGTTGAGGTGTGGCAAGTACTGTGTGCTTGTGTTGAGGTGTGGCAAGTACTGTGTGCTTGTGTTGAGGTGTGGCAAGTACTGTGTGCTTGTGTTGAGGTGTGGCAAGTACTGTGTGCATGTATTGAGGTGTGGCAAGTACTGTGTGCTTGTGTTGAGGTGTGGCAAGTACTGTGTGCTTGTGTTGAGGTGTGGCAAGTACTGTGTGCTTGTGTTGAGGTGTGGCAAGTACTGTGTGCTTGTGTTGAGGTGTGGCAAGTACTGTGTGCTTGTGTTGAGGTGTGGCAAGTACTGTGTGCTTGTGTTGAGGTGTGGCAAGTACTGTGTGCATGTATTGAGGTGTGGCAAGTACTGTGTGCTTGTGTTGAGGTGTGGCAAGTACTGTGTGCTTGTGTTGAGGTGTGGCAAGTACTGTGTGCTTGTGTTGAGGTGTGGCAAGTACTGTGTGCTTGTGTTGAGGTGTGGCAAGTACTGTGTGCTTGTGTTGAGGTGTGGCAAGTACTGTGTGCTTGTGTTGAGGTGTGGCAAGTACTGTGTGCTTGTGTTGAGGTGTGGCAAGTACTGTGTGCTTGTGTTGAGGTGTGGCAAGTACTGTGTGCTTGTGTTGAGGTGTGGCAAGTACTGTGTGCTTGTGTTGAGGTGTGGCAAGTACTGTGTGCTTGTGTTGAGGTGTGGCAAGTACTGTGTGCTTGTGTTGAGGTGTGGCAAGTACTGTGTGCTTGTGTTGAGGTGTGGCAAGTACTGTGTGCATGTGACACTTTAACAGCTCGTCTGATGTGCCGTAAAAAAAACTATTTGATTAGTTTCCTGAAGGTGTTTCTGAGTTACTATTCTCGCATGTGTACCTGAGGCCCTGCCCTGTGTCGGGCTTGTCTGGTCAACTAGGCCGTTGCTGCTGGTTGCCTGCTGCCCACATATCTATCACTGCCTGGCTGATCGGGCACTGGGATAAGGTACTCGTCGATCTTGCCTTGATGACTTCTACACTTGTTCCGGCAGTGTGTCTGATATCTTCTGGTAAGCTGTTAAATAGTGTGGCCCACAGATGTTGATACATTGTACTTTTATGGTATACACATCACACCTGCTTTTCATTGGGTTTATTTTACATTTTCTCCCATATCTCACACGCCTGTATGTAATTATAGCAGTGCAGATTTGAGACTTGGCCATCGAGTACCTTCCATGTATATATTATCACGTATCTCTCTCCTTCGCCTCAGATAGTAATACTTAGGAATCTGAAGCGTTCCCAATAATATAAATGCTTTATTGGCTCTGTGCCGGCCATAAATGATCTCTGTATCAGTTCCAGCTCTGTTAATTCCCCTACATTGAACTGAAGCATCAATGTTAAAAAGTACTCTAAGCAGGAGACAGTCGATTTGAAAAGTGTCACCATAGGAATTATTTCCCCTGGTTTTGAGAGTCATCATTATTCACCCTGTTATTTTCTTGGCTTTCGTGATATTTGCCTTATTATGTTCTATAAAGGATAGATCAGCTGATATTATTATACCCAGGACTTTCACATGTTCCTTTCATTCTGTTTGGTGATCCACTTTCCATATCTTAGCAGTTGGAACTTGTCACCGTTGAACGTTATATTGTTCTTCATTGCCCACTGGAAAGACATTGCTTAAATCTTCTTACAATTTTTTCGTGTTTTCTTCCTTGGTGGTTTTCATGCTTATTTTGGTATCATCCGAAAATGATGATACGAAACAGTGGCCACCGTTTGTGTCTGTCTACTATGAGACTGACTAACAGTAAGGTGCCGTCCGAGACCGTACCTTGGCACACTGAATCATTTATTTTTGTTAATACTGGATTTTGCTTTGTTTACTACTGCTCTTTATATTCTGTTTGTCACAAAACTGAATATTTATCGTCCTCATTTTATATGCAGTCACTCCATTACCGTATTTATCAAACGACTTTTTGATTTGATTTGATTTGATTTTGTTCCAGTGCTTCCTAAATTCAGTCATAATGGTTTAGTTGTTGTGTGAACAAGCATGATCTTCCTGCTGTAAATCCATGATTGTTTAGATTGTACTGGTCATGCTGTTTTATATAGTTTGTAATTTGTCATTTCATAACCCTTTCAAAACTTTTACGATGTATGATGTATGTTGTAATTTTTGCATATTAACTTCCGTTGATATATTCGGTGTGATGCTCACTTTCTGATCCTTTTCGTTAGCTGATACAGTTTATGTCAACCAGTGCGATACACTGTCGCTGGTCTCCTCCATTTCTACTTGCATGACCTTGCACTTATGTACATTCAGGTATACTATACAATACCGACAAGATGAAAATTAGACACATATGCAACATCTGTCTTCCAATTATGTCCTTGAATTTGTATTGATAAAGCCACTGGATGGTGAAACATCTACAATAAATATACCCAGATGTTGCACATGTGTTTAATTTTCACCTTGCACTTAGTTCTGTTTGAACTGAACGTTCACCTGTTTGACCACTCCTGGATCCTCTTCTGGTTTGCTTGCAGACTCTTTCCTTTAAAGTTTTTTTTTATTCTTCCCGTTGTCTTTACATCATCTGCAAACATTTATGTATAGAATTCCATCTCTTGTCATATCGTTAACGTATATTAGAATTAGCAATGGTTCTGGTAATGATTCTTCCACCTATGCTCCTTCTTCCTTCATATTATTTCGTATAGTTCCTCCCAATCAAATCTGTCAATATCTCTTTAAGTATCTTGAATGTTGTGATTATGTCTCCTTCCCTGATTCTTTGTAGTATCAGTGACGTGAGGTTCAGTTACTGTAGTCCATCCTCATAGTTCATTTTATAAAAAGTCAATTTAGTCAAAGGTTAAGAGAGAAATTGTTGTCAAAGTAGCCGTCACTTCACCCACAACACATGACTGAGTGATTTCCGTGAATGTTATTGTGTCGAGTTGCATGTTGACCAGAACCTGAACAGCCAGGTTGTGATAGCTGTGTGAGAATGCCGGCTGCTAGCAGCAACAGATTGGTTGACCAGGCAGTCAGTATGGAAGTGTGACCTCAGGCCCGGTTGAGAGGATAAAAGAACCCTGAAGACTGGCCACAGGTGTGTGTGTGACCAGAGTAAATAAAGCACAAAAAACTGTCTTGGGTAAGAATGTATGAGTGCTGCTTGAGGAACAAGATTGGCGGCCACAACAGTGCAAGTTAGAAAAATCTGTGGTGAGTACATCTTGATGTTGGAGCTGCAACAGGCTGGCTACCTGCCAGTGCTGCATACAGCGTGTTGCCT
>NC_069436.1:2760617-2782712 GCF_026875155.1 Cherax quadricarinatus | reverse complement strand
TAGGACTTTAAACTAGGATTAGTTAGAGGTAGGGGTTTAGAAATGATAAAAATGAGTATGGATATATAAAACTTATGCTCTGATATTAAGAATCTTAATAGTAACTGTCAGGGAGTAACTCTGGGTAAGATAATTTCAGAAATTGTGTAAAAACAAAGATCAATAGAAAAATGTGCAGAAAAAAACGTAAGATGGTATTTTTATGCTAACAGTCGAAGTGCAAAAAAAAAATTAAGAACTACGTTTGGTAGCATGTGCTGGAACTTTGATATCATTGCATTAACTGAAACATGGTATGTTTTAAAAGGAGTCGGGATATGACTGCTGAGTGAATATTCAGGGATTTAAGTTTGTTCAATGTGGATAGATCTAATGGGAAGGGGGGAGGAGTTGCATTATGTTCGAGAAAATATTAATTGTTGCATAAAAACGGGATGAAAATAATGGAGCATAACAAATCTGTTTGGGTAGAGTTTGTAGAGGGTAAAGAAAAACTAATTCTAGGTGTAATATACCGACCTCCAGGCTTGGATCACGATAGAGGAGACTTCTTTGGGACGAAATTTGTTAGGGCTTCTAGACACAATAACATAGGGGAGCCAGAGACGGTCTTCGCAAGATTGAGACCCGGCCAGGACTACGGTCTTGGCGAACATTATACATCCCCTATGCTGTACATTCTACAAGATTGTTTGGACTGAACACTCGACTCCAGGCTGAGGGACTGATTACCTCATACTCCTCCTCTCCTTAACGCCTTCCTCTTTGTTTTTGGATTTGATGAATCCACTGTGTGGCGAAACGTTCCTTAATAAAGATCCCCTATGCTGCATAAGTGTCTCAATCTTCAACTTGTCGGTTTTCCAAACCATTCACCCACATGTTGCACATGTGTCTTAATTTTCCACAGCTTGGTTTGATCGGGACCTGGTGAAAATATTTGTCCATTCTCTTTTGAAGGCTTTTCCCACTTGACCAGCAGGTTTCTGATATCTTATTGGGCGAGGGGACGTTGATACCGAGGTTCTCTTACTGTGCCCAGGGCGTTCTGCTTTCACTGGTTTGTCTTGCACTTCCTCCCATATTTCTCAATTCAGAAATTTTGTTATAGCAGTGTGCAGATTTGGGACCTGGCTCTCAAATAATTTCGACGTATATATCATAAAATCTCTCTCCTCCGCTCCTTGAGTACAATTTTTAGGAAATTTGAGGCGTTTTTCCCGTAATTTATTTACTTTATTGGGTCTATGCGGGACATATACATAATAGTTCCAGCTATGATAAAACCTCCTGCACTGAACGGGGCCATGGATGTTTGGGATTTATCCAAGACTGTGCTAGCACAGTCCTTGGATTTCATATTTGTGTCTCATATTTCCTCTTCCGACTCTTTGTTTTTATCACTAATTGTTTATCTATTCTTTTACACCGTTGGATTTGTTGGATTATTAGTCTAAGTGTTAGTTACTCAGATAACCCAGTAAAGTCAAGGTGTCATCAAACTGTTTCCACTCTCCTGTGTGAATGCGACACATCATGTTCCCTTAAATTAGTTTCGTTTTTACAAACTAGGAAGAAGAAATTTGCCATCTGACTTGCTCATTCCATCACTCTTCACTTTTAAAACTTCATCGCCTCCTCCCCTCAGATATGTCCATAGGTTGCACACGTTTTCCTGTAATGGTTTCCAGATCGTCGTTTTAAGGGGGCACGTAAGTTTCCTCTGTCTTCTAATAACATGTTATTTTTTCACTATAATCTACCTTCCTTATATTACTGATCGCTTCACGATAGTAATTATAGTGGAATAAATGAACATGTTATTGAAGACAGAGAACTTTTAAGACTTAGCCTTAATTAAGGCTCCTCATCACCAAACACTTAAACTACATTTAAAATTCTCTTTCCCCAAAAATAATAAAAGGCACAATATACAGTATTTGAGTTTACCTCCATTTACATAATATTGTGTAGAACGTCTTACACAGCATTTATGTGTCTCCTTGTACTCTTTTCTTTTGGTTGATTTCTTTGAAATATTGATTTAGTTTAGTATACTTTCATTTCTCGCATAATTTGGTTATTCTTTACTATGTTTATATTTTTTCTATCCAAGTCCAATTGTAGTGCTGAATTGTCCAGTGTTGCTGGCTTGTCAGTGTTGCTGCTTGTCAGTGGTTGCTGGCTTGTTCAGTGTTGCTGCTTGTTCCGTGTTCTGCTGGCTTTGTACAGTGTTTCTGCTGGGCTGTCCAGTGTTGCGCTTGTTCCAGTGTTTGTCTGGCTTGTTCAGTGTTGCTGGGCCTTGTCCATGTTGCTGGCTTGTCCCCAGTGTTGCTGGCTTGTTTTCAGTGTTGCTGGCTTGTCCAGTGTTGCTGGCTTGTTCAGTGTTGCTGGCTTGTTCAGTGTTGCTGGCTTGTCCAGTGTTGCTGGCTTGTTCAGTGTTGCTGGCTTGTCCAGTGTTGCTGGCTTGTCCAGTGTTGCTGGCTTGTCCAGTGTTGCTGGCTTGTTTCAAGTTGCTGGCTTGTTCATGATTGCTGCTTGTCCAGTTGTTTGCTGGCTTGTCCAGTGTTGCTGCTTTGTCTAGTGTTTTGCCTGTCTGTCCAGTCTGATGCTGGCTTGTTTCAGTGTTGCTGGCTTGTCCATGTTGCTGGCTTGATCATCATGTTGCTGGGCTTGTTCAGTGTTGCCTGGCTTGTCCAAGGTTGCTTGGCTTGTCCCATTGTTGCTGGCTTGTTCAGTGTTGCCTGGCTTGATCCAGTGTTTGCTGGCTTGTCCAGTGTTGCTGGTTTGTTCAGTGTTGTGCTGGCTTGTTCAGTGGTTGCTGGGCTTGTCCAGTGTTTGGCTGGCTTGTTCAGTGTTTGCATGGCTTGGTCCAGTGTTGCTGGCTTGTTCAGTGTTGCTGGCTTGTTCAGTGTTGCTGGCTTGTCCAGTGTTGCTGGCTTGTCCAGTGTTGCTGGCTTGTCCAGTGTTGCTGGCTTGTCCAGTGTTGCTGGCTTGTCCAGTGTTGCTGGCTTGTTTTCAGTGTTGTGCTTGTCCTGTGTTTGTGGCTTGTTCAGTGTTGGGCTCTTAGGCTTGTTCAGTGTTGCTGGCTTGTCCAGTGTTGCTGGCTTGTCCAGTGTTGCTGGCTTGTTCAGTGTTGCTGGCTTGTCCAGTGTTGCTGGCTTGTTCAGTGTTGCTGGCTTGTTCAGTGTTTGCTGGCTTGGCCCATGTTGCTATGGCTTTGTTCAGTGTTGCTGGCTTGTCCAGTGTTGCTGGCGTTGTCCAGTGTTGCTGCTGTTCAGTGTTTCTGGCTTGTCCAGTGTTGCTGGCCTTGTTCATGTTGCTGCCTTTTTTCAGTGTTTTGCTGGCTTGTCCAGTGTTGCTGCTTGTTCAGTGTGCTGGCTGTCCAGGTTGCTGGGCTTTTCAGTGTTGCTGGCTTGTTCAGTGTTGCTGGCTTGTCCAGTGTTGCTGGCTTGTTCAGTGTTGCTGGCTTGTTCAGTGTTGCTGGCTTGTCCAGTGTTGCTGGCTTGTCCAGTGTTGTTGGCTTGTTCAGTGCTGCTGGCTTGTTCAGTGTTGCTGGCTTGTTCACGTCTTGCTGGCTTGTTTCGATTGTTGCTGGCTTTTTTCAGTGTTTGCTGGCTTGTTCAGTGTTTGCTGGCTTGTTCAGTGTTGCTGGCTTGTTCAGTGTTGCTGGCTTGTCCAGTGTTGCTGGCTTGTCCAGTGTTGCTGGCTTGTTCAGTGTTGGTGGCTTGTTCAGTGTTTCTGGCTTGTCCAGTGTTTCTGGCTTGTCCAGTGTTGCTGGCTTGTTCAGTGCTGCTGGCTTGTTCAGTGTTGCTGGCTTGTTCACTCTTGCTGGCTTGTTCAGTGTTGCTGGCTGTTCACTTCTTGCTTTGCTCTGTTCAAGTGTTTCTGAATTGTATCAGGTGTTTGCTGGCTGTTCAGTGTTCTGGCTTGTCCCAGTGTTGCTGGCTTGTGTTCAGTGTGGCTGGCTCGTTCAGTGTTGCGGCTTGTCAGTGTTGCTGCTTGTTCCAGTGTTGCTGGTCGTGTTCAGTGTTGCTGGCTTGTTCAGTGTTGCTGAATTGTCCCAGTGTTTGCTGCTTGTTTCATGTTGCTGGCTTGTTCATGTTGCTGGCTTGTTTCAGTGTTGCTGAATTGTCAATGTTGCTGGCTTGTTTCAGTGTTGCTAGGCTTGTTCACAGTTGCTGGGCTTGTTCAGTGTTGCGGCCTTGTCCCATGTTGCTGGCTTTGTCCAGTGTAGCTGGCTTGTTCAGTGTTTGCTGGCTTGTTCCAGTGTTGCTGGCTTGTTCAGTGTTGCTGGCTTGTCCAGTGTTGCTGGCTTGTTCAGTGTTCTGGCTTGTTCATTTTGCTGGCTTGTTCAGTGTTTGCTGGGCTATGTCAGTATGGTTTCTGCTGGCTTGTCCAGGTTAGCTGGCGTTGTCCAGTGTTGCTGCGGCTTGTTTCAGTGGTTGTGGCCTTGTTCAGTGATTCTGAGGCTCTTATCCCATGTTTTTCTGGCTTGTCTGGCACCAGTGTCGCTGTGCTGTTCAGTGCTGCTGTCTTGTTCAGTGTTGCTGGCTTGCTTTCACTCTTGCGAGGCTTAAGTATCACATCTTGCTGCTTGTTTTCACCTTGCTGCGTTGTTTCAGTGTTTCTGCGACTTGTTCAGTGTTGCTGGCTTGTTACAGTGTTCCTGGCTGTCCAGTGTTGCTGCTTAGTATCAGTGTTGCTCGCTCGTTCAGTGGTTTGCAAGGCTTGAGTCCAGTGGTTGCTAGGCTTTTCAGTTGTTCTGCTGGCTTGTTCAGTGTTGCTGCTTGAGTTCAGTTGTTGCTGAATTGTCCAGTGTTGCTGCTTTTTCAGTGTTTCTGGCTTGTTCAGTGGTTTGCTGGCTGTTCAGTTTGCAAAATTTTTCAGTGTTGCTGGCTTGTATTCATGTTGCTGGCCTTGTTCCACTGTTGCTGGCTTTGTTCAGTGTGCTGCTTGTCCAGTGTTGCTGGCTTGTCCCAGTGTGCTGGTCTATTGATTCCAGTGTTGCTGGCATTGTTCAGGTTGCTGGCTTGTTCAGTGTTGCTGGCTTGTCCAGTGTTTGCTGGCTTGGTTCAGTGTATGCTGCGGCTTGTTTTCAGTGTTGCCTGCTTGTTCAGTGTTGCTGCTTGTCAGTGTTGCTAGGCTGTCCAGTGTTGCTGCTTGTTCGTGTTGCGGCTTTTCAGTGTTTCTGGCTTGTCCCAGTGTTGCTGGCTTGCCAGTGTTGCTGGCTTGTTCAGCGTGCGTTGCTGGCTCTCGTTCAGTGTTTGCTGGCTTGTTCACTCACTTGCTGGATTGTTTCACATTGCTGGATTGTTCAGTGTTGCTGGCTTGCATTGAGTGTTTGCGACTGGTTCAGTGTTGCTGGCTGTTCAGTGTTTTGCTGGCTGTCCAGTGTTGCGCTGGCTTGTTCATCGTAGCTTGCGGCTCGTTCAAAATGGTCTACTGCCTGGCTTGTCCAGTGTTGCTGGCTTGTTCAGTGTTGCTGGCGAAACACCAACAGTGCCTGTCCAGTGTTGCTGGCTTGTTCAGTGTTGCTGGCTTGTTCACTGTTGCTGACTTGTCCAGTGTTGCTGGCTTGTTCAGTGTTGGTGGCTTGTTCAGTGTTGCTGGCTTATCCTGCAGTAGTGTTGACTATGGGTTATTTAGTAGTAATGGTACATTGAACAATAGCGGTGATTGTGATTTGCCTGTGGGTACTAATGAAGTGTTCACTAATGTTCAGCATGTTTACCAGCTTACCTGAGTATAGTTTTTGTGGAGATACAAAATCTTTAAGATAAAATTTTGTTTCGGATTTTTTATCCCCGGAGGGTAGGCCCACCCAGATTAACCCAAGAAAGTCATGCTTCATCTAGGACTGAGAGTGACTGTGTGTCTTTATTCCCATTGTGGGTTATCTTAATCTTGTTCTCCAAGATGCCCGACTTACACCATAGGTGAATAACGGGCAACAGCGTGTGAGGAAACACGCCCTTTGTTACCTCCCGTGCCGGGGATCGAACCACGGACACACTGTGTGGGAAGCTAGAGGGTGGTCTACCAGGCCACGGAACACCTTAACAGTTTATCAGATCACAACAACACTTCAGATTCTGACTTTGTCTTTCATTGTTGTCTTATTCACTTATGTACAAGACAAACCTAAGGGTAGTAGAAAACGAAGGTTAAAGCAATACGTAGGTGAAAGTTGCGTAGTAGAAAACGAAGGTTAAAGGAAAATGCAAGTGAACGTTGAGTAGCAGAAAACGAAAACTAAAGGAAAACACTTACTGCAAGCAGAAACTGATGGGAAGGGATAAAGTGTAGATGTTGGGGGAGGAGAAGGTGTGTTGAGAGGAATATCGATGTATCAACTCTGCCACGCTGTACACTGACCTCTACCACAACAGTATTGTTAGTCTTTTTTAATTTTGTTGCATCATGGATAATATATCCGTTCAGGACTCAAGATATGCTCTCAGGTCTCTTACCTCTGCAGTATTATTATACAATGTACACTAACAATATCTGTTTAAGAATGATGAAGTTGTAGACTTAGGAGACTGGGCAGATAATTTTTACTCTCGGTAGGTATTAAACAGCATTTAAATACTGGGGACACTTCGGACCTCAAACTACACTCCCTAAGGTCGTAACTTATTGATTAAATGCTGGTGTTTTGATGTAAATATACTGATTTACCAGAGGAAATTAAATTTAATGTATCACTATTGTAGATGTGAAATTAGTGAAGAGGATAACCACAAGACACGGAAAAGCTCGTTAATAACTTTAACAAACTGAAAACTTGGTCAGTAAAGTAGGTACGTGAATTCAGTCTTAGTTTAATGACAGTAGGAGAGTGAGAAGACTTGACGCAGAGTACGACCTGAGAGGATGGAAGCCATAAACAGCAAGTAGAAAGAGCGTGGAGTTAGCATTGCACCGAACATATCACCAGAAGTAGATAAAATTAGTATATTTTAAGCAGTGTATGTAAGACTATCTTTTCTAAGAAATGTTTTTTGGGACCTGACGAAGGATTCATTTAGGCCATTATATACATTATATGGGGTATGCGGTGCCACGTACCAGCGGTGCAGCCATGGAGCCCATACCTGATCACATCGATATAGAAACTAGGAAATCCAAAGTTTACAACAAAAGTGGTACCGCCACGTCGGTGGTTAGACTCTACTAGGAAAGAGGTTAAGGAAACTCTAACAACAACTGGATGAGGATGAGGGGAGGGGGACGAACATAATCACGAACATACAAAATTACAGGATTGGTAAAGTAAAATAGGGTCAGGTATTTTGAAATTTGAAAAGGTAAGTAGGGGACATAGATTGACGCATACGCAGATGTGAGGTGAAGGTGAGCACCATACCCATCACCAAGATGGTGGGGTGAACACCAATACTCTCACCAAGATGTGGTGGTGAACACCACTACCATCCACCAAGATGATGGTGGAGCACCATACCCAGCACCAAGATGTGGTGTGAGCAACTATATAGCCCATCACCAAGATGTGGTAGTGATCACGTGCCCCATCACCAAGAAGTAGTGGTGAGACACCAACCCACACGGCAAGAGGTAGTGGGGTGAACACCATACCCATCACCAAGATGTGGTGGTGAACACCATACCCAGCACCAAGATGTGGTGGTGAACACCATACCCATCACCAAGATGTGGAGGTGAACACCATACCCATCACCAAGAATAGACGTGATCTGCTCGTGCAGGCCACGAGTCTGTAAAGCCAAGCAATGTAAATTGTGAAGTGTGCCCAGGAGCTGTAACTGGACTATACAAACACAAGAAGGTTAGTAAACCTTAAAACTCAGCATAGGGAAGACAGCATGGAGTATGGCAGAGAGAGAAGTCAGAGTCAGGTATAGGAAGATGGACTCATTAAAGAAAGCGGAAAAAATTAAAGGACCTTATAGGAACCAAGGTAACAATGTGGCATTACACTCATCCTAAACTAATGAGAGTATAGCAAACAACAAGGAGCCGTGAGTATTATTCACATACAGATTTGAAGACATGGAAGATGGAAGGGATGGCATTCTGTCATAAAATTAAATGAAGTATTAGAAGAACTGCCTCATTAGAAACCCGGACGATGTCAAGGACAATAAATTTCAGAGATTCTGAAGTAATAATGGCGGTAGTGTATAAAGCTTCAGTGAACAACAGGAGACCAAGGGAGAAGTTTGAAGACAACAACACAGCGGCCATCCATATACTAGTAAACCGCAAAGGAAAGAACAGAGAGAACCAGAGCCAAAATAAATAATTCTGTGAGACTTATGCCTCAGGAAATTTCACAAGGAAAGGATGGGTAAGGAAGCTGAAAACATATAGAGTAAAACTGGTGGAGACAGCAATAATGACCTTCATGAGTCAGCATGTGAAGGAAGGTGTAAGAGGGAGGAGGGGTGAACCAGAGACCATCCATTATACCCACAACGAGGTTGACATTACGGAAAATCAGACGAGGACGTTTCCCACAAAGATCAACCCGTCCCTCCGACAATTAAGTCGCTTCCTTCCACACACGGGTTCTGCAACACAATATTCTAAGTAGATTACTTAGGTTATGAGGTTCAAGGATCACAAGAGCGTCATTATCGACAACTACGATGAAAATGATAGGATGGATGTTGAGAACCCTCAAAACAAGGGTTACCAATCCAATGATAATCCTCTTTAAGTCACGTGTTTTTTTTTTTTAGGCTGGAATACTGTTTTTTTAACATCTACACAACAGCCACCATTCAAGACTGGGGTGAAATGAGCAGATCTGCGGAGAACTGTACAGAAAATCTTCTCTTCTCACAGATAAGTTCAGAGTCGTGCATCTTAATTACTGGAACGAAAACAGATCTAAAGGAAAACATACGATAATAATTATCGGACAAGTAGATTAATCGATGGAAAATGAACCATGTTATTAGAAGATCTGTGGGACCCTGACTTGCTTCTTTTAAAGGCCCTTGAACAGTGCTGTCCTGGAACGCCAGACAATGGCAAGGATGGGGGGGGGGCGGGGTACACCATGTAAATTTCCCTGTACTCTTTAAAAATGCAAGGTGTTCCAGAGGAGTTAGCAAGTCAACGGACCTGCAGATCCTTGGAAAATCCTAGAGGACCTGTTTTCCAAATCTGAACAACAGAAAAACAGGTCCACTACGAAAACAAAAGACGTGGTGCAGAATGGTTACAACATATACCCCCCAGTGAACAGCAAGTGTACCTTAGTGCACTAAGAGAAACACGATAAGTGTCAGTTTGTCCTGTGGCCTTTGGTGGCTACAAAGCTCTCGCTATCACAGGATCACTGCGAGGTCCTGGGTTACCGATTCCAGCGAGGTAGAAAATATTAGGAGTGCGTGTTGTTCTTTTGCACCGGTTGTCTTATTCACCCATCAAATAAAAATTAGACACACACCGTCAACATATGGCCTATGCCATCATCCTTTAATTCTGGTGAATCACTATGACGGTGACCGATGTGTCTGTCTTGATACTGCAGCAGTTTTTCTGTGATATAACAGGATCCATTGTAACTAGTAGCCAATCATTGCCCATCTAGCTATTCCACAAAATAGTTGCTATATTTGCAAGCTTTCGAAAGCATTTTTAATATCTACAAGAGTGTTGTGTATTATGTGCCCTCCGTGTAAGTTAAAAAGTGAACATTGTGGTGCACTCTTAGCCTTGGGTGAGCCGTCAGTGTTTGGTGACATAAGATCATAAGAACATAAGAACATAAGGAACGAAGGAACACTTGAGAAGGCCTACTGGCCCATGCGAGGCAGGTCCACAAGCTCCTAGCCGCGGCATTAAGCCAATGGCACGCCCAACCTAGTTCAGGTCAGTCACATTGACTAAGGAGGAACACGGCAACCGACCTGGTAGCACAAGCCCTAGTCAGGTCCAACTCACACCCACCCACATCCCTTCAGTATTTTATCCAACCTATTTATTTAAAGCTAACACAAATCCGTTCCTCGGCCTCTATAACCTGTGACAGGTGTTCTTTTATTCTGTATATTAACCTATACAAAGACACCCTCTGAAATGACTCACGAATATCGTAATGACACGAATTGCAAACAACCATAACCACCGGGCGGGATTTGAACCCGCGGTCAGAGAGTCTCAAAACTCCAGACCGTCGCGTTAGCCACTGGACCAGCTAGCCACAATAAATTCATCCAAACTAGGTATATTTGTTAACACCATAGGAAGGTTAGCATAGCACCACTGTGACCTGACAAATGGCAAGTTTTTACAGACGAACTCCAGCTAGCGTGGTCACAGTGAGTGCTTATGCTTAACCTTCCTATGGTGTAGAAATAATACCTAGTTTTGACGTGGAATCTTATTTGTGGCTAGCGGGTCCCATGGCTAACCACGACTGTCACTCAGGAGTTTTGAGACTCTCTGACCGCGGGTTTTCAAATCCCGCCCGTGGTATGGGCACAAACATCAACGTGTTGGTTACAGTTTGCTCGAGTATTAATACAGTAGGTAACTGAACATAGTATATCTCTTAGTGTATAAATTCTAAAGGTAAAGTGGGTTAGCCAGTTTGAGACAACACGGCCTCATAACTCTAAGATATACCACAATAGATGTGTGGCGATACAGCGTCCCTCACCAGGGGAGCGTGGTCTGCCTCTTGGTGAGGGGCAGCACTTGGTTCATACTTCGATGGTACGATAAGAATCACACTGTTCGACGCAGAAAGCATCATTTATCTTTTTGATGAAACATAGCAATCCCCTTTGGGAGTGAAATTATGTAGATAACTTCACTCATGCTATGAGTGAACATACTACTATAAATGACAGAACATATCCAGATAGTTGACTCAGCCACTCGCCAGCCCTTGGCTGGTTCTAAACAGATGGACTTCATTACTTTTAACAAATTAACAATACTCTATTACACAGCAAGTCCAGCATACTTATATAAATTCACTACCAACAATGTGCTTTAACGAGTTAAATATATGTCGTTTGCATTCATCTCTTACTATCTTCCATTGGAACAGAACACAACACCAACTTAATCTTAAAGATGACAGACAAATGTAAGTGAACGTTGATGCAAGAAAACATTGATGTTATTGTTCATTCAGCCGCCACAGTATACACACAAAACAGGGCTATGAAACACTCGAAGTTTAGACAACCACTTCAAGCGAGCGCGATTTACACTTCACAAAACTACACGTGATTTCAATCCAAGACTTGGCTGTCGATAATCAACCATACCAACTGCTATACAGTGAGAAGTGTGTCGAAGTTGACGTAACAGAATGTTTGTCTTAGTCACCTCTTTGTCTAAGTGGGTGGTCCCTTACCACATGATATGCAAGCCGCTGGCATGCCATTCAACGGATCATCAACTGACTCTGAACCCACAATCAGGAAACATTTCTCGAGCGTACTCAAACACAACTAATCATCATTATCACAAGATGCAGCGTCGATCGAGTATGTAAACGTTTTGTTCTCTCCTAACAAGACAGTTCTTTGGACGACTACAGTTATTGCGGGACTTTCAGAAAGTGTTCAAGGTGTATCCCATCCAAGACAACACAGTCAGCTCTGGAAACCATGAAAACAAAATATTAGCACGAACGTATCATCGAAACTTGTATATGTTTATCCTATCTATCGGAGACTGAGCACAGGTTCAGTCAAATAGTTTGCCCTAAAGACCACCACAATGCATATGTGCAAACTTGTGAACGTTTTCAGCAGTCCACAGCAAGAATCATTTACGACCGCCCCCACCCCCACACACACCGACCCGTGTACAATCAGGGCCCCCCATATTGAAAGTATGCAGCACTAGTTTGCGGAAACCCACACCTGACCAAGCACGTCAGGAAAAAGACGACAAGTACAAAGATTTCAGCGAGACCTAATCCAGAGCTATGGGGTATGTCCTACGAGAAGAGGTTAAGGGAACTCGACCTGACAACACTGGAGGACAGAAGGGACAGGGACGACATGATAACGACATAAAATACTTCGAGGAGATCGACAAAGGTGGGACAGAGACAGGATGTTCCAGGATGGTGGAACACAGCAAACCAAGGGTCACAGTTGGAAGTTGAAGTCTCAGATGAGTCCACAAGGATGTTATGAAGTATTACATCAGAGTCTTGAGTCAGGAAAGTGGAATGGGTCTGGAAAAGTGAGGTAGTAGAGGGCAGGTACTATACTTAGCTTTAAGTAGAGGTTATGATACATGCTCATGGAGCAGTGAGAGAGAGACCTAGAGCGAACCCCAGTGAATAGCAAGCAGGTAGCTATGAATCGATTCCTGCAACCATAATTAGGTGAGTACAATTATGGGGGGTTAAGGTATACACATACACACACCTGAAGATCATACACAAGGTTAGATAAGTATCTTTTATGCACTTGAAGTAAAAAAACCAAGAATCCAGAGTCTTAAGCTGTGAATAAAAAGTGAAGCTGAACGAATACTTTACTACTTGCTGCTTTTATTCAGATCATTGAACTGAATGTAAAGAGGGAGTGCTGCAACCAATTGAAAATTTCAATATATATTATTGCCTATGAACAATTATTGAAGACGAGGACACTGCCGACATAACTGTGCTACTGGTACTACCGTCAGGTAGCTACATGTGTCAGACCTTCCATAGAGTATGCAGACAGCCATCAGCAGCAGCATCAATCAGCAGCAGCATCAGCAGCAGCAGCAAGCAGCAGCAGCATCAGCAGCAGCAAGCATCAAGCAGCAGCAATAGCAGCCATACAGTATAAGCAGCATCAGCAGCAGCCTAGCAAGCATCAGCAGTACAGCAGCAGCAGCAGCAAGCAGCAGAAAGCAGCATCAGCAGCAGCATAGCAGCATCAGCAGCAGCATCAGCAGCATCAGCAGCAGCGCAGCATCAGCACAGCAATAGCAACATCAGCAAGCAGCATCAGCGCCATCAGCATCAGCAGCAGAGTACATCAGCAGCAGAGCAATAGCAGCACAGCCAGCAGCAGCATAGCAGCATCACAGCATCAGCAGCAGCAACGAGCAGCAACAGCAGCAGTCGCGCAGTACAGCATCAGCAGCATCAGCAGCTATCAGCAGCAGCAATAGCAGCAATCAGCAGCAGCACAGCAAGCAGCAGCAGCAGCACAGCAGCAGCAGCACTAGCACGCATCAGCAGCAATCCAGCAGGCACAGCAACAGCAGCGAATCACAGCAGTAAAAGCAGCAGCAGGCCCCATCAAGCAGCACATCATCACAGCAGCTAACAGCAGCAACAGCAGCAGAAGCACAGCAGCCATCAAGTCAGCAGCAAGCAGCAGCAGCAGCATCATCAGCAGCATCAGCAGCAGCAGCGAACAGCACAACAGCTGCAGTAGCAGCAGCAGCAGCAGCAACGGCAGGCAACAGCAGTAAGCTGCAGGCAGCACCAACAGCAGCAACAGCAGAAGTAGGCAGCAACAGCAGCAGTATCAGCAGCAGCAGCAGCAACACAGCAGCAGCGGCGAGCAACAACTAAGCAGCAACAGCACAGACTAGCAGCAGCATCAGCACAACAGCAGCGCACCAGCAGCAGCAGCAGCAGCAATAGCAGCAGCATTCAGCAGCAGTCAGCAGTAGCAGCAGAGCAATACAGCACAGTAGCAGCAGCAGTAGCAGCAGACAGAAGCCAGGGCAGCCAGCAGCAGCAGAAGCACAGGAGCAGGTACAGACAGCAGCCACAGCAGCAGCAGCATCAGCCAACAGCAGGAACAGCAGCAGCAAATAGCAGCATCATCATCATCATCATAGCAGCAGCAGTAGTCAGCACCAAGCAGCATCAGCACTTCAGCAGCAGCAATACAGCAGTAGCAGCAGCAGCAGCAAAAGCAAGCAAAGCGAGCAGTAGCGCAGCAGCAGCAGCAGCAGAGCACGGCAGCAGCAGCAGCAGCAGTAGCACGACAGCAGCAGCAGAAGTGCAGCAATAGCAGCAGTAGCAGCAGCAGCAGCAAGCAGCATTAGCAGCAGCAGCAGCAGCAGCAGTAGCAGCAAGCAGCAGCAGCAGCAGCAGTAGCAGCAACATTAGGCAACACACAACAGCACAGCAGTAGTAGCAGGCAGCAGCAGCAGCAGCGCAGCAAGCAACAACAAACAGCAGCATAACCAGCACAGTCAGCAGTAGCAGCAGCCAGCATGGGCGGAGCAGCATCAGCAGCAGCAGTAGCAGCAGCAGCAGCAACAGCAGTCAACAGCAGCAGCATAGCAGCAGCAGCAGCAGTAGCACAGCAAGCAGCAGCAGTAGGTACAACATCACATCATCATCATCAGCTAAGCAGCAGCAGCAGCAGCAGCAGCAGCAAGCGCATCAGCAGCACAGCACAGCACAGCAGTAGCAGCAGTAGCAGCAGCAGCAAATAGAGCAAAGTAAGTAGCCAGCAAGCAGCAACAGTAGCGCAAACAGCAGCAGCAGCTGCAGCAGCAGTAGCAGCAGCAGTCAGCAGGACAGTAGCGGCAGGCATGTATCAGCAGCAGCAATAGCAGTAGCAGCAGCAGCAGCAGTAGCAGCAGCAAGCAAGCAGCAGCAACAGCAGCAGCAAGCAGCAGCAGCAGCTGCACCAGTAGCACAGCTGTGCAGCACATGCAGGATAGCAAGCAGAAGTAGCAGCAGCATCAGCAGCACAATAGCAGCAGCAGTAGCAGCAGCAGCAGCAACAGCAGCAGCAGGCAGCAGTCTCTAGCAGCACAACGCAGCAGCAGTACAGCAGCAGCATCAGCAGCATCAGCAACAGCAGCAGCATAAAGCATCAGCAGCAGGCCAGCAGCAGCATCAACAGTCAGCAATAGCAGCATCAGCAAAAGCAGCAGCATCATCATCACAGCAGCATCCAGCAGTATGCATGCAGCAGGCGAGCAATACCTAAGCATCATAGCCGCCATCAGCAGCAACGCAAGCCAACAGAGCAACAGGCAGCAAGCAGCAGCAGCAGCAGCAAGCCACAGCAACAGCAGCAACTATGCAGCGTAGTCAGCAGCAGCAAGCCTGCAACAGCAGCAACAGCAGCAGTAGCACCAGTCAGGCACAGCAACAACAGCAGCAACACGAGGGCTATCTAGCAGCAGCAGCAGCTGCAACAGCTGCAACAGCAGCATAGCAGCAGCAGCAACAGCAGCAACAGCAGCAACAGCAGCAAGTAGCAAGCAGCAGCTAGCAGCAACACGACAGTAGCATCCAGCAGCAGCTGCAACAGTGGTCAGCAGCAGCTCTAGCAGTAGCAGAAAGCAGCAGCAAGTAGCAGATAGCAGCAGCAGACAACAGTCAGCACAGCAGCAACAGCAGCAACAGCAGCAATCAGCACAGTAGCAGCAGCAGCACAGCAGCAGCATCAGCAGCAACATCAGCAGCAGCATAGCAGCTTCCACATCAGCAGCAGCAGCAACAGCAGCAACAGCAGCAGCAGCAAGCATCAGCAGCAGCAGCCGCAACACACAGCAGCAAAAAGCAGCAGACAGCAGCAGACAGCTGCAACAGCAGCAACAGCATGCAGTAAAGCTGCGATGCAGCAACATGCAGCAACAGCAGCAAACAGCGGCAGTAGGCAGCAGAACAGCAGCTGCAACAGAGCAGCAACACAGCAGCTGCAAACCGCAGCATCAGCAGCAACAGCAGCAGTAGCAGCAGCAACAGTCAACAGGCAGCAACAGCAGCAGTGAGCAGCAGCAGCAGCTGTGCAGACGCACAGCAGTAGCAGTGCAGCAGCAAGCAGCAATCAGCAGCCAGCAGCAGCAACAGCAGCAACAGACAGCAACAGCAGCAGTAGTCAGCAGCGCAATAGCAGCGTCATCAGCAGCAGCAATCAGCAGCAGCAATAGCAGCAGCAGCAAATAGCAAGCAGCACAGCAACATCAGCAGCAGCAGCAGCAGCAGCAGCCAGCAGTAGCAGCAGCAGGAGTACAGCATCATCACATCATCAGCAGCAGCATCAGCAGCAGCAGCAGCAGCAGCAGCAGTGCAGCAGCAGCAGTAGCAGCAGCGCAGCATTAGCAGCAGCAGCAGCCAGCAACATCATCATCCCATCATCATCATCATCATCATCATCATCAGCAGCAGCAGGCAGCAGCAGCAGCAGCAGGCAGCAGCAGCCCAAAGCAACACAAGCAGTAGCAGCAAAAGCAGCAGTAGCGAGCAGCATCATCAGCAGCATCACAGCAGCAGAATATCAGAAGCCAGCAGCAGCATCAGCAGCATCAGCAGCAGCACATCACAGCAACAGCATAGGCAGCAAGTCGCGCAGTAGTAAGTAGCAGCAGCAACAGCAGCATCACAGCATCAGCAGCAGCAACAACAGCAGCAAACAGCAGCATCAGCAGCAGCACCACAGCAGCAGCAATAGCATAACAGCAGCAGCAATAGCAGAAGCAGCAGCAGCATGCAGCACACAGCATCAGCAGCGAACAGCATAGCAGCAGTAGCCGCAGTAGCAGCAATAGTAGTAAGCAGCAAGCAGCAGTAAGCAGCAGCAGCAGGTAGCACATACAGCATTAAGCAGTAAGCAGCCAGACAGCAGTAGCAGCAAGCAGCAAGCAGCAGCATTAGCCAGCATGCAGAAGCAGTAGCAGTCCAATCAGCAGTAGCACAGCAGCAGCAACAGCAGCAGCAGCAGCAGCGCAGCAACAAGCAGCAGTAGCAGCAAAATGCAGCAGCAGCAGCATCACAGCATCAGCAGCAGCAGCGACAGCAGCAGTAGCACAGAAGCAGTGGCAGCAGTAGCAGCAGCAGCATCAGCAGCAGCAACAGTAACAGCAGCAACAGCATCAATCATCCATTTCATCATCTCATCCATCATTCAATCAGCAGCAGCAGAGCAGCAGCTATAGGCATCAGCAGGAGCAGCCGCAGCAGCAACAGCAGCAGTAGCAGCAAAAGCAGCAGCAGCAGCAGCATCATCAGCAGCATCAGCAGCAGCAGCAATAGCAGAAGCAGCAGCAGCAGCAGCAGCAGCAGCACGCAGCAGCAGCATCACACAGCACATCAGGCAGCATCGATCAGCAGCAGCAGCAGCAGCAGCAGCAGCAGCAGCAGCAGCAGCAGCAGCAGCATCAGCAGCAGCAGCAGCAGCAGCTTTGCTGCCTGGAGAACATCAAACATATAAACTAGAGAAAGAACAGAGATTTACAACAAAAAATGTCCCTGAGCTGAGACGCTGACTTGCGAGGATAAACTTAAAATAAAATTGAAGTGGTTGACCTTGAACTCTTTAAGGGGAAATAAGAACTAGGGGAGATAGACAAACTAATATTAATTTTTAAAGAGGTGGAGGGGTAAGCCAGCGGAAGGCCTCGGTCAAATGACCAAAAGGTGTAGTGGCGGGTCATCATATGAATAAAACCCGCTTCTGGAAAACTTGTCCTGTTTCCTGACGAACCTCACCTAACCTAGGGGAGATACGATAACAACGTACAAGATGCTCTGAGGATAGGTTGGACTGAAGCTGAGTAATGGTTGAGGATTGGTCACAAAAGATAAAAACTGGAAGTTAAAGGTGAGTATGAGTCACACAGATGTTATGAAGAAGTTCTTCAGCTTTAGGATGGTTAGGAAGTAAATAATTTAGATGAGGTAGTAATAGTAGCAAATACCATACACAGCTTTAATGATAGATATGACAGGGCTCACAAGGCACGAAACTTGTGAAACTAGTATGAGGTTAAGAGGGGGCCCAGGAGCTGAGACTCGACCCCACTAACCACAGATATGTGAGTGCACACGACACGAGGTTCTCAGCGAGTGATCTGCAACGTGAACAAAAGAAAAGAAACAGTTACACTGATGACCTTCACCTACTGGAACTTTTACAGGTGGTACCCAGGTGGCGCCCAGGTGGCGCCCAGGTGGTGTGCAGGTGGATGTGACAAGGTGGGGTACCGGTGAGGTCCTTCCTACGCCCCCAGGAGGGGGATAGCCTGCGCGTGCAAAACAGCGCAACACTCGAAAGGGGGGTGAAGGTTCCCACACTGACTCGGGTGTTATTTTATGACCAGTCCACTTCAGCGAGCTTTTGGTGTGGGAGCGAGCCCTTCCTCTGGCTTACGCACTCCACATATGCACCACTAGCCAAGTTAACCTTGGCTAGTGTGATAGTCACACTGTATATTCGAGACGGAGGTATGTATATACACGTGCAAGAAGATAGTGTCTTAATCCTAAGTTAGCATATCACAAAGTCTGATAAAGCACTTGCTGCAACTCATATAAGTAAACTTGTACAATACTCTGCTGTACTATATATGTAAGAATGTATACGCAGTGTTTTCTATACTGTGTACCGGTGATATCAACTTTGTGAGATATACCAAGAACAAAAACATCACAATAAAAATACCGTGACTGGTGAACAATACACAAATAAACCGCACATTGGAAAGAGAAGCTTACGACAACGTTTTCGTCCGACTTGGATCATTATAAAGTCACAGTGTGACTGCCAAATGGTCCAAGTCCGGACCGAAACGTCTCCATAAAGATTCTCCTATGTGCAGGTTATTTTGTATAATACACACAAACATCCACCAGAAAATATAGGCTGGATGTAAATAGTACACTGGCGACATTAGTTGAAGACATAGGCAGTTTGCAGACCCAGCTTTCTTTGTGACAATGATGTCACAGCTCTGCGTGATAGCTTTACAAAAGCTATAATTTGTAAAACACCACACAAAGAGAAACGTTGTCACAATAAAAGCTTGCTCCTGGTACTTTTTTTTTTTTTTTTTTTTTTTTTTACAAAAAAAGTTTTGCTGATTTAGATGAGCCAGCAGAAAAAACATTGAATAGACATTAAACAGTCCCCCCCCCCCCCCCCCCCCCCTTGAACAGTGTTTGTTGACGTAGTCCTTTGATGTATCCGACTATGTGGGTGGTGTTGGCTCTATTCAGCCTAGCGCTGGCTGCCCTAGTTTTCTCTTATCAGTTCAAATTAATGTCATGTTCTTCAGTAGCGTTTAATGAGCCTTTTATTAAGTAACACTTGCCGTGCGCACCTTGTGTCGCGTCGCGAAGGCCAAGTCAAGTGTTTCTTAAGAGATCCTTACCAGGGGGAGCTGCTAAGAGAACCGTGGCACCGTGAGGCAGTACATATCTTATAATATATGACGTTTGAAAAGTATAACTTTGCGATTCTTCCCTGTAGCGTTAAGTTCCCTGACTTGGAAGTGTACTGGTATTAAGGTACAAGACGTATTGTCCCTCGTGTAGTTCAGTAATTCTTTGCGGTGAAAGACGCATTAAACCAAACACAAGCACTCATGTCTCCCACAGTAATATATATAACCGAGAGGTATCAAAACAACCACGAGGGGAGGTGAATGGTAGCTCCAGGCTTTCGTAGTTGCAATCAAACACATCATCAGGAGCTTGCAATCTTGCAGAAAAATAGGAGGTGGTTCCAAGTAAATACGATCACAGGAACCTCCTCTTTTCTGCAATATTGCAAGGTGGGGGGGTTTTTTTTTTTTTCTTTGATGATTGTATTGATTGTCAACACGAAAGTCCTACAAGCTATTCATTCAACTCCCCTAGTGGTTTTTCCAGTGTCTTGTATCGCATGCTAGCAATTTTTTTCATAATCCGAAGTATAATTTCACAACATATGCTTAAAGTTCACGTAATTCTTATTTTAAGGATTAAAGTATCTTGTGTGAGACTGAAAGACAAGTTACCGTGAAGCCTTAATGACCCTAGTAAATAGTAGATAGGGTTTTAAACCCCATTAACCAACCAATCTAACCATCATATCCTCAGAATAATGATAAACATTGTTGGTTAATGGACATTAACAAGCTATCGACTATCGGAAGGGGCATTAAGCTACAAATCACCTGTTCATCGAGAACGGTCACGTATGTGTCTCATGTATATAATGTATATAGACTGAGAGACAATAGTAACCTCTCGTGCATATAATACTTTTATTATTATTATTATTATTAAAGATTCCGCCGGTAACTTTTCCCGGCCAGGGCCTTTTTCTTTCAACTGGTGGCCCGGCCTGTGGCTCCCTCTTTAGGGAGTGTCTGAAGACCTAAATCTCCCATGGAGGAGGCGCACAGTAACCTCCTCATCTTTGGGACCAACTGTCCCAGGCCTAGCCACAGATTAGACCTCACTGTTCTGCCATCTCCGTCCCCGCCCCTAAGGGGCTAATGGGAATGGCACTTCTGTGAGAGCTGGTAAGAGCTCGTTCTCAGGTGCACCTAGCCCTACCCAAGAAGGTTAGCCATGGTGTCTATCATATAAATCTGTATTCCACTTCTTGTCTGTTCAAAAAAATATTTAGATTATTACTTAATTAAGTATTTTATATAGAAATACTTTGTCCTTGTTAAATGCCTTTAAACTACTCTCGTGACAATGATGCAGGTTTTAATCTTGATCTTATAATAAATGGACATATCAGTGGAAGAGGCAGGGAGTGTCTGTTTACTCCTGACGGTAACATATACGTATCTGTCTGTATACTGTTTTGCGTGAGTGCACACACTGTTACAGTATGTGTTTATACTACTGTTATGTGTGTGTATATAATACTGTTGTATTGTATACTATTGGTTATGTTGTTACCACCTTGTTTGTGGTTGCCTAGGGCCCTTTTCACAGCTCCTGACCCTGCCTCTTCGCTAGTCGCTACTAGGTCCACTCTCTCCCTGCTCCAAGAACCTTATCGTACCTCACTCTCCAGAGTTTTCCACTTCCTGACAACTCTAAGGCTGAAGAAATACTTCCAAACATCTTTATGACTCATTTCAGTTGTTAACTTCAAGTTGTGTCCTCTTGTTCCCGTGTTCCATCTCTGAATCATTCTGGCCCTGTTCCTGTGTATGTGTACTCACCTATTTGTACTCACCTGTTTGTGGTTGCAGGGGTTGAGACTGAGCTCCTGGCCCCGCCTCTTCACTGACCGCTACTAGGTCCTCTCTCTCCCTGCTTCATAAGCTTTATCATACCTCGTCTTAAAACTATGTATGGTTCCTGCCTCCACTACATCACTTGTCAGACTGTTCCACTTCCTGACAACTCTGTGACTGAAGAAATACTTCCTGACATCCCTTGGACTCATCTGAGTCTTCAACTTACAATTGTGACTCCTTGTTTCTGTGTCCCATGTCTGGAACATCCTGTCTCTGTCCACGTTATCTATTCCTCGCAGTATTTTGTATGTCTTTATCATGTCTCCCATAACCCCCCTGTCCTCCAGTGTCGTCAGCCGATTTCCCTTAATCTTTCTTCGTAGGACATTCCCCTTAGCTCTGGAACTAGCCTTGTTGCAAACCTTTGCATTTTCTCTAATTTCTTGACGTGCTTGACCAGGTGTGGGTTCCAAACTGGTGCTGCGTACTCCAGGATGGGCCTGACGTACACGGTGTACAGAGTCTCGAACGATTCCTTACTGAGGTATCGGAACGCTATTCTCAGGTTTCCCAGGCGCCCATATGCTGCAGCAGGTATCTGATTGATGTGTGCTTCCGGAGACGTGCTCAGAATTATGCTCAGCCAAGATCTTTCTCCTTGAATGAGGCTTGCAGTCTTTGTGTGTGTGTGTGTACTCACCTAGTTGTACTCACCTAGTTGAGGTTGCAGGGGTCGAGTCCAAGCTCCTGGCCTCGCCTCTTCACTGGTCGCCACTAGGTCACTCTCCCTGAACCATGAGCTTTATCATGCCTCTGCTTGAAGCTATGTATGGATCCTGCCTCCACTACATCGCTTCCCAACATATTCCACTTCCTGACTACTCTGTGGCTGAAGAAATACTCCTAACATCCCTGTGATATCATCTGTGTCTTCAACTTCCAACTGTGTCCCTTGTTGCTGTGTCCAATCTCTGGAACATCCCTGTCTTTGTTCACCTTGTCAGATTCCTCTCAGTATTTTGTATGTCGTTATCATGTCCCCCCCTATCTCTCCTGTCCTCCAGTGTCGTCAGGTTTGATTTCCCTTAACCTCTCCTCGTAGGACATACCTATTAGCTCTGGGACTAGTCTTGTTGCAAACCTTTGCACTTTCTCTAGTTTCCTTTACATGCTTTGGGGGGGGGG
>NC_069436.1:2668920-2760117 GCF_026875155.1 Cherax quadricarinatus | reverse complement strand
AAGTTGGGGAAAGGGGGGGGTGGGGGGGCATTGTATTCCGTACGTGAATGTTGCATAAAAAGGGGTTATTAAGTCTGAAGTAACACTACGGGTCTTTTTGGGATAGAATTTTCAGGGGGGGCAGAAAAATTAACTTTAGTGTGATATACCACCCCCCCAAATTTAGATAGGGATCGGGGAAGATACTAGGGGAGGAAATTGTTAGGGCCACAAGGCACGAAATGTAGAATTCTAGGAACTTTAACTTTAGTCAATTGATTGGAATTCTTGACTGGGAATTTAGAATCATCGACTTCTAGAAGTATTTTCAGGATTTTTTTTTAAAGCAGTTTGTGACAGAACCTACAAGGGGTAAAAACCCTGCTTGATTTTAGTTTGGAAAACAATGAATCCCTTGTTAAAATTTTAAAAGTTTCAGGGGAACTGGGTGCTGCGACCACAAATCAATTACATTTAGAATTGAATGGAAGTATGATAGTGGGGTAACTCAAAAACCATCCCAATTTTCGCTTACAGTTTTTACATGGGTTTAGAGAACACTTATCATCTGTTGACGGGGTAACGAAGAGAGCTATCATATGACAGTTTTTGAACACAGTACATGCTGCTCAAAGAACATTTATCCCTTAAAAAAAATTAATCAAATAGAAATGACCCAAAATGGATGAAAATGGCTGAAATATCTACTAAGGCAAAAAAGGAATTTAAGGCGTATCAAAAGACGAGGGTCACTTATGAATCATATATTGACATTAAGGGGGACTTTAAAAAAAGGGGAAAAAAAAAAGCAAAAGGGACTATGAAATAAAGTTGCTAGGATTCAAAAACAAACCCCAAAAATTTTTTTTCCAGGTAATAGAACAAAAGTCAGAGATAAATGGTCCCCTTAAAAAACTAGGGGCATCTTACTGAAAAAGAAATGAAATGTGCTCGATTTTTAAAAAATTTATTTTCTCTCGGTTTTTCAGAGTAAAACCTAATAATATTCCGTAATTAATTTTTATAGTGGGGGCCCAAAAAATAAATTATGTAACATCACAGTCACTGGGGAAATGGGTTTTAGCAAATAGACCGACTGAAGCAAAATAATCACCGGGTCCCGAAGAGGTTTTTTTTTAATGGTTCTAAAGGGAAAGCAAAATGGAATCGTGAACCATTAACTAAATTTTTTTAATTATCTCTTCAAACAGGGGTATGTTGTATGTGGGAAATGGCTAATGTAATTCCTATTTTTAAAAAGGGGACAAAATCGTTACCGTCAAATACCCCCCCAATAACTGACCTCAATTGTACAAATTTCTAAGTCAATTTTAAACTAAATTATAAAAGCCACTCGATAAGCATAGCTTGATTTAAAGAACTCAACATGGATTTTACAAGAGGCCCGTTTGTCTAATAATTTTTAACTTTCTTTAGTAAAGCTTTTGAGGCTGTTGACCCCGTAAAGAATTTGTATTTTTACTTAGATTTTATAAGGCATTTTATAGATTCCGCACCAAAGACTGTTGAAAAATAGCACTCATGGCATTGGGGGAAAAGTGCTCTCGTGGTCGAATCATGGCTCACAGACAGGAAGCTTGTCCAAAATGGGTTTTAAAACCGAGTGGGGGTCAGTAACAAGTGGGGTTCCCCAGGGATCAGTCTTGGGCCCGTTGTTGTTTATAAATATATATCAATGATCTTGATGAAGGAATTACTAGTGATATGAGCAAATCGCCGATGACACGAAGATAGGTAGGATAATTGATTCAAACGTAGATGTTAGGGAACTTCAGGAGGATTTAGACAAACTCCTACTCTTAGTCAGAAAAGTGGCAGATGCAGTTCAATGTAGATAAATGCAAGGTTCTGAAGCTCGGGAGTGTCCATAACCCTAGCACTTATAAGTTAAATAATATAGAACTTAGCCATACAGATTGCGAAAAGGACTTGGGGGTTATGGTAAGCAGCAACCTTAAACCAAGACAGCAATGCCTAAGCGTACGTAATAAGGCAAATAGATTACTGGGATTTATATCAGAAGTGTAAGCAACAGAAGTCCAGAGGTCATACTGCAGCTTTTATACATCATTAGTAAGGCCTCAACTAGATTATGCAGCTCAATTCTGGTCTCCATATTACAGAATGGACATAAATTCGTTAGAAAACATTCAGCGTAGGATGACTAAATTAATACATAGCATTAGAAATCTCCTTATGAAGAAAGATTGAAGACTCTTAAGTTACATTCACTTTTAGACGAAGAATGAGGGGAGACCTGATCGAAGTGTATAAGTGGAAGATAGGTATTAATAAAGGGGATATTAACAAGGTCTTGAGGATATCTCTCCAAGAGAGAACCCGCAGTAGTGGGTTTAAATTAGATAAGTTTAGATTTAGAAAGGACATAGGAAAGTATTGGTTTGGAAATAGGGTAGTTGATGAGTGGAACAGTCTACCTAGTTGGGTTATTGAGGCTAGGACTTTGGGTAGTTTCAAATTTAGGTTGGATAAGTACATGAGTGGGAGGGGTTGGATTTGAGTGGGACTTGCACATCGGAGCGTGTTTCTTGGGTGGCATTGAAAGTTGGGTTGGTCAAATGTTTGTTAGTGGGATGAATTGTAAAGGACCTGCCTAGTATGGGCCAACAGGCCTGCTGCAGTGTTCCTCCTTTCTTATGTTCTTATGTACTTGCCCTTGGTAATGAAAATAACCCTCGAAGCTATAATCTAGGTGAAGTAGAGCTTGGTCATACAGAATGTGAAAAAGACTTGGGAGTCATGGTAAGCAGAAATCTAAAGCCAAGACAGCAGTGCCTTAATGTGCGCAACAAGGCCAACAGATTACTTGGATTTATCTCAAGAAGTATAAGTAACAGAAGTCCAAAAGTTATTTTACAGCTCTATACATCACTAGTGAGGCCTCATTTAGTGAAGCCACATATGCAACAGTTGCATATGTGTCTTACCTAACAATCTGTCGGTATTTTATACCATTTTAATGTTCATTCTGTCAGACACTGCAACACAAGGGTATCTTGGTACAGACCATCAACTTCGACAACCTCTACTAGTGAGAACGGCTGGGTTTGAGAGGGACCTGCCCTCCCAAAGCAACCTACGTCTCACCTCCTGGCACTATTTAAGGCTCCATCCTGTCACTTCAACTTCATATTGTTTCAGACAACGGAACAATGCTCTTCTCCAGACTGAGAGACTGACCACCTCAAAACTTTAAGGGTGATGGACTGATTACATCGTCTTCAAGTATCTTCTGCTTCTATCAACTTTTCTGTACTCGACTGAAGAAGCCTACTGTGTAGGCGAAACGTTTCGAAATAAAGATACCTAACTGTTGCATATGTGTCTTACCTAACAATCTGTCGGTATTTTATACCATTTTAATGTTCATTCTGTCAGACACTGCAACACAAGGGTATCTTGGTACAGACCATCAACTTCGACAACCTCTACTAGTGAGAACGGCTGGGTTTGAGAGGGACCTGCCCTCCCAAAGCAACCTACGTCTGAACATTAAAATGGTATAAAATACCGACAGGTTGTTAGGTAAGACACATATGCAACAGTTAGGTATCTTTATTGTGAAACGTTTCGCCTACACAGTAGGCTTCTTCAGTCAGGTACAGAAAAGTTGATAGAAGCAGAAGATACTTGAAGACGATGTAATCAGTCCATCACCCTTAAAGTTTTGAGGTGGTCAGTCCCTCAGTCTGGAGAAGAGCATTGTTCCATGGTATGAAACAATATGGAGAAGAAGTGACAGGATGGAGCTTTTTATAGCGCCAAGAGGTGAGACGTAGGCCACTAGGAGAGGTAAGAACTCAGATGTTGAGAGGTCAGGTCCCCCTCAAATCCAGCCCCTCTCACTAGTGGAAGTTGTCGAAGTTGATTGCAGGTCTGTCCCAAGATACCCTTGTGTTGCAGTGTCTGACAGATTGAACATTAAAATGGTATAAAATAATGTCTGAGGGACTGAGGGACTGACCACCTCAAAACTTTAAGGGTGATGGACTATTACATCTTTTCAAGTATCTTCGTTTCTTCAACTTTCTGTACCTGACTGAAAAACCCCTACGTTGGGCAAACTTTCAAAATAAAGATACCAACGTTGCATAGTGTCTTCCTAACAACCTACGTCCTCCCTCCTGGCACTTTAAGCTCCATCCTGTCACTTCAACTTCATATTGTTTCAGACAAGGGAACAATGCTCTTCTCCAGACAAGGGGACTGACCACCTAAAAATTTTTAAAGGGGTGAGGGACTGATTACATCGCTTAAAGTATCTTCGCTTCTATCAACTTTCTGTACTCGACTAAAGAACCTATTGTAGGCGAAACGTTTCGAAAAAAAGTTACCTAACTGTTGCATAGTTCTTACCTAACAATCTGTCGGATTTTAACCATTTAATGTTCATTCAGGCCTCTTTTAAATTATGCTGTCATTTTTTTGGTCCCCTTTACTACAGGATGGAATAGACTCATTAGAGAACAACAGAGAAGAATGACTAAAAAGATTTACTGTTAAGGAACCCCCGTATAAGATAGCTTAAAACCTTAAATCCCACTCTCTGGAGAGGCGTAGAATGAGGGAGATATCATTAAGTGTATAAGGGATACGCAAAACAAGGGGATAATAAAGACTGAGGGTGTCGACCCCGGTAAAACCAAAATAATGGATAAATTGGATAAATTTAGATTTAGAAAGGACATAGGTAAGTACTGGTTTTCTAACAGAGTTGTAGATGTGTGGAACAGTCTTCCCAGTGGGGTGATAGAGGCTAGGACCTTGGGTAGCTTTAAGAAGAGACTGGACAAATATATGAGTGGGAGGGGCTGGGTTTGATTGGTGTCATGGGGTACGGGAGTTATTTCTTGGGTAGCTTTAGGTAGAGGTCGTTTTGATAAGGACCTGCCTCGTATGGGCCAGTAGGCCTTCTGCAGTGTTCCTACATTCTTATGTTCTTATTACCCAGTAATATCATGTGGGAGTTCGACACGTGGATTAGGTAAAGAAATACTCACGTAGGCTGGTAGTACGTATAATTACAGATAATCTAGGTAACGCCTTTACTTCTTACTGCGTGGCTTACTTCTCTCTCTCAGTTGGGTTAGAAGCTGGGTTGGCTGACTGGCTTACCCCACGAGAATGGCTGACTGGAAGACGTGTAATGATGCACAAAGCACGGAGGAGCAGGTGGATGACAGGAGACAGGCTGGATGATAGGCTGACTGGCGTTCACTTCCACAGTCTGGCTTACTGACTGGCTTAATTGCAAAATCTGGGTCAACCCCTCGGAGATTGAAGCAATTAGCACACGAACTAAGCCAGGAAGCTAGAAACGGCTGCAACAGGCTTGCAGGCTGGAGGTGGTGAGTGAGGGTAAGCGGCTGGCTGGAGGTTCACCTTTGACCCGCCGGCTACTCACAAACAGTCTTCTAACGTCTTGAATTACCCTTAAAACTTAAATCCACGATCCCACCGCTGCCACCATTTATCATGTGGGAGTTCGACACGTGGATTAGGTAAAGAAATACTCACGTAGGCTGGTAGTACGTATAATTACAGATAATGTGGGTAGCGCCCTTACAGCCGTTACCTACTCTCTCTGCTCTCTCTCGTACAACTGACTGACTGGCCGCCCACAGTACCCATATGTGAGAGGGTCTTTGAATACTGCCAGGTCAGCGCAATATGAGTTCAGACAGTGACTCAGGCAGAGACGGTTGGTCGTGAGTCAACTGGCACAGTGGTTACTGGTAACTGGTTACTACTACTGAGAGTAACGGTCAGTGAAAAGGCGGGCCAGGAGCTGAGTCTCGATCCCTACAGCCACAATTAGGTGAGTACAGTTTGGTGAGTACACACACAGGCTGCATGCTTGGTCCAACAATTGGCTCCTGAAGTTTAACCCCACCAAGTGCTAAGTCGTGAAGACTGAGGGAAAGGCAAAGAAAACCGCAGGCGCAGACTACAGGCTAGGTGGCCAAAGACTACAAACCTCACTCCAGGAAAGGGATCCTGGGGTGAGTATAATACCGAGCACAACTCCTGAGGCGCACATCAACCCGATAGCTGGTGCAGCATATGGGCGCCTGGCAAACCTAAGAATAGCGTTCCGATACCTCAGCAAGGAATCGTTCAAGACTCTGTACACCGTGTATGTCAGGCCTATATGTCAGTTTGGAACCCAAACCTAACAACCGGTCGGTATTTTATACCATTTTAATGTTCAACCCAAACCTAGTCAAGCACGTCAAGAATTTAGGGAGAGTGCAAATGTTTGCAACAAGACTAGTCCCGGAGATGAGCAGTATGCCCTACGAGGAGAAGTTAAGGAAAATCAACCTGACGACACTGGAGAATAGGAGGGATTGGGGAGACATGATAACGACATATAAAATACTGAGAGGAGTTAACAAGTTGGATAGGGACAAGATGTTTCAGAGACGGGACACAGTAACAAGGGGTCACAACTGGAAGTTGAAAACACAGATGAGGAAGTGAAACAATCTAGAGAGTAATGTAGTGGAGGCAGGATTCATACATAGCTTTAAGAAGAGATACGATAAAGCTCATGGAACAGGGAGAGAGTGGACCTAGTAGAGACCAGCAAAGAGGCAGGGCCAGGAGATGTGGCTAGACCCTGCAACCACAAATAGGTAAGTACAAATGAGTAAGAACATACACACACACACACACACACACACACACACACACACACACCACTGGGTACTTCCTGTAGTATACCATCATCACTCAGGCAGTCAAACACAGGCAACACGCTGTATGCAGCACTGGCAGGTAGCCAGCCTGTTGCAGCTCCAGCATCAAGATGTACTCACCACAGATTTTTCTAACTTGCACTGTTGGAAATAAATGGTATAAAATACCGACACAATGGCAATATAAACACAAATGCAGTATAATGTGATCCTTTATTGACTACGTTTCGCCACACAGTGGGCTTTTTCAATCACAAACAGAACACCTGGGTGAAGGAACGCGAGTATTTTATATCTCACTGAGGTCAGGTGAAGAATGCTGCATCTGATGATGTACCGAGTGGGGTTTATAGATCTAAAAACTTGGTAGCCTTATGGAAAAGGAATTGGATAAGTTGTGAGCAGGTGGAACCTTCTACAGTGTTCTTATGTGGGATAGCGAATGAAGAAGTTTCTTGCAATGGTTCAGCTAAGTTATAGAAGCCAGAATAAGTGGCTTCTATAACAAGCCTGAACCACTTGCAGAAACTTCTTTCATCGCTATCCTCCATAAGAACACTGTAGAAGGTCTGCTCACAACATATCCCATCTCCTTCCAAGCTACCCAAGTTTTTAGACTCTATAACCCCACTCGTACATCATCAGATGCAGCATTCTTCCCTGACCTCACTGGACTATAAATAACTCCGTTCCTCACACCCCAGGTAGTTCTGTTTTGACTTTAAAAGCCCACAGTGGTGGGCGAAACGTAGTCAATACAAAAAAGGATCACATTGGCAATATAAACACAAATGCAGTATAATGTGATCCTTTATTGACTACTTTCGCCCACACAGTGGGCTTTTTCAAGTCACAAACAGAACTACCTGGGGTGAAGAACGCGAGTATTATAGTCCGGCGAGGTCAGGTGAAGAATGCCTGCATCTGATGAGTAACCGAGTTGGGTTGTAGATCTAAAAACTTGGTAGCTTGAAAAGGAGACTGGACAAGTTTTGGTGAGCTGTTAACCTATCTGTCTGCAGTTGTTCTATGTGGATAGCGATGAAGAAGTTTCTTGCAAGTGGTTTCAGCTATGTTATAGAAGCCACTATTTCTGGTTGAATTTGTCGGATATAGAATAAGTGTGATTCCAGGATTCTCGGTATTGAGTGTTTCTTCTGTTGGCGATAAGTCTTGAGTTTCTGTAGTTTATCAAGTGTGGTTGTGTGATTACGGTGTTGTACCAGGCATTCCTTTGTGTCGTCAGACCTCTGCTTGCGTATGGTGTTCTGAAATACGTGTTTGGAGGTCCCTTGTGTTTCGCCCACTAAACTTGTTGGCAGTCATTACAAGGGATTAATGTATACCCATGGCAGAGGATGGAGGCTTGTCCTGCCTACTACTGCGATGTCCTTGATGGTCGTGTTGTGGAGGTAGATACTTGGAATGATGTTTTGGCAAAGAGTTGGAACATGTTTGGCAATGGAGTTGGGGGGAAGGACTATGTATCTTCTTCTCGGCAGTGTCTTTTCTGGGTGTGTTGAAGATGTTTATGCTCGCCGTCTGCAGTCCCTGATGAAGTGACGAGATAGTGGAGTTTGGAAAATACCTGTTCAAGTTATATGCATTCTTCCTCAAGAACTCGTTGCTGACAGATTCCTTGAGTGACGCAGGAAGAAGCCTATAATTACACCACGTTTGGTTTTTGGTGTCGTGGTGAGAGTAGAAGTGGAGAAGATCGTTTTGGTTGGTGGGTTTTCGATAGACTTTAAAACGAAGTTCGTGGGTCACTTTGCAGAGTAGAACATCAAGGAAAGGACGAGTGTTGTCGACCTCTTCTTCAAGTGTGAACTGATTGAAGGCTCGTTTCAAGGGACCTCCAAACACGTATTTCAGAAACACCAATACGCAAGCGAGGTCTGACCGACACAAGGACGCCTGCGTACAACACCGTAATTCCACAACCACTTGATAAACTACAGAAACTCAGGTCAAGACTTATCGCCACAGAAGACAACACTCAATACGAAGAATCCTGGAATCATCACTATTTCTATATCCGACAACTTCAACCAGAATAGTGGCTTCAATAACATAGCTTAACCACTTTGCCAAGAAACTTCTTCATCGCTATCCACAATAAGAACACGCAGAAGGTCTGCTCACAAACTGGTCCAGTCTCCTTTCCAGCTAACCCAAGTTTTAAGACTCTACAACCCACTCGGTACATCACAGATGCAGCATTCTTCACCTGACCCAGCCGGACTATAAAATACTCACTCGCGTTCTTCCTTCCACCCCCAGGTAGTTCTGTTGTGACTTGAAAAAGCCCACTGTGTGGGCGAAACGTAGTCAATAAAGGATCACATTATACTGCATTTGTGTTTATATTGCCATTGTGTCGGTATTTTATACCATTTATTTCCAAAGGATCACATTATACTGCATTTGTGTTTATATTGCCAACTTGCACTGTTGTGGCCGCCAATCTTGTTCCTCAAGCAGCACTCATACATTCTTTAACCAAGACAGTTTTTGTGCGTTGTATTTTATCGTCTCTGGTCACACACACAAACACCTGTGGCCATCTTAGGGTTCTTTTATCCTCTCAACCGGGCCTGAGGTCACACTTCCATACTGACTGCCTGGTCAACCAATCTGTTGCTGCTAGCAGCCGGCAGGCTCACACAGCTATCACAACCTGGCTGTTCAGGTTCTGGTCAACATGCAACTCGACACAATAACCATTCACGGAATCTCACTCAGTCTGTGTTGTGGTGAAGTGACGGCCTACTTTGGACAACAAATTTCTCTCTTAAACCTCTGATAAATTGACTTTTTATAAAATGAACTATGAGGATGGACTACAGTAACTGAACCTCACGTCACTGATACTACAAAGAATCAGGGAAGGAGACATAATCACAACATTCAAGATGAACATTAAAATGGTATAAATCAGTATAATCAGTATAATCAGTCCATCACCCTTAAAGGGTGATGGACTGATTACATCGTCTTCAAGTATCTTCTGCTTCTATCAACTTTTCTGTACTCGACTGAAGAAGCCTACTGTGTAGGCGAAACGTTTCGAAATAAAGATACCTAACTGTTGCATATGTGTCTTACCTAACAACACTAGTGAGAGCGGCTGGATTTGAGAGGGACCTGACCTCTCAACATCTGAGTTCTTACCTCTTCTAGTGACCTACGTCTCACCTCTTGGCGCTATATTAAGCTCCATCCTGTCACTTCATCTCCATATTGTTTCATACTATGGAACAATGCTCTTCTCCAGACTGAGGGACTGACCACCTCAAAACTTTAAGGGTGATGGACTGATTACATCGTCTTCAAGTATCTTCTGCTTCTATCAACTTTTCTGAACAATCGTTTCATAATAAAGATACCTAACTGTTGCATATGTGTCTTACCTAACAAGGTACGGTCTCGGACGGCACCTTACTGTTAGTCAGTCTCATAGTAGACAGACACAAACGGTGGCCACTGTTTCGTATCATCATTTTCGGATGATACCAAAATAAGCATGAAAACCACCAAGGAAGAAAACACGAAAAAACTGTAAGAAGATTTAAGCAATGTCTTTCCAGTGGGCAATGAAGAACAATATAACGTTCAACGGTGACAAGTTCCAACTGCTAAGATATGGAAAGTGGATCACCAAACAGAATGAAAGGAACATGTGAAAGTCCTGGGTATAATAATATCAGCTGATCTATCCTTTATAGAACATAATAAGGCAAATATCACGAAAGCCAAGAAAATAACAGGGTGAATAATGATGACTCTCAAAACCAGGGGAAATAATTCCTATGGTGACACTTCAAATCGACTGTCTCCTGCTTAGAGTACTTTTTAACATTGATGCTTCAGTTCAATGTAGGGGAATTAACAGAGCTGGAACTGATACAGAGATCATTTATGGCCGGCACAGAGCCAATAAAGCATTTATATTATTGGGAACGCTTCAGATTCCTAAGTATTACTATCTGAGGCGAAGGAGAGAGATACGTGATAATATATACATGGAAGGTACTCGATGGCCAAGTCTCAAATCTGCACTGCTATAATTACATACAGGCGTGCGAGATATGGGAGAAAATGTAAAATAAACCCAATGAAAAACAGGTGTGATGTGGATACCATAAAAGAACAATGTATCAACATCTGTGGGCCACACTATTTAACAGCTTACCAGAAGATATCAGACACACTGCCGGAACAAGTGTAGAAGTCCTCAAGGCAAGATCGACGAGTACCTTATCCCAGTGCCCGATCAGCCAGGCAGTGATAGATATGTGGGCAGCAGGCAACCAGCAGCAACGGCCTAGTTGACCAGACAAGCCCGACACAGGGCAGGGCCTCAGGTACACATGCGAGAATAGTAACTCAGAAACACCTTCAGGAAACTAATCAAATAGTTTAGATTTAGAAAGGACATAGGAAAGTATTGGTTTGGAAATAGGGTAGTTGATGAGTGGAACAGTCTACCTAGTTGGGTTATTGAGGCTAGGACTTTGGGTAGTTTCAAATTTAGGTTGGATAAGTACATGAGTGGGACGGGTTGGATTTGAGTGGGACTTGCACATCAGAGCTTATTTCTTGGGTAGCATTGAAAATTGGGTTGGTCAAATGTTTGTTAGTGGGATGAATTGTAAAGGACCTGCCTAGTATGGGCCAACAGGCCTGCTGCAGTGTTCCTCCTTTCTTATGTTCTTATGTTCTTATGACCAGCCTGAACAACAACAGACGCTAGCACCATACATGACCAACCTGAACAACAACAGATGCTAGCACCATACATAACCAGCCTGAACAACAACAGACGCCAGCACCATACACGACCAGCCTGAACAACAACAGGCGCTAGCACCATACATGACCAGCCTGAACAACAACAGACGCTAGCACCATACACGACCAGCCTGAACAACAACAGGCGCTAGCACCATACATGACCAGCCTGAACAACAACAGACGCTCTAGCACCATACACGACCAGCCTGAACAACAACAGGCGCTAGCACCATACATGACCAGCCTGAACAACAACAGACGCTAACACCATACACGACCAGCCTGAACAACAACAGATGCTAGCACCATACACGATCAGCCTGAACAATAACAGACGCTAGCACCATACACGACCAGCCTGAACAACAACAGATGCTAGCACTATACATGACCAGCCTGAACAACAACAGATGCTAGCACCATACACGACCAGCCTGAACAACAACAGATGCTAGCATAACATGACCAGCCTAAACAACAACAGATGCTACACCATACACACCAGCCTGAACAACAACAGTGCTAGCACCATACACCCCAGCCGAAAACAACGATCTAGCCCATACATGACCACCGAACAAAAACAGACGCAGAAACCATCACGACCACCCGAACAACAACAGACGCTAGCCCATACTGACCACCTGAACAACAACAATGCTGCACCATACAACCAGCCTGAACAACAACAGACGCAGCACCATACCTGACCAGCCTAAACAAAAAACAAACCTGGCACCATAAAACCACCTGAAAAAACAACAGACGCTAGCACCATACACGCCACCTGAACAAAAACAGACCTAGCCCAACATACCACCTGAACAACAACAGGGCTGCCCAAACCTGCCGCCTGAACAACAACAAACTTTGGCCCCATACATGACCAGCCTGAACAACAACAACGCTAGCACCATACATGACCAGCCTAACAAAAACAACCAGCACCAACACGCCCAGCCTGAACAACAACAATGCTAGCACCATACATGACCACCGAAAAACAACAGAGCTAGCCCCATCCCAAACGACCAGCCTAAACAAAAACAATGCAGCACCATACTGACCGCCTGAACAAAACAGACGCTGCACCATACATGACCAGCCTGAACAACAACAATCTAGCCCCATTCATGACCAAACCTAAACAACAAAATGCAAGCCCCTAACCCCGGGGCCTAAACAACAGTTCTCCTTTTATACGTTTGTAAACCTCCTGTAGTGGGTGAAATTTCCCTAGATCTATTACCTAGGGTTTTTATTTCTAAAAAAAAATGTCCATAGCCCTTGCTGTCATGTCTTCCTCTGCCTGAACTCCCAAGGTTTTTCACACCCTCCCCTGTACGTACAAACACGCAATATTAACTGCGAATATTATGAGGTTTTTTTGACCTACTGTATAAACTTTTAAATTTGTATTTATAAAAAAATAGTTGATTTTTGGGTCATAATCAAAAATTTTTAAAACCCCGGGGGAAGCGCTAAGCCCCGACTGGGTAAAATTTTATCCTGTAATACTGTTGGGAAAAATTATCCACAATATGTTTGATAACAGACAAGCCAACAATCGACATTTTTTTGTGGCAAAATTTCGCTCTCCCGGGGTTTAAAGCTTGACAAAAACTCCTGGAAGCAAACGTTTCCACAACAAAAAGCCATAGTTGCACTTTTGTCCTTTTTCCTAACATTTTATAGCGCCTGAGGAAAGGCAAAATTCAGGGTTGTTCAAGGGAAGGACACGATAAATCAAGTTCACTAGCATCAAAGGGACCTCCCGGATGGGGAAGTGGGGGAAAGGGAAAAGCTCATACGAGAGAGACTGCATCATCACCCTTTTTACTGTACTTCAGGTAAGAGACTGGTGCAAGAATATCAAAATAAGGCAACAGGTCAGATTTTGTGTTTTATTCAAAGTCGACCTTGAATACACAAAAACAGGGCTCAGTTTAGTTTTTACGAACAAAGAATAGCTCTAAATCATCATCTCTTTCTTGCAATGTACACAGCCTTTAAAAAAAAAAAAAAAAAAAAAGACATTCTTTTATGTATTTATTTGATATTTTGATTTGGAAAATGTTTATGCTAGTGATTGGGTACACTGAAACGTTGCCTGGGGAAATTTTTGAGGAATGAACGTTTTTCTCTAGCAATTCTCGTAGCTTTATATTTTAACATACTTATTAAAAAAGGGGTCAGACCTCTACAACACAGCTTCCTCAAAGATTTTTTAAATTATAACCCTTAATTAAGGGAAAAATCCCCGGGCTTCACCTTTCGAACAGACAAAGAAAAGTGAGTAATTATGGACAAGGTAGTTATAGTGAAAAAATTAAACCAAATTATTAAAACGGGGGGAAATTTGGTTCCCCGAAGGATGAAAGTCCTCAATACAGAGGCATCACAGTCTTTTTAAAATAATAACCATTAACTCTTGCTAATTTTTTATTAAAGTTTTCCCGGGGAAAAAAATCGAGCAGTTTTATATAAAAATTTTTTACGAACTGAATCTTGTTTCCTCAGGGGAAAATTTTCGTGTTTTAAAATTTGGTTCTGAATATTTTAAATGGTGTACAGTGATCAAACGGGTCTATAACTCTCCAGACCTCAGGCACGTTCACCAGTACTTTAAAGGTTGTATCATTAGATCAAAAGGGATAATACCACAAGTTGAGACTTTGATACGGGGCAAAAAACCCGGGTTTGTTAAGAGAGATGTGTAGCCCACTCTCATCCTCGTGTATACAAGGCATTAAACGAAACTTTTCACAGCCGAAGCAACAAAAAAATGGGAAAAGCAAGGGTTTAAAAGGGCCCGGTTTAAATTTGGGTGGGCCCCTAGGGAAGAAAGGGCAGGGCCCAAAAATTTAGCACATGAGTTGTGGAAGATGTGGAGAGAGCAGCAGTTAGAGGGTATGGAAGGATATCGAATAGACTCAGCGAAAAGCGGAGCACCATGAGAACAAAGAGAGTGTAACTCCTGGTCCAAAACTATTAAATATTCTACCCGCAGAAAGAAATATTTCCGAAAAAAAGTGTAAGACGTTTTCAGAGTAGAAAGTACAGAACAACCAGGTTGGATGGCATGTGGCCAGCGGCTGCCACCGGTAAAGTCTGGTTAAACAAACAATCAGCGGTAAGCCTGGCCCTGGGCCCAGAGAGAGGGAGAAAATCACTCTAAATCGTTTCACCAGATATATCAGAGGAGTGTAAGTGGGTTATGTGGTGAATGTCAGCATGTCGGGGGGGTGAGGGAAGGGAGTGTTATGTGTGGATGTCATCAAGTAGGCGTGTTATGGTGTGATTTCAGCAAGTAAGGAGCGTTAGTGTGATGTCACATGTAAGGAGTGTATGTTGGATGACAGCATGTAGGGGTGTTATGTGTGATGTCAGCATGTAGGAGTGTTATGTGTGATGTCAGCATGTAGGAGTGTTATGCATGGTGTAAGCATGTAGGAGTGTAGACAGCCTGCACTGTCTGCACAGACAGCCCATGCGTCCTGCCAGCTTAGTTCATATTTCGCGCCACTAATGGTGCTGCCCTCTGTACCAGGCCTCTCGTGGGGCAAGCCAGCCTGCCTGCCCTTGCCTCTCTCACTCACACAGCGGCCAGCAGATTAGACACTAGGCCTACTCCTAGCAACTCGTATCGTGGATGGCCCTCCCAGGCCATGGGCACAACACACAAGCCTGTGTACCCCACCACGACTTAACAATAAAGTAAGAACCTCGAAGACGTATCATTTACTTATCCCCGCTAGCACAGAACAACCAAATAAATCCTTTATAAATGGTGGAATAGCAGTGGGTCACAGGCAGTGTGTTTGCCCATAAGAGGAAGGAAGTAATAAGCTTTGTTCACTTCATCCCCCTACCACAACAACCATCCGTCTCACACGAGTCACAATGTGTTCCTGGCGTAGTCGTGACTGCACGTTTCTGAGCAATCCAGACACAGGTACAAGCGGATCCAGCCGCAATTTGCGAATTCTCCAGAGAATTGTAAGTGGCGTCCCCAGCGACCCCACGCTAACAAAAGCGTCCCACAACTGTTTCTCAAGTTCACGTGTTTAAGCTCACTTGTATGTTCATGCTGTTGTTCATCAGCTCGTACAGCTGTTTCAGGCAACCAGAGGTGAGTTTCGTGTGATTTCCTTTCTTGCGTCCAGTGTGAGCTTCTCCATGTGTTTTGTGGGTGGGGGAGGAGGAGAGGAAGTGGCATTCTCACCTTGCCCATGCACGCCCTACTCATGCTCACCCGTCTACCAACAACATCACCACTGCCCACTGGTCCCTCTGCTGTGTTTTCTGTTGTTTTTCGTGTGATTCAATGCCAGAGCTGTGTATTCCGAGTGCCCGAGCCAACTCGAAAGCTATGTGGATCAGCATTCCACGGAGATTCAAGACTGCCGACGTGGCACACGATGCACGTTGGGTGTGGGCCGATGTCACGTACTCTACCAGCCACGTGAGTTACCAGATGTCCTGTCAGGCCTCATGCTGTGTCTGCAGACCCGCATCACGTTGACGTCACAGACGCTGCTGCCCGACTTCATGACGTCACGATGTCTGGCTGACGTCACAGTGCTGCTGACGTCACCTCGCGACATCACATGAATGTCACATCGGATTGTTTCTAGTCATTATTCAGTAATGTCGAGAAGACTGAGAGAAATATATTTGTGTTTAATTAATTCCTCTCCAGGTCAGTGTTCCCTCACATTTTAGTATTGTCTTAGTGTTCAGTGGTTGTGCACAGAAAAGCATCCATTTGCTAGTTTAAGCCATTGGTACCGCATGTACCGCGGGTGTGGTAAAAAAAAGTTTCCATGTGTCCAGTGAGTCTGAGCCAGACCCTGATAAGCACCACTGTGCAAGTCCACACCTGTGTGACCAGTGCGTTTGACCAGCTGATTTACCTCACAACCGAGTGACCGAGCCCCCTTGTTACAGAAAGCCTTTTATGCTCGTCGCTCGTGATGTTCTCAGAATCGTTGTACCCTCTACGATTCCCATTGAGACTTTGTTTCACCTCACTCCAGACCTTCAGAGTGCAGTTATAGAGAGAAACAAGTCGGGGCCTCTTGGACTAACCTCTGCTATAACCCAACTGCCAGAGAGACTGACACTCGTCAAGCCGCAGTTAGCCCTGTCAGCAGGCACTGTCAGCCTCATGTCACACGCTTCAGTGAGCAGCCTGGCACAAAGATGATGTCACTTTGACTGCTACTCGCTCCACTGCAGTCCTGTGTATGATTTACGACTCCCAGATATTTCACCCAGTCGCTCTGCCACAACTCGCTCCACACTCGCCGCAGTGACAACCCAGCGACAGTACAGTCCGACAGTGTCCCCTGAGTTTGCTGCCAGAAGTCTTGCCCAGTTGCCGAGTTTTTGGTCGACGTCTCACTCGTAGGGCACCAGCATGTCAATGCCCCAGTGAGTGAAAACCTCAGCGACTCCTACATGACTGTTTTCACTCATTCCATAGGAACCGTACCCTGTTACGTCACAGCTCAGCCACAGCGATGTCTCCTGTGCTGCAGTCTCTGTCCAATACAGAAGGCGTGCAGTGATGCTCTTTTTCGAGGTTGCTCCACATGGCCTATGACCACAATGTTTAGCACACCCCACAAGTTTTTTCTTTCCCTCCCTGTGGAAGTTTTTTTCCATGTCCATATATATATATATGTTTTTATTTTGTGGTCTGTGCCTGTTCCTACGAGAGAGAGACAGAGTTTCTTTTACCACCAGTATTGTCGCTCGGACGACGCGAGGTAGGTGCCTCGAGCGTAATGTTAGACAGTGCCTGAACTGTCTGCACAGACAGCCCATGCTGCTGCCAGCTTAGTTCATATTTCGAAGCCCCTAAGGTACATGCCCCTGTAGCTAGGCCTCTCGTGGGCAAGCCAGCCTGCCTGCCCTTGCCTCTCTCTCACTCACACAGCAGCCTAGCAGGAAGACACAAGGCCTACTCCTAGCTCTCGTGGGATGGCCCTCCCAGCCATGCACAACACACAAGTCTTGTACCCACCACGACTTAACAATAAAGTAAGAAGCCTCCGAAGACGTATCATTTACTCCCCGCTACCAGAACATCAAATAATCCTTTTATAGGAGTGATATGTGTGATGTCAGCATGTAGGAGTGTTATGTGTGATGTCAGCATGTAGGAGTGTTATGTGTGATGTCCAGCATGTAGCAGTGTTTATGTGTGAATGTCAGCATGTAGATGTTACGTGTAATGTCCATCATGTAGAGTGTTATGTGTGATATCAGCGTGTAGGAGTGTTATGTGTGATGTCAGCATGTAGGAGTGTTCTGTGTGATGTCAGCATGTAGGAGTGTTATGTGTGATGTCAGCATATAGGAGTGTTATGTGTGATGTCAGCATGTAGGAGTGTTACGTGGCAATGTCACCATGTAGAAGTGTTATGTGTGATGTCAGCATGTAGGAGTGTTATGTGTGACATCAGCATGTAGGACTTATGTGTGATGTCAGCATGTAGGAGTGTTATGTGGTAATGTCAGCATGTAGGAGTGTTATGAGTGATGTCAGCATGAAGGAGTGTTATGAGTGATGTCAGCATGTAGGAGTGTTATGTGTGATGTCAGCATGCAGGAGTGTTATGAGCGATAGCATACAGGAGTGTTATGTGTGATGTCAGCATGTAGGAGTGTTATGTGTGATGTAAGCATGTAGGAGTGTTATGTTGTGATGTCAGCATGTAGAGTGTTATGTGTTGATGTCCGCATGTAGAGTGTTGATGTGTGAGTCATCATGTAAGGAGGTGTTTATAGTATGTCAGCATGTAGGAGTGTTATGTGTGATGTCAGCATGTAGGAGTGTTATGTGTGATGACAGTATATATGAGTGTTATGTGTGATGTCACCATGTAGGAGTGTTATGTGTGATGTCAGCATGCAGGAGTGTTATGTGTGATGTCAGCATGTAGGAGTGTTATGTGTGATGTCAGCATGTAGAGTGTTTTATGTGTGATGACAGCATGTAGGAGTGTTATGTTGATGTCAGCATGTAGGATTGTTATTGTGTGAGTCAGCATCACAGAGTGTTAGTAGATTTCAGCATACAGGAGTGTTATTGTGATGTCAGCATGTAGGAGTGTTTATGTGTGAATGTCATTATGCATGAGTGTTATGTGTGAGTCACATGTAGAAGTGTTATGTGGTAATGTTCAGCATGTAGAGTTTAATGTGATATCAGCAATGTAGGATGTGTTTATGAGTGATGTCAGCATGTAGGATGTAATGTGTGATGTCAACCTAAGGAGTTTTATGTGTGATGTTAGCATGTAGGAGTGATATGTTGATGACAGCATGTAGGAACGTTTTATGTGTGATAGCATACAGGAGTGTTATGTGCGATGTCAGCATGAGGAGTTGTTATGTGTGATTCAGCATGTAGGAGTTTATGGTGATGTCAGCATGAAGAGTGTTAATGTGTGATGTCAGCAGTAGGAGTGTTATGTGTGATGACAGCAATGTAGTAGTGTTTATGTGTGATGACAGCAATAAGTAGGTTTATTTGTGATGTCAGCATGTAGAGTGGTTATGCAGTGATGTCAGCATACAGGAGTGTATGTGTGATGGCAGCATGTAAGAGTGTTACGTGTGATGACAGCAATGTAGAGTGTTAAGTGTGATGTCAGCGAGTGTAGGAGTGGTTATGAGTGATGTCACCATGGTAGGAGTGTTAAGTGTGAGTCAGTCAAGTAAGAGTGTTATGTGTGATGTCATCATAGGAGTGTCATTTGTGATTGACCGAATGTAGGAGTGTTATGTTGATGTCAGCATGTAGGAGTGTTATGTAGTGATGTCAGCATGTAGGAGTGTAATGCGTGATACAGCATGTAGGAGTTTATGTGTTGATGTCAGCGTGTAGGAGTGTTTATTGTGATGTCAGCATGTAGGAGTGTTTATGTGTGATGTCAGCATGTAGGATTGTTATGGGTGAGGGGGGGGCAGCTGGAGAGTGTCATTTGTGATGTCAGCAAGAGGAGTGTTATGTGATGGTCCATCATGAGGAGTAGTCATTGTGATGGTCAGCAGGTAGGAGTTGTTAATGTGGTGATGTCCACATGTAGGAGTGTTTAAGTGTGAGACAGCATATAGGAATAGTGTTTATGTGTGATTTCACCTATGTAGGAGTGATATGTGTGATGTCAACATGTATAGTGTTATGTGTGATGTCGCATGCAGAGTGGGTTTATGTGTGATGTCAGCATGTAGGAGTGAGTATATGTGATTGTCAGCATGTAGGAGTGTTATGTGTGATGACAGCATGTTATGGAGTGTTAAATGGTGGATGTCAGCATGTAGGAGCGTTATGATGATGTCAGCATGTAGGAGTGTCATGTGTGATGTCAGCATACAAAGATGTTATTGTGATGTCAGCATGTAGGAGTGTTAAGTGTGATTCAGCATGTAGGAGTGTTATGTGTTGATGACAGTTTAATATGAGTGTTATGTGTGATGTCACCATGTAGGAGTGTTAATGGTTGATGTCAGCATGCAATGTTATGTGTGATGTCAGCATGGAAGGAGTGTTATATGTGATGTCAGCATGTAGGAGTGTTATGTGTGATGAAGCATGAATGATGTTATGTGGTGATGTCAGCATGTAGGAGTGTTATGTGTGATGTCCCAGCATACAGAGTGTTATAGAATGATGTCAGCATCAGTGAGTGTATGTGTGATGTCAGCATGTAGAGTGTTATGAGTGATTCAGTATGCAGGATGGTTATTGTGATGTCAGCATGTGAAAGTGTTATGGTGGAAAAGTCAGCAGTAATGAGTTATGGTGTGATGTCAGCATGTAGGAGTGTTTATGTGTGATGTCAGCATGTAAGGAGTGGTTATGTGTGATGTCCGCATGTAGGAGTGTATGTGTGATGACAGCATGTAGGAGTGAGAGTTATTGTGATGACAGAATATTAGGAGGGTTATTTGTGATGTCAAGCATTAGGAGTGTTATGTGTTGATGTCAGCCATACAGGAGTGTTATGAGAGAAGTCAGCATGTAGGAGTGTTACGTGTGATACAGCAGTAGGAGTTGTTTAAGTGTGAATGTCATCGTGTAGGAGTGTTTATGGTGTTGATGTCACCATGTTAGCAAGAGTGTAATGTGTGATGTCAGCAAGTAAGAGTGTTATGTGTGATGTCAGCATGTAGGAGTGTCATGTGTGATGTCAGAATGTAGAAGTGTTATGTGAGATGTCAGCATGTAGGGAGTGTATTGTGATGTCATCAGTATGGAGGTTATGCGTGATGACAGCATGTAGGAGTGTTTGTGATGTCATGCGTGTAGGAGTGTTATGTGGTGTGATGTCAGCATGTAGGAGTGTTATGTGTGATGTCAGCATGTAGGAGTGTTATGTGTGATGTCAGCATGTAGGAGTGTCATGTGTGATGTCAGCATGTAGGAGTGTTATGTGATGTCAGCATGTAGGAGTGTCATGTGTGATGTCCAGCTGTAGGAGTGTTTATGTGTGATGTCAGCAGTGTAGAGTGTTAAGTGTGATGACAGCATATAGGAGTGTTATGTGTGATGTCACCATGTAGGATGTTATGTGTGATGTCAACAAGGTAGGAGGTTATGTGTGATGTCAGCATGCAGGATTGTTATGTGTGACGTCAGCATTAGGAGTGTTATATGTGATGTCAGCATGTAGGTCAAGTGTTATGTGTTGATGACAGCATGTAGGAGTGTTTATGTGTGATGTCACATGTAGGAGTGTTATGTGTGAGTTCAGCATGTTGAGTGTTATGTATGATGTCAATCATACAATAGTGTTATGTGGTGATGTTCAGCATTATGGAGTGTTATGTGTGAAGACAGCATGTTAGAGTGTTATGTGGGATGTCAGCATGCAGGGAGTGAATATTGTGATGTCAGCATACAGGAGTGTTATGTGTTGAATGTCCCAGCATGTAGGAGTGTTTACGTGGTAATGTCCGCATGTAGGAGCTATGTGCGATGTCAGCATGTAGGAGTGTTAAGTGTGATGTCAGTATGCAGGAGTTTAGTTGATGTCACATGTAGGTGTTAAGGTGGTAATGTCAGCATGTAGGAGTTATGTGTGATGTCAGCTGTAACGAGTGTTATGTGTGATGTCAGCATGTAGGAAAGTATATTGTGTGATGTCCAGCATGTAGGAGTGTTATGTGTGATGTCAGCTACAGGATGTTATTAATGTCAGCATACAGAGTGTTATTGTGATGTTCAGCATGTTAGGAGTGTTTATGTGTGATGTCATATGCAGGAGTGTTATGTGTGATGTTCAGCATGTAGAATGTTATGTGGTCATGTCAGCATAGTAGGAACGTTATGTGGATTTCAGCATGTAGGATGTTATGTTGATGTCAGCATGTAGGATGTTATGTGTGCTTCAGCATGTCGAGGTGTTATGTGGTGATGACAGCATGTAGGAGTGTTATGTGTTGATGACAGCATAAGGAGGTTATTGTGATGTCCAGCATGTATGGAGTGTTATGTGTGATGTCAGCATACATGAGTGTTATGGTGTATTGTCAGCATGTAGGATGTTTACGTGTGATGAACAGCATGTAGGAGTGTTAAGTGTGATGTCAGCGTGTATGGAGTGTTATGTTGATGTCACCATGTAGGAGTGTTATGTGTGATTCAGCAAGTACGAGTGTTATGTTGATGTCAGCATGTAGGAGTGTCATAGTGATGTCAAATGGGAGAAGTGTTATGTGTGATGTTCAGCATTAGGAGTGTTATGTGTGATGTCAGCAGTAGGAGTGATATGCGTGATGACAGCATGTAGGAGTGTTATGGTGATGTCAGCGTGTAGGAACAAGTAGTTTATGTGTGATGTCAGCAGAAGTAGGCGTGTTATGTGTGATGTCAGCATGGTAGAGTGTTTTATGAGTGAATGTCAGCATGTAGGAGTGGGTCATGTGGTGATGTCAGCATGTAGGATTGTTATGTGATTGTCAGCATGTAGGATGTCATGTGTGATGTCAGCATGTAGGAGTGTTAGGTGTGATGTCCACAGATGTAGATGTTAAGTGTGTGACAGCATATAGGAGTGGTTAATGTGTGATGTCGCACCATGTAGGAGTGTTATGTGTGGATGTCAACATGAGGATTTTTAAGTGTGATGTCATCCAATGCAGAGTGTTATGTGAAGTCATCATGTAGGAGTGTTATATAGATGACCCCCCCCCGTCAGCATGTAGGGATGTTATGTGTGATGACAGCATGTAGGAGTGTTATGTGTGATGTCAGCATGTAGGAGTGTTATTGTGATGTCAGCATGTAGTAGGTGTTATGTATGATGTCCAGCAGACAAGATGTTATGTTGATGTCAGCATGTAGAGTGTTATGTGTGATGGACAAGCATGTAGGAGTGTTATGTGTGATGTACACATGCAGGAGTGTTATGTGTGATGTCAGCATACAAAGTGTTATGTGTGATGTCAGCATGTAGTAGTGTTACGTGTAACGTCAGCATGTAGGACTATGAGTGATGTCAGCATGTATGAGTGTTATGTGTGATGTCAGTATGCAGAATGTTATGTTGTGATGTCAGCATGTAGGTGTTATGTGGTAATGTCAGCATGTAGGAGTTATGTGTGATGTCAGCATGTACGAGTGTTATGTGTGATGTCAGCATGTAGGTATGTTATGTGTGATTGTCAGCAAAAGGAGTGTTATGTGTGATGTCAGTCATGGTTAGAGTATGTTATGTGGTGATGTCAGCATGTAGGAGTGTATGTGTGATAGCATACATGAGTGTTTATGTGTGATGTCAGCATGCAGGAGTGTTATTGTGGTGATGGTTCAGCATGTAGGAGTGTTATGTGTGATGTCAGAGCATGTAGGAGTGTTATGTGTAATGTCAGCATGTAGGAGTGTTATGTGTGATGACAGCATGTAGGAGTGTATGTTGTGATGACAGCATGTAGGAGGGTAAGTGTGATGTCAGCATGTAGAGTGTTATGGTGTGATGTTAACATACAAGGAGTGTTATGTGAGTGATGTCAGCCAGTAGCAGTGTTATGTGTGATGAACAGCATGTAGGAGTGTTATGGTGTGGATGTCAGCGTGTAGAGTGTTTTATGTGTGATGTCAGCATGTAGAAGTGAAATGTGTGTGTCAGCATGTTAGTGGTTATGTGGTGATGTCACATGTAGGAGTGTTATGTGTAAATGTCACATGTAGGAGTGTTATGATGATGCTGGCATGAAGGAGTGTATATGAGTGATGTCAGGCATGTATGGAGTGTTTATTTGTGAAGTCTGCATAGCAGGAGTGAGTATGTGGCGATAGCCATACAGGAGTGTTTATGTGTGATGTCAGCATGTAAGGAGGTAATTGTGATGTGCATGTAGGAGTGTTATGTGTGATGTCAGCATGTAGAGGTGTCATTGTGATGTCAGCATGTAGGAGTGTTATGTGTGATGTCATCATGTAGGAGAGTTATTGTGTGATGTCAGCATGTAGGAGTGTTTATGTGTGATGCCAGTATATTGAGTGTTTATGTGTGAATGTCCACCATGTAGGAGTGTTATGTGTGATGCAGCATGCGGAGTGTTTATGTTGATGTCACATGTAGAGGTGTTAATGTGATGTCACATGTAGGAGTGTTATGGTGTAGAAGACAGCATGTAGGTAGTGTTATGTGTGAGGTCAGCAATGTAGTAGCGTATGAGTAGATGTCAGCATATAGGAGGTCATGTGTGATGTCACAATGTAGGAGATGTTATGTTGATGTCATCATTTAGGAGTGTTTTATGTGTGATGTCAGCATTAGAGTGTTTATGTGTGATGACAGTAATATATGAGTGTTATGTGTTATGTCACCAAGTAGAGTGTTATGTGTGAGTCAGCATGCAGGAGTGTGTATTGTGATGTCAGCATGTAGGAGTGTTATATGTGATGTCAGCATGTAGGAGTGTTAATGTGTGATGACAGCATGTAGGAGGTTATGTGTGATGTCAGCATGTAGAGTGTATGTGTGATGTCACATACAGGAGTGTTATGTATGATGTCACATACAGGAGTGTTATGTGTGTGTCAGAATGTAGGATTGTTTATGTGGATGTCATGTAAGCAGGAGGTGTTTAAGTGTGATGTCAGCATTAGAAGTGTTATGTGGTAATGTCAAGCATGTAGAGTTATTGTGTGATGTCACATGTAGGAGTGTTATGTGTGATGTCAGCATGTATGAGTGTTGTGTGTGATGTCAGGCATGTAGGAGTGTTATGTGTGAAACAGCATGTAGGAGTGTATGTGTGATGACAGCATATAGGGAGGGTTATTTGTGATGTCAGCATGTAGAGTGTTATGTGTATTGTCAGCATACAGGATGTTATGGTGTATGGCCAGCAAGTAGAGTGTTACGTGTGATTGACAGCAGTAGGAGTGTTTAAGTGTTGATGTCAAGCGTGTAGTGAGTGTTATGTGTGATGTCACCATGGTAGAGTGTTATGTGTGATGTCAGCAAGTAAGAATGTTAATGTGTGGATGTCAGCATGTAGGAGTGTCATGGTAGTGATGTCAGAATGTAGAAGTGTTTATGTGTGAATTCAGCATGTAGGAGTGTTATGTGTGATGTCAGCATGTAGGAGTGTTATGCGTGATGACAGCATGTAGGAGTGTTATGTGTGATGTCAGCGTGTAGGAGTGTTATTGTGATGTCCGCATGTAAGGAGTGTTATGTGTGATGTCAGCATGTAGGAGTGTTATCTGTGATGTCAGCATGTAGGAGTGTCATGTGTGATGTCAGCATGTAGGAGTGTTATGTGATGTCAGCATGTAGGAGTGTCAAGTGATGTCAGCATGTAGGAGTGTTATGGTAGATGTCCAGCAGTGATGTGTTAAGTGTGAATGACAGCATATAGGAGTGTTATGTGTGAATGTCCACCTGACGTAAGGAGTTGTTATTGTGATGGTCAACATGTAGAGTTTTTATGTGTGATGTCGCATGCAGAGTTTTAATGTGTGATGTCACAGTAGGAGTGTTAATATGTGATGTCAGCATGTAGGAGTGTATAGGTGTGATGACATGCATGTAGGAGTGTTATGTGTGATGCCAGCATGTAGGAGTGTTATGTGTGATGTCAGCATGTTGGAGTGTTATGTATGATGTGCAAGCATACAAGAGTTGTTATGTGTGATGTCAGCATGTAGGAGTGTTATGTGTGATGACAGCCGTGTAGAGTGTTATGTGTTGATGTCAGCATGCAGGATGTTATGTGGCGATGTCAGCATACAGGTAGTGTTTATGTGTGATGATCAGACATGTAGGAGTGTTACGTGGTAATGTCAGCATGTAGGAGCTATGTGGATGTCCAGCAAGGTTGGAGTGATATGGTTGATGTGAGTATGCAGGAGGTGTTAATGTGTGATGTCAGCATGTAGGTGTTATGTGGGGTAATGTCAGCATGTAAGGATTATGTGTATGTCAGCATGTACGAGTGTTATGTGTGTTGTCAGCATGTAGGAATGTTATGTTGTGATGTTCAGCATGTGGAGTGTTATGTGTGAAGTCATCATACAGGAGTGTTATGTAGATGTCACATAACAGGAGTGTTATGTGTGAATGTCAGCATGTAGGTAGTGTTATGTGTATGCCAGTATGCAGAGTGTTATTTGTGATGTCAGCATGTAGAAGTGTTAATGTGTTAATGTCATCATGTAGGAGTTATGTGTGATGGCAGCATGTATGAGTGTTTATGGTGTGAGTCCAGCATGTAGGAGTGATATTGTGATGTCAGCATTAGGAGTGTTATGTGTATGACAGCATGTAGGAGTGTTATGTGGATGACAGCATATAGTGATGGTTTTATTTTGTGATGTCACATGTAGGAGTTTTGTTATATGTGTGAGGTCAGCCTACAGGAGTGTTATGTGTGATGTCAGCCATGTAGGAGTGTTACGTGTGAGTGACAGCAGTAGGATTGTGTAAGTTGATGTCAGCGTGTAGGAGTGTTATTGTGATTGTCACCAGTAGGAGTGTATGTGTGATGTCAGCAAGTAAGAGTGTTATGTGTTGAATGTCAGCAGTAGGAGTGTCATGAGTGATGTCAGAATGTAGAAGTGTATGTTGTGATTCAGCATGTATGGAGTGTATGTGTGATGTCAGCATGTAGAGTGTTATCGTGATGACAGCATGTAGAGTGTTATTTGTGATGTCAGCGTGTAAGGAGTTGTTAGTGTGATGTCAGCATGTAGGAGTTGTTATTGTGATGTCAGCATGTAGAGTGATATGTGTGATGTCACATGTAGGAATGTCATGTTGATGTCAGAATGTTAGGAGTTGTTATGTGATGTCAGCATGTAGGAGTGTCATGTGTGATGCAGCATGTAGGAGTGTTATGTGGTGATGTCAGCATGTAGGGAGTGTTTAGTTGATGACAGCATATAGGAGTGTATTGTGATTGTCACCATGTAGGAGTGTTATGTGGGATGTCCAACAAACATGAGAGTGTTATGTGTGATGTCAGCAGCAGGAGAGTTATGTGTGATTTCAGCATGTAGGAGTGTTATATTGATGTCAGCATGTAGGAGTGTATGTGTGATGACGCCAGTAGGAGTGTTATGTGTGATGTCAGCATGTAAGTGTTATGTGTGAATCAGCAGTAGGAGTGTTATGTATATGTCAGCATACAAGAGTTTTATGTTGATGTCAGCATGTAGATGTTATGTGTGATGACAGCATGTAGGAGTGTTATGTGTGATGATCAGCATGCAGGAGTGTTATGTGTGATGTCAGCATACCGAGTGATAGTGTGATGTCCGCATGTAGGAGTGTTTACGTGGTAATGTCAGCATGTAGGAGCTAAGAGTAAGTCATCCAGTAGGAGTGTTCTGTGTGATGCCAGTTTGCAGAGTGTTATGGTGTCGATGTCAGCAGTAGTGGTTTATGTGGTAGTGAAGCTGGTAGGGAGTTATGTGGAAGTCAGCATGTACGAATTTATGTTGATGTCACAATGTAGGAATGTTATGGTGATGTCAGCATGAAGAGTGTTATGTGTGATGCAGCATGTAGGAGTGTTCTGTGTGATGTCCAGCATGTAGGAGTGTTATGTGTGATAGCATACATGATGTTATGTGATGATGTCAGCAATGCAGGAGTGTTATGTGTGAATTTCAGCATGAAGGAGTGTTATGTGTGATGTCAGCATGTAGGAGTGTTATGTGTAATGTCCAGCATGTAGGAGTGTTATGTGTTATACAGCATGTAGTGAGTGTATGTGTGATGACAGCATGTAGGAGGGTTATGTGTATGTCACATGTAGGAGTAGTTATGTGTGATTCAGCATACAGGAAGTGTTATGTGTGGATGTTCAGCATGTAGGAGGTGTTTATGTGTGATGACAGCATGTAGGAGTGTTATGTGTGATGTCAGCGTGTAGGAGTGTTATGTGTGATGTCAGCATGTAGAAGTGATATGTGTGATGTCAGCATGTTAGTGGGTTATGTGGTATGTCAGCATGTAGAGTGTTATGTGTGATGTCCAGCCTGTAGGAGAGTTATGTGTGTATGGTCAGCATGTAGAGTGTTATGTGTGATGTCATCAATGCAGGAGTGTTATGTGTGGATGTCAGCATGTAGAGTGTATGTGTGAAGTCCGCAATGTAGAAGTGTTTTATAGGTTGATGTCAGCATGTTTAGTGTGTTAAGGTAGTGTGTCAGCACGTAGGAGTGTCATTATTTGTGATGACAGCATGTAGAAGCAGTTATTGTGAGATGTCAGCCTTTTAGTGTGTTATGTGGTGATGTCAATCATGTAGGAGTGTTATGATGATTCAGCATGCAGGACTGTTATGTGAGATGTCAGCATTGTAGAAGTTAAGTTGAGATGTCAGCATGTAGGAGTGTATGTGTGATGTCAGCATGTTAGGAGTGTTATGTTTTGATGTCAGCATGTTAGTGGTTATGTGGTGATTCAGCATGTAGGAGTGTTATATGTGATGTCTGCATGGAGAAAGTGTATGTGTGAGTCAGCATGTAGATGTTTATGTGTGATTTTCAGCATGTAGGAGTGTTATGTGTGATGTCAGCATGTAGGAGGATTATGAGTGATGTCACCATGTAGGAGTGTTATGTGTGATGTCAGCATGTAGGAGTGTTATGTGTGATGTCAGCATGTAGGAGTGCTTTGTGTAATGTCAGCATGTAGTGTTATGCGTGATGTCAGCATGTAGTAGCATAATGTGTGATGTCAGCATGCAGGAGTGTTATGTGTGATGTCAGCATGCAGGAGTGTTATGTGGTAATGTCAGCATGTTAGTGGGTTATGTGGTGATGTCAGCATGTAGGAGTGTTATGTGGTAATGTCAGCATGTTAATGGGTTATGTGGTGATGTCAGCATGTATGAGTGTTATGTGGTGATGTCAGCATGTAGGAGTGTTATTACCTGGAGTTTACCTGGAGAGAGTTCCGGGGGTCAACGCCCCCGCGGCCCGGTCTGTGACCAGGCCTCCTGGTGGATCAGAGCCTGATCAACCAGGCTGTTGCTGCTTCCTGCACGCAAACCAACGTACGAGCCACAGCCCGGCTGGTCAGGAACCGACTTTAGGTGCTTGTCCAGTGCCAGCTTGAAGACTGCCTGGGGTCTGTTGGTAATCCCCCTTATGTATGCTGGGAGGCAGTTGAACAGTCTCGGGCCCCTGACACTTATTGTATGGTCTCTTAACGTGCTAGTGACACCCCTGCTTTTCATTGGGGGGATGTTGCATTGTCTGCCAAGTCTTTTGCTTTCGTAGTGAGTGATTTTTGTGTGCAAGTTCGGTACTAGTCCCTCTAGGATTTTCCAGGTGTATATAATCATGTATCTCTCCCGCCTGCGTTCCAGGGAATACAGTTTTAGGAACCTCAAGCGCTCCCATTAATTGAGGTGTTTTATCTCCGTTAAGCGCGCCGTGAAGGTTCTCTGTACATTTTCTAGGTCAGCACATTTTCTAGGTCAACGGTGGTGGTGGTGGTGGTGGTGGTGTGGTGGTGGTGGTGGTGGTGGTGGTGGTGGTGGTTGGTGGTGGTGGTGGTGGTGATAGGTGGTGATGGTGGTGGTGATGGTGATGGTGGTGATGGTGGTGGTGATGGTGATTGTGGTGATGGTGGTGATGGTGGTGATGGTGGTGGTGGTGGTGGTGGTGGTGGTGGTGGTGATGGTGGTGATGGTGATGGTGGTGATGGTGGTGATGATGGTTGATGGTGGTGATGGTGGTGGTGGTGGTGGTGGTGATGATGGTGGTGGTGGTGGTGATGGTGGTGGTGGTGGTGGTGGTGATGGTGGTGGTGATGGTGATGGTGGTGATGGTGGTGATGGTGGTGATGGTGGTGATGGTGGTGGTGGTGGTGGTGGTGGTGGTGGTGGTGATGGTGGTGGTGATGGTGATGGTGGTGATGGTGGTGATGGTGGTGATGGTGGTGGTGATGGTGATGGTGGTGATGGTGGTGATTGGTGGTGATGGTGGTGATGGTGGTGATGGTGGTGGTGGTGGTGGTGGTGGTGGTGTGGTGGTGGTGGTTGTGGTGGTGATGGTGGTGATGGTGGTGATGGTGGTGATGGTGGTGGTGGTGGTGGTGGTGGGTGGTGGTGGTGGTGGTGGTGGTGATGGTGGTGGCGGTGGTGGTGGTGATGGTGGTGGCGGTGGTGGTGGTGGTTGTGGTGATGGTGGTGGTTGCGGTGGTGATGGTGGTGGTGGTGGTGATGGTGGTGGTGATGGTGATGGTGGTGATGGTGGTGATGGTGGTGGTGGTGGTGGTGGATGGCGGTGGTGGTGGTGGTGGTGGTGGTGGTGGTGGTGGTGGTGGTGGTGGTGGCGGTGGTGGTTGCAAGTCATCATCATTCATGGTCATGCAAGTGTGTGTCTGGTGGAGGTATTAACCAAGGTACAGCAAGCTGCGGTGATTCTTGTACATAATTCAAGAGGTGAGCCCCGCGGTCAACAATATTACAACAAAGCCGTGGTATTGACACTATGAAAAAAGAACACTTCTGACTTCACCTGTCCTGGTAAAGCCACTTGTGGGGAAAGTTAGTACTGTAGTGACCCAAGTATGACAAGTTCAAGATACAATACCATGATTAAAACAATAACTAATCCACAATTCAGGGAAGAAATTTTGTTCTGTCTTGAACCATTATCAAACTGAGAGAACAAAAAGGGGAAGAAAGCCCGTCGACAAGCGGGGTAAAGAGGTAGGAGACAGTCAAGTCACAAATAGATCTGTTTCTGACTATAAAGCCCACTGAGCTAAGCGTAGTCAACAAAGGATCGCATTATACTGCATTTGTTTATTTTTCCATCGTGTCGGTAATTTATACCATTAATCTCCAAGTCACGTGTGTTATGAAGATTGAAGCTCTTGACAAAGTACTGAGGAAAACGGGTAAACAAAATTGTGACTGATTCATGTCAACAATGTTGTGTGTAAGAGCTGATCATTCAACAAGACTTTGAATGGAAGCACTACAAGTGGAGTCTTATTATTTATATTTAGCGAGAAACGTTCAACCCTCAGTTGTCGTACAGCAACTGGGGAACGGGAGGTAATCAGGTTTGATCTACGAAGGGGAAGAGGAGCTCTAATTACTTCGACGAAGAGCCCTTCGCCATTATCAAGGCATCCTTCTTTCAACACACTTGACCTTATCTTCACAAATAATGAGGACCTGATAAGAGACATAAGAATATCAAAAACAACTAATTCCGATCACAATCTAATCGAAGTCCAGACGTACATGCATAGGGGTCCTGAACAGCAGAATGCATGTACCTGTGAAGGTGTCTTCACAAAATACAATTTCAACAACAAGAACATCAACTGGGACCAGGTAAACCATGTCCTAAACGAAACATGTTGGGAAGATGTCTTAAATGACATGGATCCAAACCAGTGCCTTGAAAAAGGGTCAACTTCCTGGTAGCCGAAGCATGTTCTAGGCATATTCCCCAAGAAAGAAGAAGAGCAGGAGTAAACTGGAGAGAAAAAGACCGCTCCCTCTACAGAAGACGACGAAGAGTCACTGAGCTCCTCAGGAGTGCCTAGAATACTGATACACGAAAGGAGGCGCTGACCAGGGAAGTGGAACTATCGAACTTAAGCTAAATGACTCTTACAGGAACCAGGAGAGGGAGGAGGAGCTTAAAGCTATTAGTGAAATGAAAGAAATTCAAAATATTTCTTTTCATATGCCAAAAACAAGGCAAATACCACATCTAGTATCGGGCCCTTACTCAGACAGGATGGGACTTACACAGACGACAACAAGGAAATGAGTGAAATATTGAAATCCCAGTACGACTCTGTGTTTAGTGGAACCATTTAATCGGTCTGAGGATCGACGACCCAAATGATTTCTTCATGAATGAGCCTCAAAACTCCATAAATGTATGCCAGATTTCCGACATTACCCTAACTCCGATAGATTTCGAAAAAGCCATTGACAACATGCCTATGCACTCAGCCCGGGCCCAGACTCGTGGAACTCTGTTTTCATTAAGAACTGCAAGAAACCCTCTCGCGTGCCCTAAGTACACTATGGAGGAGGAGCTTGGACATGGGTGAAATTCCCCAGTCACTTAAAACAACGGATATAGCCCCGCTCCATAAGGTGGCAGCAAAGCATTAGCTAAGAACTATAGACCAATAGCTCTGACGTCCCACATCATAAAATCTTTGAAAGAGTGCTAAGAAGCAGGATTGCAAATCACCTGGATTCCCAAAATCTGCACAATCCAGGGCAACATGGGTTCGAGGCAGGTCGCTCCTGCCTCTCACAACTACTGGATCACTATGACATGGCCTTGGATGCACTGGAAGAAAATCAGAATGCAGATGTAATATACACAGACTTTGCAAAGCATTTGACAAATGCGATCATGGCGTAATAGCCCATAAAATAAGTGCTAAAGGAATAACTGGGAAAGTGGGGAGATGGATCTTTAACTTCCTAACAAATCGAACACAAAGAGTAGTGGTCAACAGAGTTAAATCGGAGGCTGCCATAGTGAAGAGCTCTGTTCCACAAGGCACAGTACTCTCCCCCATCTTGTTCCTTATCCTCATATCAGACATAAACAGAGATATACACCACAGCACCTTATCATCCTTTGCGGATGATACTAGGATCTGCATGAGGCTGTCATCTGCTGAGGACGCGGTTTAACCTCCAAGAAGATATAAACAAATTTTCCAGTGGGCAACGGTAAACAATATGATGTTCAATGAGGACAAATTCCAACTACTCCGTTATGGAAAACTGAGGAGATAATAACTAGAACAGAGTATACTACAGACTCCGGCCATACAATAGAGCGGAAAAATAATGTAAGGGACCTGGGAGTAGTAATGTCTGAGGATCTCACTTTCAAGGATCACAACAGTGCCACAATCGCACGTGCAAAGAAAATGATAGGATGGATAATGAGAACTTTCAAAACGAGAGATGCCAAGCCCATGATGATCCTTTTCAAATCACTTGTTCTCTCTAGCTGGAATACTGCTGTACATTAACATCTCCATACAAAGCAGGTGAAATCGCAGATCTAGAGATGTACAGAGATCCTTTACTGCACGTATAAGTTCTGTCAAGCACCTAAACTACTGGGAACGCTTGGAAGCACTTGACTTGTACTCGTTGGAACGCAGGAGGAGAGATATATCATAATCTACACTTGGAAAATCTTGGAAGGAATGGTCCAAATCTGCACACAGAAATCACTCCCCTACTAAAATAAAGACTGGGCAGGCGATGCAAAATGCCGCCAATAAAAATTTAGGGCGCCCATTGGTACACTAAGAGAAAAACACCAAATGTCCGGGGCCCAAGACTGTTCAACAGCCCCCATCAAGCATTAGGGAATTGCCAATAAACCCCTGGCTGCCTTCAAGAGAGAGCTGGACAGATACCTAAAGTCAGTGTCGGATCAGCCGGGCTGTGGCTCGTACGTCGGACTGCGTGCGGCCAGCAGTAACAGCCTAGTTGATCAGGCCCTGATCCATCGGGAGGCCTGGTCATGGACCGGGCCGCGGGGGCGTTGATCCCCGGAATAACCTCCAGGTAACCTCCAGGTAAGGGTAAAATAGGAATAGTTTTTGGGATGCCTATGATCTCTAACGTAAAAAAAAAAATGTTATGATTATCAAGAAGTCGAATACTTTCCTAGTGATCATGAAGTCTGTTAAGAAGGGATTTCTCCTACTTTTTCTGTGACTCGCGACATGTCAATGGTCAATGACAAGCTGAAGTCATCGAATTGTGCATTTCTTAGGAAATGCCCTAAGCCTCTTGTAATCTTTTACAAAATATGCAGGATTTCTGTGATTAGATATTGATTATTTATAAATGCTGTAATGTATACAATGGGTTCAGATAGCATGAGAGAACCAGTGAAGTTCTTATGTTTATGTTAAGAAGGCAGGAGTGAGTCGTACAGCGCTGCAGGGAGGGATGTGTGAAAGTAGAAATGTGCGAAGTTTAAGAATGGACGAGAGGCAAGGGTGTTTAAAGTTTGGGGTTAGTGGAGGTGGAGGTTAGTGCAAGGAAAATTTAAATCAAAGTTGGTGTCTTAGGTTGGTTTCAATTAAAAAGTAAAAGAATCTGCATCTAAGGTGAAACTTTCAGCAAGCTGATCAGCGAGGGTGTGATGGGCAGGTGTTGCAAGTGAATTCTGAGTGGCCTCTGACAGGCAGGACAATCTATTAAGATATGTTGAATAGACAGAAAGAACTGGCAGTCCTCACAAAGTGGTGCCAGTTGTTTCTCCATGTGGTATAAGTGAGTCGTGGGTGTCCTATATGTAAGCTTGTAAGTATAGTCTCCCAGACCCGACAATGGTGAAAAGAAGATAGTCAGAATCCTAAATGTGGTTTGACAGAAAACAATTTGTTGTTGTCCAGTGTGAACTAACGTTGTTGCCAGCGGATGTAGAATCAATCCCTATGGGAAATCTGGAGATCTTGAACAGCTAACAGAGCAGCTGATTCTGAACGTTCATTGCCCTGAACACTGACATGTTCAGGGACGCAGCAAAATACTAGAAATGTAACATAAAGATGTAAACGAAGAACGATGGGATGAGGGGAATTAAATTTCTGAATAGCGTGTAACACACTTAGGGAGACTGAAATAACTACAAATGACGAGGAGGACATGGTTGGAAAGGGCAGTTAGAATTGCATATAACTACTGTGGAAATAATAGCCGATTCTAATAAATGATCGATGATGATTAGTTCAGAAAACAAAACAGTTGCATACCCGACACCATCGGAGAATTAAAAAAAAATGTATACTAAAATAGCATGAGAGAGACTAGAAGCGATCAAGAAAATGTTGCAGGAGACAAATGAGTTTTTGCACATGGACGTGAGGAAGAACAAACATGAATTACTGAAACTTTCCAAGGAGGGAGGAACAAATAAGATGAAGGGTGAGCGTAAAGGGGAGGTAAATTATGGGAAGCCATGGCAGAGTGAATACGAAGAGAGAAGGAGCGTAATAAATAAGGATGACGATTAAACAAATTAGCTCTACTAATATCAGGTAGCATTCTATACGTGCAAGAGTCGTGAAGGTCATGGAAGCAGACAGACTGGGGAACATCAAAAAGCCCCAAGACATGAACGTCACCCATGATGAATGGGATCAAGTGTAAAGAATAATAATAGGGAAGCTGAAGAATATATTTGGTCGAATTTAGATGAGACTAGGGCTGAATGAAGGTGAAGAAGGGTTCGTCTATTAGCCCCCAGCAAAAGATGGGCTAGAACTTCTTTAACCAACAGAAGGCCGAGAAATTTGACAGTATCCTGCTCAGTGATACGGAAGTGATGCAGGTATAGAACAGTACGAGGGATAATAATGCGCCTTGTGAATGTTATCTGGTGTGTTTTAACAACATAAAATTTTCAACCCATGAGCAGCGACCCAACTGGAAACACGTTCAATGGCAAACTGGAGAGAGGCCGCTACAAGGCTACAGTCAGCACCTGCACAAGCTATAGCAAAATCATCAACATAGCTGCCCAAACAGTGGAAGGCAGAACAGAGATAAGGACGTTAACGACGAGCAGAAAGAGGGTAGTGCTAAGAGCACAGCCTCGAAGTACGTCTTCAACTTTCACAAAGTCAGTGGGGAAAAGCTATTATTTACCAGGATACGAAGGTGTCACTACGATAAGAAATCTTTAAGGAAAAGTGGCAAATTGCCTCGAAGGCCTCAGGAGTGAGGTTAGGCTAAGATGTTGTAATGTCAGGTAGTTGTTAAAAGCTTTTTCGAGAACAAAAATAAAATGCTAAATCCAACTGCTTATTAGCGAAGCCATTGCGAACAGAAGTATCCAAGCGTATTAAAGTGATGAGGAAAGAGAAAATTTCGGGTTTCTAAATACCAAGCTAAATTAAAATGTAAGCCAACAGTGGTTTTCCATTGAAGAGGAAGAATCCCTTGGGGTCAAAAAGATTGAAAAGACGTAGGAGGATGACTAGCACCATAGTGTGTAAATGTTGAGGTATAGTGACACACCTCATCAGGCTCAGCCACTGTTCCACAATGTGAGAAGTTATATCTAGAGGCGTCAAATTCTTGGGTTTAGAAGAAAGAAGTAATGGGGAGAGAAGCAGTCCCTGGGATACATGTACAAGATTATGCTCAATTGCCGTGGCAACATCAACAGGGTCGGCAACGTTATCGCTACCAACTGTGAGAGTGGGAGTGGGGTCTAGGGAGTACTTACCAGTTAATTTCCGTACTTTTTTCCAGACTGTGCACATGGAAGTAGAAGTGACAGTGGACACGTAAGCCTGCCAACAGGTACGTTTAGCTGTCCACATATAAAGATAGGCGAACTTAAACGCAGTGAAACAATAGCTTGATAGAGCTTTGGTGGCTGTAGAAGTTGTGATTTTGTTGAGGTTTTGGAGGGAGAGGCAAAGGCCCAGAAAGGGCAGGCTATATGGAAGAAGAAACGTGGGAAATGGAAGAGGACTAAATAAGAAGACTGGAAAAAGGTGAGGGCTTGGTAAGTCCTCACCTCAGGGGTGACTGGGAGAGGGTTCCTTGTGGGCGTCAAACAACTCTGGAGTAGGAGAACGTGGATATTTTCCTTGCAAATACAGTTGAATCATTGCCATAGCGTATGACAGGCTTTCCTTTTCCTCGAGACATCTAATTTTACACTCGAGTAAGAAAACTGGACAACGGCGAAATATGAAGAGCGAGCTTCTTCACAGTTAAAGCACGTGGGGAAATGGTTGCAGGATAGATTACTGTGGCCATAGGCAGTGTGGCAGTGATCTACAGTATCTGGCAGGGGCCAAAACGCCAGCAGTTGGCACTGTTGAGGTGTTGGGAATAATTCCCGCACTTGTAAGTTCTCTCCTGCTGTATAAACTGAGGCTGGAAGCTCCGGCACTTGGATAACGTCTCCGAACTTGGGCAGGAAGGATATAATAATAATAATAATAATAATAATAATAATAATAATAATAATAATAATAATAATAATATCTTTATTTCTAGAAGTACATGTACAAGGTATACAGTCCTAGTTGACATCAATGACATACTACTATATAGAAAGCTTCTTGTTATGCAGAGCAGTTAACATAAGAACATAACGGGCAAATTAGATTAGTTTTGTCACAGGATGCGACCCACACCAGTGGTTCCCATTTTACTGATGGGGAACACAGTCAACCCGTGTAAAGAAAGACGCGTAATGTTTCTACCCTCGCTGGGAATCGAGCCCAGACCCTCGCCGTGTGAAGCGAGAGGTTTAGCCACCAGGCCATGGTGACCAGGGAGATTCTGGAGCTCAAGCTGTTCACGAATGTCTGGGCCATATTATATAAGGTCTTGTTGGGTTATAATATGTGGCAGCAAGATATGAGGAAGGAATGTTTGTGTACTATGACAGGGATCTTGTCGATAGAGCTGATATATGAAAGACTGTTAGGTTGTTCTCATACTGTAAACTACTTTCAACAACTCACAATGTTATATTCCCATAACATAATTACAATATTTATTATTGAAACTATTGTAATTAGAGTAAAATTACTGTCTGCTATAAATAAAAAAAAGATGTACAACTTAAACAAACTATGATCAATTTCTTTAGTGTTAAGTAGTCTGTAAGCCATTAAATTAAGTGTGCCCATAATGCCTAGGCATAATAGAGACTCTCTTTGCACTGCAACTCCTCATTGTAATTTCATAATCTCACTGTAATCTTGCAAAGAAATAAGTTTTGTTTGTTGTTTGTGCTTGTTTGTTCAGCATCCTTTACAGTGACAACATGCATCCCACTTTTGATGGCATGAACGGTCACAATTTGGCCAACATGTTTCGTGAAAGCTTTGCTAATGCCATGATCAGCAAGGTAATCTAATAGGCATTGATGGTTGAAAGGGAAAACAATTTTGTCCAAGACTGTCTTTGAAATACATCTGTGAAAGACAGGTTTGCAGGTAGCTTATTTCTTGTGCTGTGAGCGAGGGGAAGAAGCAGTTTCAGAATCAGAATCATCCACTGTGTGTCGAGGTTGTTTGGACGATGGCTCCGAGCCACTCTGTCCTGTGACGAGCGAATGACATGAAAATTGATGATATTTTGCGAAAGAAGGGGAAGAAAGGCCAAAGCTTTGCTAATGTCAGAAGTAACAAAGGTGTCAGGGTGAACGCCAGCACCAGGGTCTGGCAACAAAAGAATGTCCGAAAGTGGTACTTGGTTCCGAGGAGAGTCCGGGGATGAGCAGAGGTCGTCGAGAAATTTTGAAGTAATTGTGTTAGTAATCACCTTCAGCCCCCTATTTCCCTACCCGCCATCCAGTCCAACAAAGCAAGGCCTAACCGTTGACTAAAACAAGCGTTCCCAAGGTTAAAAAGAGAGTTATATGTGAATATCATCAGTGAGCCAAACGACAACTACAAGACCGAAGTGGTACCCAGCCACCTATGCTTACTTGACCCTAGCCGAACACATAACACATCGCTCTGCCAGGCAGGGTAGAGCAATGATAAACCAGATGACTGATTCAGCAGGGCCAGTGTTGAATCTTTGAATCTCCCATTTGAAATCTATACTCCTACCAAAGAAGCGTATTGCCTACCTGCAGACTGCAGACTACCAGTCTGCTCAACTTCCAGGTAAGAGGAGACGAGGAATTTACGGTTACAGCACAGTAAACATACAGGACAGTGTTTAGTTAGGCCACGACCATACTGAGGAAGTCGAAGCTCACCAAGTATGGCCAAGATAGTGAAGACAGTAATCTCCCTACTACATAAAGGCTCTACCATCAGGGGGACTCATCCTAGTGTAAACATTGTAAATTTAGGTGATGAAGGCAGCATACCCAGCACACACTTTCCTACCTCCACTGTACTTCCCTCTTTCCTCCTGGGAAACTCTGCATGTGTCCTGTAGCTCGATTGCTTGCGCACTCAGCTCACACATTGAGGTCCGAGGATCGATCCCTGGTACTGGTGGAAACATTAGGACGTGTTTCCTTAAGACACCTGCTGTCCCTGTTCACCTAGCAATAGGTAGGTACCGGGGTGTTAGCCGACTGGTGTGGGTCGCATCCTGGTGACAAACCTGACCTAATTTGCCCAAAATGATCTGCATAACAAAGGGCTTCCTATATAGTAGTATGTCAGCTAGGTTTATATACCTTGTAGAAATAATAATAATAATAATAATTATTATTATTATTATTATTATTATTATTATTATTATTATTATTATTATTATTACTGACTCTCCTCCCTCCCTCACCGATGCTACTCACAATCCACAACATATACTGCATTTGTGTCTATTTTTCATTACATCGGTATTTCATACCATTTATCTCCACATACGGGTATACCTCTCCCTACCAATACTGTCAAAAATATTTGAAAAAGTTATCCACAAGCAGCTGTACATATACTAAACTAAACATAACAAGTTTACCCCTTGCCAATTTGGATTCAGACATGAAAAACACACTAATGATATAATCATACAAATACTTTACACACTATATTAAACACTTAGAAGACACACGTAACCTATTGGACTTATTTTTATTGATCTGTACAAGAGTTGTGATACGACTGAACACAATATTCTTCACAATCTTAATGACAGCGTACTCAGAGGGGTTCACTTACATTAAATCCTATTTAACAGAGAGACAACAGCACGATGCCATAAATAACACCTCTTTAACTACCCAAGTATTTAGGTGTACCCCAAGGTAGCATCCTGGACCCCCTCTTCTCTTCCTCCTCTACATCAGTAATTTACAGAATGCCACCCAGCATCTTAACCAGGGTTCTATGGTGATGACACAACCTATATCTTATCTTCCTCTGAACCCTCTGACTTTCAACACTACAGTTAATGACGAAATAAATAAAAAGATCTACACATGGATGATAACAAATATACTCACCCTTAATTCAGAAAAAGAAGTGTATTACATAAATTTTTGGAAATAAACCATAATCAAGTTTATCTTAAGACTGTCCGTAAGACTGTCCGTAAGACTGTCCGTAAGATTGTCCGTAAGACTGTACGTAAATATAAAACTTTTCTTGTAAGATATATACACACTGTTAATATCTAACTGTAACTAGTATATCTTCTTGAGAAATAGTTATCTTATCTTCTCTTATTTTACCTCTGCTGGGAACCCTTGAACGTGTTACTGACCCCCCTCCTACCCCTCCCATCTACCCTCCCCCACCTGTAGTTTAGAGGGAGGGTGCGTGTAGGCGTAGCTCACTGCTGGGAGCAAAATTCAGGGTTCGATTTCCAGGCACGAAGAAATATATGGGTAAGTTTTCTTTCACATCTACTTCCCTGACAACCTAACAGCAAAAATAGGCTAGTGTATGTCAGCCGACTGTTAAATCTACATAATTTTTCACCAATTTATTCATAATATTTACTGTAGAAGAAATCACAATAACATGCATGTTACTTTTCTAACATATAATGGATACTACAATTATTGTATACTTGTAATAAAGTTGGTAGAATTACCGACAATATGTAAAGTAAAAGGACACAAGTGCAACTAATGTGACATTAGTTGCACTTGTGTCCTTTTACTTTACATATTGTATACTTGTATAAGAACATAAGAGTGGAGGAGCAGTGCTAGCCTGATAGCCCATGCTAGACCAGTCCTTCTCAAATATAACCTGTTGACTCTTATAATGAACTTGAATGAAGTTTATCTTATCTTGAAGTTAAAAGACTCGTGTTTAATACACAAGTAATATGGTAAGAATCTACGTCTACCTCTCATACAATGTTATGTAGATAACTGTTGCTCATCAAGGTACTCGGACCTAACACAAAAAATCTGAAAACAGATCACAAATCATCCAAAATAAGATGGTGAGGTTTACCCTGGGACAGTGTACAAGATGGTGAGGTTTACCCTGGGACAGTGTACAAGATGGTGAGGTTTACCCTGGGACAGTGTACAAGATGGTGAGGTTTACCCTGGGACAGTGTACAAGATGTGAGGTTTACCCTGGGACAGTGTTACAAGATGGTGAGGTTTACCCTGGGACAGTGTACAAGATGGTGAGGTTTACCCTGGGACAGTGTACAAGATGGTGAGGTTTACCCTGGGACAGTGTGCAAGATGGTGAGGTTTACCCTGGGACAGTGTACAAGATGGTGAGGTTTAACCCTGGGACAGTGTGCAAGATGGTGAGGTTTACCCTGGGACAGTGTACAAGATGGTGAGGTTTACCCTGGACAGTGTACAAGATGGTGAGGTTTACCCTGGGACAGTGGGGCAAGATGGTGAGGTTTACCCTGGGACGGTGTACAAGATGGTGAGGTTTACCCTGGGACAGTGTACAAGATGGTGAGGTTTACCCTGGGACAGTGTACAAGATGGTGAGGTTTACCCTGGGACAGTGTGCAAGATGGTGAGGTTTACCCTGGGACAGTGTGCAAGATGGTGAGGTTACCCTGGGACAGTGTGCAAGATGGTGAGGTTTACCCTGGGACAGTGTACAAGATGGTGAGGTTTACCCTGGGACAGTGTGCAAGATGGTGAGGTTTACCCTGGGACAGTGTACAAGATGGTGAGGTTTACCCTGGGACAGTGTGCAAGATGGTGAGGTTTACCCTGGGACAGTGTGCAAGATGGTGAGGTTTACCTTGGAACAGTGTACAAGATGGTGAGGTTTACCCTGGGACAGTGTACAAGATGGTGGGGGTTTACCCTGGGACAGTGTACAAGATGGTGAGGTTTACCCTGGGACAGTGTACAAGATGGTGAGGGTTTTCCCTGGGACAGTGTACAAGATGGTGAGGTTTACCCTGGGACAGTGTACAAGATGGGTGAGGTTTACCCTGGGACAGTGTACAAGATGGTGAGGTTATACCCTGGGACAGTGTACAAGATGGTGAGGTTTACCCTGGGACAGTGTACAAGATGGTGAGGTTTACCCTGGGACAGTGTACAAGATGGTGAGGTTTACCCTGGGACAGTGTACAAGATGGTGAGGTTTACCCTGGGACAGTGTGCAAGATGGTGAGGTTTACCCTGGGACAGTGTACAAGATGGTGAGGTTTACCCTGGGACAGTGTGCAAGATGGTGAGGTTTACCCTGGGACATTGTGCAAGATGGTGAGGTTTACCTTGGAACAGTGTACAAGATGGTGAGGTTTACCCTGGGGCAGTGTACAAGATGGTGAGGTTTACCCTGGGACAGTGTACAAGATGGTGAGGTTTACCCTGGACAGTGTGCAAGATGGTGAGGTTTACCCTGGGACAGTGTGCAAGATGGTGAGGTTTACCTTGGAACAGTGTACAAGATGGTGAGGTTTACCCTGGGACAGTGTACAAGATGGTGAGTTTACCCTGGACAGTGTACAAGATGGTGAGGTTTACCCTGGGACAGTGTACAAGATGGTGAGGTTTACCCTGGGACGGTGTACAAGATGGTGAGGTTTACCCTGGTACAGTGTACAAGATGGTGAGGTTTACCCTGGGACAGTGTACAAGATGGTGAGGTTTACCCTGGGACAGTGTACAAGATGGTGAGGTTTACCTGGGACAGTGTACAAATGGTGAGGTTTACCCTGGGACAGTTACAAGATGGTGAGGTTTACCCTGGGACAGTGTACAAGATGTGAGGTTTACCCTGGGACAGTGTACAAGATGGTGAGGTTTACCCTGGGACAGTGTACAAGATGGTGAGGTTTACCCTGGGACAGTGTACAAGATGGTGAGGTTTACCCTGGGACAGTGTACAAGATGGTGAGGTTTAAACCCTGGGACAGTGTACAAGATGGTGAGGTTTACCCTGGGACAGTGTACAAGATGGTGAGGTTTACCCTGGGACGGTGTACAAGATGGTGAGTTTACCCTGGGACAGTGTACAAGATGGTGAGGTTTACCCTGGGACAGTGTACAAGATGGTGAGGTTTACCCTGGGACAGTGTACAAGATGGTGAGGTTTACCCTGGGACAGTGTACAAGATGGTGAGGTTTACCCTGGGACAGTGTACAAGATGGTGAGGTTTACCCTGGGACAGTGTACAAGATGGTGAGGTTTACCCTGGGACAGTGTACAAGATGGTGAGGTTTACCCTGGGACAGTGGACAAGAGAACATTAAGGTCAGGATGAGCAAAGATAAAATAATAAAAATGTTAAAAGCGACAGAAAGAGCTGCACAGCTCAAACTAAGTCACATCCGTAACACTGCTAACAACCAGCAGCCAATGTGTCTTGTCTCTATTGTTTTAAGGTTAGAAATTAAAATTAATACTGCGCTAGTGGAACTTAATACATGCTAAGGAGTATATCATGTAACCTAGGAGTTATTTATTAATATTGCTTTACATAATATATTAATATAAATATGTGTGTGTGTGTGTGTGTGTGTGTGTGTGTGTGTGTACTTGTGTGTGTGTGTGTGTACTCACCTACTCACCTATATGTGGTTGCAGGGGTCGATTCATAGCTCCTGGCCCCGTCTCTTCACTGGTCGATACTAATTCACTCTCTCCCTGCTTCATGATATTTGTCATACCTCTTCTTAAAGCTATTTATGGAACTTGCTTCCACTACTACACTCTCCAGATTATTCCAGTTCCTGACAACTCTAAGACTAAAGAAATACTTCCTAAAATTCCTATGACTCATCTGAGTTTTCAGTTTCCAATTGTGTCCCCTTGTTTCTGTATCCCATCTCTGAAACATTCGATCCTTGTCCACCTTGTCAATGCCTCTTAGTATTTTATACGTTGTTATCATATCCCCTCTATCCCTTCTATCCTCTAGTGTCATCAGGTTGAGTTCCCTTAACCTCTCCTCATAAGACATACCCCTCAGTTCCGGGACTAATCGTGTTGCAAATTTTTGCACTTTCTCCAATTTCGTGACGTGTTTGACTAAGTGAGGGTTCCATACTGGCGCTGCATATTCCAGTATAGGCCTTACGTACACTGTGTATCATCTCTAGCGCTCGTGTAATGACTCCTTAATAGATGTCTAAACGCAATCTATGGTGTTGCCAATCTCCCTATGCTGCAGCAGTTAGATTTGATGATGTGTGCCCCAAGGGGAACTTGTTCGTTATAATGCTTACCCCACAGATCCTTTCTTTAACTAACGTTTGCAGCTGCGATGGTTCCTAACTGTATCCGTGCCGCTGTGTGTGTGTGTGTGTGTGTGTGTTGGTGTGTGTGTGTGTGTGTGTGTGTGTGCTGTTGTGTGTGTATTACTAGTTTGTCTAGGCACTTGTGAGTCACCACAGCTAGACAGTTAGTCTACCGACTAGAAGCTTCAATAGATTCAATGACTGAGCTCTTAAAGCTACGGTGTTCTTCACCAACTCCAGTATTGTGCTCCTGCTTAAAGGAGATAGGACTTACACGGATGACAGCAAAGAAATGAGTGAGATACTGAAGTCCCAATAGGACAGTGTTTAGTGAGCCGTTAATTTTTTATCACCAAGTCTCAAAACATGGTTAATTCAAGAATTTCTGATATAATCCTAACACCACTGGACTTAAAAAAAATAAATAAATGACATGCCATTGCACTCTCCCCCAGGCCCAGACTCGTGCAACTTCGTGTTCATCAAGAACTGCAAGAAAACCCCTTTCTAGTGCCTTAAATATTCTATGGAGAGGGAGCACAGACACAGGGATCTTTTCACAGTCACTAAAAGCAACAGACACAGCCCCACTTCACAAAGGTGGCATTAAAGCAATTGCAAAGAATTATTACAGACCTATAACACTAACGTCCCACATCATAAAAAAAAATCTTTGAAAGGGTTCTAAGACGCAAGATCGCCAACCACCTGGATACAAGCGGTACCATGGGTTTAGAGTAGATGGCTTCTGCCTCTACATGGTCTTTGGATGTACTAAGGACAACAAATTGCAGATGTAGTATACACAGACTTTGCGAAAGCTTCGACAAGCTGTGTCATGGCGTAATATGAACACAAATAATGTGTGATGAAGGTATAAATGGGGAAAAAAAGTGCGTTAGATGGATCTATAACTTCCTAAACAATAATAAAACACAAGAGTAACAGTAACATAGTCAGATGCTGTGGGCAAACAGTGAAAAAAGGTGATATAAAAGACGGTAACTGGCACAGCCTTGGCTTTGGCTCCCCACCCACGATTGGAAATGCTCTTATGCACTCATTCCACCCTAAATCGACAGGATGGGACCACTCTACTAGTAGTCAAGAGAAAGCGTGCTGGGGACCATTGTTACTGGAATGTATACTTCAATGACCTTTTTACATCTAATCCCAGAATCCCTTGGCATATGCAGACTACTGTCTGTACACTGACATTCACTTATCCAAGAGAAGAAATGCTACCATGCTCTAAGCTACATCAATCACCGCTAAGAGTTATATCAGCTTGGGGAAAATAGATGGCAAGGTATCTTTCACCTGAGAAAACACAAATGATGATTGGTTCTAGGCAACCATGATGGTAATGCCCGGTGCAAATAGGTAGGATGATGGGGAGGCCCGCCTGTCTCGCGCCCCCCCACACCTGGGAGAAAGAAGTTGATATCTTGGGATGAAATTGGACTCCAACTGACCATGATGACCCACGTTGTAAATCTTTGCAAAACAAGGCAGCAGGAAGCTTACTGCACTTCGCCTTATCTCAGCATCTGCTTGACAGTAGGGTTGCAAGATTCTGTAAGAGGCACATGTACGCTCACACCTTGACGTATGTCCACTTTCTTGGTTGCCTGCCTCCCCCTCATCTGCGACTGCTTGTCAGAGTAGAGAACAGAGCAAAGACGTCTCATCTCTGCCATGGGGGGGGGGAACAATCTGGATAGATCTGTCATTTCAGCGAGCCTTTCAACACAGGTGGGATGTGGAGTGGCCTTACTCATATTACAAGGCCCATATTGTCAAAGTACCACACTTGGTTCCACTTCGAGGACAGCGTGACAGCAAGATTCTATGTCACAAGAACAGGCAGAATGCAGCAACTCGAGCTATGGAAAACTAATTATACAGCATTAAAATGTCCAATTAGATAAAAGTCAGTTGATCAAATGAAATGCACCTGGTCACCAGATCGGCTCAAACTCCTATCCTTTTTCCCTCATTAAGTTGTCAATAAGTTAGGAATCCTTTAACTGCACAAAAATGCTTGTAAATAAATCGATAGGGATCCACTCGTCTCACACTAACCTTGTCAAACCCTGTGTATAAAAAAAACAGTTAAACATGTACTCGCTCCAATACTTTTTCTCATCCTCAATTTTCAGACATAGACAGAGATGTAAGCCACCAACCACCGGGTTCTCCTTTGTGTTGATACAGAATTTTGCGTGAACAGTGTCATCTTAATGCACATCTCCAAGCAGACATTTAAACCAAGCCTTTATGGGCGCAGAAAACAAATAAAGTTCAAATGAAGACAAAATTTCATTACTCCGGCTATGGAAAACTTGAGGAAATAAAAAATGTGATCGGAGTATAAAACCCCTCAACCTCCACACACGGCAACCATAATACGAGAGAAAAAACTAATGTGAAGGACCTGGGGGGACGTGATAATGTCAGAGACCTCACTTTCAAGACCACATTCATGTTGATCATTTCTTCTAGGAAAAAGAAGGGATGCCAAGACCAATGATGATTCTCTTCAAATCGAATGTTTCTCTAGGCTTGGAAATATTGATGTAGAGATATAGAAACTTAAAGGCCCCTTTCAATGCAGAGAACTTTCACTGCAAGTATAGTACAATACAGCACCTAATATTACTGGAACGGTTTTGATGTCCTTTACCTTGTACTCCTGTGAACGCTGGCAAGAAAGATACAGGTTTAAATATACTATTGAAAATACCTTTGAGAGAATAGTCACAAATCTACACAAGGAAATCACTTCCTATGGAAAGACAAAAGACTCGGCAGCCCGGTTGCAATATCCCACTCAATAAAAAAAAAGGGCGCCATGTCGCACGTTAAGAGACAACGACAGTAAGTGTCAGGGGCCAAGACTGTTCAATACCTCAAACACCATACAAGGGGGGTTTCAATATAGGACCCTGGCTGTCCTTCAAGAAGGGCACCTGAAGTGGCACCCTAAATGACCATTCGGGCTGTGTTCTTACGACTCGTGCCCCGTGTAAGTGCGCTAGCAGTAACAGCCTGGTTGATCAGGCCCAGATCTACCACAAGGCATGGTCAATGGTACCACCCGGTCTCGCAGTGGGTACGTATACACGGAACACCCTCTAGGTTTCTAGGTATAAGGCTGAGGCGACTGAATTACTCCGATCTTTTGTAAAAGTTATATATCTTCAACTTATGTCACTTGGTATTTGTTTGACGCTAAAGACAATGGCCACGTCGCGAAAACGTTCTACAATAAAAGATACCCATGATGCTGAACATTCGTTAATTCTCTTTGACTTTTGTTGGGTTATCCTAGGTTAGACTCACAGGTGTACAGAATACCTATATTAGTTATGTCTCGTACACTGCAACCCTGTAAAACTGTATACAAGACTATCGGGTTGATTAATTGGTCAACGTGGGGCATTGCCACCAGAAACCATCTTCAGAGTTAACTTCAGGGAAAGTTAATATTTAAGATTAATTACGATTATCCTAAAATAAGCCCCGTCTCCAAGCTGATATTAAAACCAAGTCTTCCCTGTGGACACTGACAAATTATTATGTTCAGTAAAGTCAATTTTAGCTTCTAAAGGCTACGGAAAGAATGGGGAAAATAAATACAAATCGGAGTGTTTAGGTAAGCACATATTCAATAGAAAATTGAACTATACTCTTCTCCAGACTGCAGGGGGGGGGCGACTGACCACCTCAAAACTTTCAAGGGTTGACTGACTGATTACATCGTCTTCAAGTCTCTTCTGCTTCTATCTACTATGCTGTACTCGATGAAGAATGCCTACGGTGTAAGGCGAAACGTTTTCGAAATAAAGTTACCTAACTGTTGCATATGTGTCTTACCTAAACAACCTGTAGGTATGATATACATTTTATTGTACAAATCGGAGTACACGAAAAAAACAACCACTCAACAGAAGCTGAAGTAGAATGTGAGAGCTAGTAGTTATATGGATGTGAAGAGTGTTGAGGATACCACATATCAAGGAAGCACAACAATGTTATTGAACTGTCGCACCATTGCAACCGAAATTGAAAAAGCTGGATAAACTGAACTTTGAAAATTAAGAAATATCAAGCCAATTGATGATAGTTTTCGGGGTCACCTGTTCTGCACGCACGCTAGGCTGGATTTTGCTGCTGTCTAATGGCCCCCCTTCAAAACAGGCGAAATTGGTGGGCTGAAAAAATATACAGAGAAAACCTTAACAGCTGCTATAAACTCCTCAAGCACCCAAAGTGTGCCGTGAGCGCCTAAAGACCCCTTAGGACTGTACTCTCGGACTTAGGCGAAAAAGCCTACATCATAATCTACCCCCTGGGAAGATACTGGTGGGATATGGTCCCTAAACCTGCCACACCGAAATTTTACTTCATAAATATAATATAAAGCAGGGCTCTAATATAAATAAGACTATGGAAGAAATTAGACATATGAAATCTGGGTATCTTTATTTGCAGACATTTCGCTAACCAGTAGCTTTATTAGTACCTGGAGGTTACCTGGAGGTTATTCCGGGGATCAACGCCCCCGCGGCCCGGTCCACGACCAGGCCCTCCCGATGGATCAGGGCCTGATCAACTAGGCTGTTACTGCTGGCCGCATGCAGTCCGACGTACGAGCCACAGCCCGGCTGATCCGGCACCGACTTTAGGTATCTCTCCAGCTCTCTCTTGAAGGCAGCCAGGGGTTTATTGGCAATTCCCCTAATGCTTGATGGGAGGCTGTTGAACAGTTTTGGGCCCCGGACACTTATTGGTGTTTTCTCTTAGTGTACCAATGGCGCCCCTACTTTTATTGGCGGCATTTTGCATCGCCTGCCCAGTCTTTTACTTTCGTAGGGAGTGATTTCTGTGTGCAGATTTGGAGACCATTCCTTCCAAGATTTTCCAAGTGTAGATTATGATATATCTCTCCCCCTGCGTTCCAACGAGTACAAGTCAAGTGCTTCCAAGCGTTCCCAGTAGTTTAAGGTGCTTGACAGAACTTATACGTGCAGTAAAGGATCTCTGTACACTCTCTAGATCTGCGATTTCACCTGCTTTGTATGGAGATGTTAATGTACAGCAGTTTTCCAGCCTAGAGAGAACAAGTGATTGAAAAGGATCATCATGGGCTTGGCATCTCTCGTTTTGAAAGTTCTCATTATCCATCCTATCATTTTCTTTGCACGTGCGATCGTGGCACTGTTGTGATCCTTGAAAGTGAGATCCTCAGACATTACTACTCCCAGGTCCCTTACATTATTTTTCCGCTCTATTGTATGGCCGGAGTCAGTAGTATACTCTGTTCTAGTTATTATCTCCTCCAGTTTTCCATAACGGAGTAGTTGGAATTTTGTCCTCATTGAACATCATATTGTTTTCCGTTGCCACTGGAAAACTTTGTTTATATCTTCTTGGAGGTTAACCGCGTCCTCAGCAGATGACAGCCTCATGCAGATCCTAGTATCATCTGCAAAGGATGATACGGTGCTGTGGTGTATATCTCTGTTTATGTCTGATATGAGGATAAGGAATAAGATGGGGGCGAGTACTGTGCCTTGTGGAACAGAGCTCTTCACTATGGCAGCCTCCGATTTAACTCTGTTGACCACTACTCTTTGTGTTCGATTTGTTAGGAAGTTGAAGATCCATTCCCATTTTCCCATTTATTCTTTAGCACGTATTTTATGGGCTATTAGCCATGATCGCATTTGTCAAATGCTTTTGCAAAGTTGTGTTTATTCATCTGCTTTGTTTTTCTTCCAGTGCACCAAAGGCATGTATAGGACAGTAGTTGTGGGGCAGAGCGACCTGCCCTGAACCCATGTTCCCCTGGATTGTGAGTTTTTGGGGAAAATCCAGGTGATTTGAAATCTGCTGTTTGCCTCTTTAAAAGATTTTTTTGATGTGGGATGCAGGTATTGGTTATAGTTCTTAGTAATGCTTTGTGCCCTTTTGGGAAATGGGGTATACCGTTGTTTTAAGTGATGTGGAATTTCCCCATGTCCAAGTCCCCCCTAGTGTATTTTAGGGCACGCGAGAGGGGTTTCTTGCAGTTTTTATGAAAAAAGAGTTCCACGGTCTGGGCCCGGGCGGTGCATGGGCGTTGTCAATGGTTTTTTAAAAATCTATCAGAGTTAGGGTAATGTCGGAAAATCGGAAAATTTTATGGAGTTTGGGTCTTCAGAAGAAAATTTTGGGTCGTCGACCCTTTGGGACGATTAGGGGTTCACTAAACCCGAGTTTTTGGGTTTTCATTATTTCACTCTTTCCTTTTTGTGTCGGAAAGGGCCCCACCGTCTGAGAAAGGGGCCCCCGGACTGATGTGGTTTTTGCCTTGTTTTTGGCATAGAAATAAAATTTTTGAATTTCTTTCAATTTCACTAATAGCTTTAAGCTCCTCCTGCCCCCCTTGGTTCCTGAAAGAGTCATTAGCTTAATTTGTATTTTCCCATTTTCCCTGGTCGCGCCTCCTTCGTGTATAGATATTTTGCACTCTGAGAGCCGGACTTTCGCGTTTCTGTAGGGGGAGGTCTTTTTCTCTCCAGTTTACTCTGTCTTCTTCTTTCTTGGGGGAAATTGCTAGAACATGCTTGGTACCAGGCAGTTGTTTCCCCAAGGCACTGGTTTTTGGGTCCTGTCTTTTAAAAATTTCCAACCCATGTTTGTTTAGGAAGGTTTACCTGGCCCCAGTTGATGTTTTGTTGTTAAATTGTTTTTGTGAAAAACCCCTTACGGTACAGCATTTGTTGTTCGGCCCCCTATGCATGTACATCTGGACCTCGATTAGTTTGTGATGGGAATTGTTGTTTTTGATATTTTATGTCTTTATCAGGTCCTATTATTTGGAAGTAAGGTCAAGTGTTTTTCCCTAGTTTTGTTGGCCCACTATTGTGGAAAAGGGTTGTTTTTTCGCAGAGATTTAGTAGCTCTGTGTGTGTGACCTTTCATCGGCTACCCCCGGGGTTTGTTTCAGCTTAACATTATTTGCTACTTTCTTCCATTTTGTATGCCAAAAGTTGAAATCCCCAAGCAGAAGATTTTTGGGGGGAGGGAGGGGAAAGGTTTTCCAAACAGTAATCGATTTTCAGTAGCTTTTCCCCTTGAACTGTTGGGAGGTTGGGCATCTGTGGTTTGTATAAAAACCACAATGACTAGGTTTTGGTTCTCGATTTTTATTATAGAACTTCAATTCCTCATTTGTGGTGTTTCAGACTCGTGCAGATAAGGGATCTTTGAAAAACAGGCCAACCCCCCCCTTTTTGCCGTTTTTTCTGTCGCATTTTAAAAAGGGTTTTCCATTATCCCTATTCAGTCAAAAAAGACTTTTGTGTGGTCTCGTGAAGGTGCAACTTGCATTGACTCCATAGAAGTCCCCTGTAAAAAGGTATTTGTTGTGGTGGAGGGTTAAGGCCTGTTTTATTAGCAAATATGAACGAGGGTTTTTTCTGTGTTTGTTGGGGGGATTTTGTTATTGGGATCAGTGTTGTTTAATTTGGAGGGCCCGGGTGGCCATGGCTGTGCCCCAGTCAAAAAGGCTCCAAGGTGGTGGTATTTTTGTTATTTCTTCCATTTCTTTTTTGTTTCGCCACTAAAAAAAACCTGGGTTGGTTGTTAAGTATATTGTTTGTCTTGTGGGGTCTGTGCCCTGGTCCCCTTTTTGTGGTTGCAGGGGATTCGATGTTGTACACTGTTCTGGAGGACCGAGGAAGTGGCAAATTTTGGGTTTAAAAAAGTAAGGGAAAAAAGAGCGACACCTCCTTTAGAAGGAGGGTCGCTACTTTTTTGGGATGGTCAAAGTGCATTCCATTTTTTCCCCCGTTTTCCATGCTTCAGAGCCCCCAAACATAAATTTTTCCCCAAATTCACCCTTTGGTTTAGAATTGTTGGGAGGTGTGTTGTAATTTTTGCGGTTCTGGGACGCACTATTCCTCAGTATCCGCCAGGGCCACCCCCTCCCGGTTCCTTACTTTCCCCCGTAGAGGAAAGGGGGGACCCTCTCCAACTCTGTACTGTGGGCCACGGTCTTGTGCAATGTGGTTGTATATTTACGTTTTTGTGGGGTTTGGGGGGTCCCGGAGAGTCTGGGTGGGAGTGGTGGGGGCTGGGTCTGGGTCGCAGGGGGCTGGGGGGGGGGGGCTGGGTCGGGCCGCACCAGCACTGAGGGTATTGGTGTATGCCTGGGGGAGTTGGGCCAGCACCTCCTGTGGGTTTTAGTGTAAGATGGGGGATGGGTTGGCTTAGCACCCTGTGGGTGCTAGGAAATTTCAGTATCTGTTTTTGGTTTTGGACATTCTGCATTTTTTGTTTTCACTATCTCTTTCTCCCGTTTTATATATTTTTGGTAACTATCCAAGAGGATCCCTTTTTTTCTGATAATTTTTTTCATTTATTACCTCCTTTGTACCTTTTGATATGCCAAGTTCTAATCTTTATTGCAAAACAGAAGCACCTTGTTTGTTCAAGGTCATTTTTTGAGGCTGATTTTGTCTAGTACAAGAGTATGGTGTTTGGAAGAGCAAGTTGCTGTATTTGGAATTCCCTTCCAAAGGGTTTTTTTACATGTCCCCAGATATGGTGCTGAATCCTGTCTGATCCTCTAACTGTATGCCCGGAAGAAAATGATTTTCCCCTTTCCCTTTTTTTGTGGGGGCCGTAATATGCAGATGATTTATACGAACCCGTTTGCAGTAGTGGGTGGTGGGTGGGTGGTGTAGGGGGGTGGTGGGTGTAGGGTGGGTGGTGGTTTTCAGGGGGGGTGGTGGTGCGGGGGGGTGGTGGGGGTTGGGTGGGTGGTGGGTAGGGTGGGTGGTGGGTGCAGGGGGGTTTGGGGGTGTGGGTGGGTGCAGGGTGGGTGTGGCCAACCGCCCCCAAATCCCACTTACTTAGGCCCACCTCTTCCCCAAAATTCTAAGGAAAAGTTTTCCTGTTTAGTGGGTACGGTCGATGCTCAATTTATGTTGCTGTGATTCCCCGCACTCAAAAGTACCATCTGTTTCATTTTATGACTGTGTGTTTTACCGTTATTAACACTTTCCCGGACCCCTGGTAAAAAGTTCGCTAGTGCAGTCGCTTTTTTATTTATTTATTTTTTATTTTTTTCCAATTTCCCCTTTTACAACATATATATTGTACGCTATACTTGGGGTTAATTTAGATTACTCTTATCTACAATTTAGTTCAATACAAGGACATAATGTGAAGAATTATAAACAAAAGATGAGGTAATCAGTCTTCAACCATGGAGTTGAGGGAGTGATTACCTCATATTTTGTATACAATTCTTCACATCATGTCCTTATATTGTATTAACAAAGCCACTGGATGGCGAAACGTCTACAAATAAGGTTACCAGATGTTGCACATGTGTCTAATTCTTCATCTTGTCGGTACTGTATACCATTTATGTACAGTGATTGATGACTATACTGAGGTAAAATCACTCTCCTTCCTTCATGTATAACCGGTCTTACCAACAAAGTCATAGCTGTCTTCAAGAGGGAACCCGACAAATTTCTCGAAACAGTTCATGATCAGCCGGCGGACACTAACAGCTTGATTGATGAGGCCAGGAATGAGGAGGCCGCGGGGGGCGGTGACCTCCGGAAGCAACTCCAGGTAAACTCCAGATATGCAGAGTGCCTTACATCCGCTGGTGTCCTTAAGTTCTCCCTTAGGATGCTGCCCATAATGATCGACTAATATCTAGGACTGTACAATATTTACTGCTGTCCGAACAGTGACAGCAGGTGGTGTTCGAAGTCATTTCAGTTGTGCTCTGAACACATAAGAATATAAGAAAGAGCAATGCAGCAGGCCTACTGGACCATGCTAGGCAGGTCCAAGTTGTTTATTGACCTGTTCCATTGCATATATTGGCAACTTTACGATGAAGAATGTCTGTTAAATATATCTTTGAGTATCATGGCAATTTCTGCCACTTTCATCCCTCGTACTGTAATCTTGTTTACCACACACACACACAACACACACCACACACACACACACACACCACACACACACACAACAACACACACACACACACACACACACACACACACACACCTCCATCATCAGTTTAAAGTCTTAGACAACTCAGTCTCCACTATATGCACTAAAAGTTAATAAACTTCATGTTGAAAATGGCATAAAATACCATTAAGACACATGTGCGACAATAAAGATTAATACACATGTGCAACACTAAGATACTCAACTAACTGCACATGTGTCTTAATCATCAACAAACTTCACCTTACCTTCAGTGTGGAGCAGCAGAGTGCACGTCTGGGTTTTGCTTTCACAAACAAATTTCGTAACTCTCATACACTACTTATCACTGTGATATAATTAAACACTACGTCTGGCTCTCCCTCATTCTTCACACCATGCTTCCTCCCTCTCCCCTCCTTCCCTCTTCCTTCCCTAAATACACTTTCCTCATTCCCTTCCCTTTTCCTTCCTAACATTCTCCCTCATTCCTTTCCGGAAACACTATATAATAATAATTAACCTATAATAATAATATAATAATAATAATAAATAATAATAATAATAATTAATAATAAAATATAATAATTAATAAATAATAATAATAATAATAATAATAATAATAATATATAATAATAACAATAATAATAATCTTTATTTCGACAAGTACATAATACAACTTATACAGACCACAGCTGACATCAGTGACATATTATGTAGAAAGCCCCTTACCGAGCCACTATAATCAGCCCCTTACCGAGCCACTATAATCAGCCCCTTACCGAGCCACTATAATCAGCCCCTTACCGAGCCACTATAATCAGCCCTTACCGAGCCACCATAATCAGCCCTTACCGAGCCACTATAATCAGCCCCTTACGAGCCACTATAATCAGCCCCTTACCGAGCCACTATAATCAGCCCCTTACCGAGCCACTATAATCAGCCCCTTACCGAGCCACTATAATCAGCCCCTTACCGAGCCACTATAATCAGCCCCTTACCGAGCCACTATAATCAGCCCCTTACCGAGCCACTATATATCAGCCCCTTACCGAGCCACTATAATCAGCCCCTTACCGAGCCACTATAATCAGCCCCTTACCGAGCCACTATAATCAGCCCTTACGAGCCACATAATCAGCCCTTACCGAGCCACTATAATCAGCCCCTTACCGAGCCACTATAAATCAGCCCCTTACCGAGCCACTATAATCAGCCCCTTACCGAGCCACTATAATCAGCCCCTTACCGAGCCACTATAATCAGCCCCTTACCGAGCCACTATAATCAGCCCCTTACCGAGCCACTATAATCAGCCCCTTACCGAGCCACTATAATCAGCCCCTTACCGAGCCACTATAATCAGCCCCTTACCGAGCCACTATAATCAGCCCCTTACCGCGCCACTAATCAGTCTAAAGATCAACAATTCGAATGATTTTTTTCATGAATGAGCCTGAAAACTTCATCAATATTTGCCAGATTTCCGACATCATCCTACCTCCGGTTGATATTGAGAAAGCCATTTACAACATGCCCATGCACCCAGCCCCAGGCCCAGACTCATGGAACTCTATGTCCATTAAGAACTGCAAGAAACCCCTTTCGCGTGCTCTAAGTATGCTATGGGGAAGGAGCTTACACATGGGTGAAATTCCAGTCACTAAAAACAACGGATATAGCCTCACTCCATAAAGGTGGCAGGAAAGCATTAGCTAAGAACTATAGACCAATAGCTCTAACGTCCCACACCATAAAAATCTTTGAAAGAGTGCTAAGAAGCGCGATTGCAAACCACTTGGATTCCCAAAATCTGCACAATCCAGGGCAACATGGGTTAAGAACAGGTCGCTCCTGCCTCTCGCAACTACTGGATCACTCTGATATGGCCAGCGATGCACTGGAAGAAAAACAGAATTCAGATGTAATTACACAGACTTTGCAAATCCTTTGACAAGTGCGACTATGGCGTAACAGAAGACAAAATACGTGCTAAAGAAATAACTGGCAAAGTGGAGAGATGGATCCTTAACTTTCTAACCAATCGCACACAAAGAGTAGTGGTAAACTGAGTTAAATCGGAAGCTGCCATAGTGAAAAGTTCTGTTCCACAAGGCACAGTACTCGCCCCCATCCTCTTCCTCATCCTCATACCAGACATAGACAGAGATGTAACCCACAGCACATTATCATTCTTTGCAGACGATACTAGGATCTGCATGAGGCTGTCATCTATTAAGGACGCGGTTAACCTCCAAGAAGATATAAACAAAGTTTTCCAATGGGCAACGGAAAACAATATGATGTTCAATGAAGACAAATTCCAACTACTCCGTTATGGAAAACTGGAGGAAATAATTAGAACTGAGTATACTACAAACTCTGATCATACAATAGAGAGAAAAAATAATGTGAGGAACCTAGGAGTGGTAATATCTGAGAATCCCACTTTCAAGGATCACAACAGTGCCACAATCATAACTGCAAAGGAAATGATAGGATGGATATTGAGAACGTTCAAAACATGAGATGCCAAGCCAATGATGATCCTTTTCAAATCACTTGTTCTCTCTAGGCTGGAACATTGCTGTACATTAACATTTCCGTTCAAAGCAGGTGAAATTGCCGATCTAGAGCGTGTACAGAGAACCTTTACTGCACATATAAGTTCCATTAAACATCTCAACTCCTGGGAACGCTTGGAAGCACTTGACTTGTACTAGATGGAACGCAGGCGAGAGAGATGTATCCTAATCTACACTTGGAAAATGCTAGAAGGAATGGTCCCGAATCTGCACACAGAAATCACTCCCTACGAAAGTAAAAGACTGGGCAGGCGATGCAAAATACCCCCAATGAAAAGTAGAGGCGGCATTGGTACACTAAGAGAAAACACCATAAGTGTCCGGGGCCCAAGACTGTTCAACAGCCTCTCACCATGCCTAAGGGGAATTATCAATAGGCCCCTGGCTGCCTTGAAGAGGGAACTAGACAGATACTTAAAGTCGGTGCCGGATCAGCCGGGCTGTGGTACGTACGTTGGACTACGTGCGAGCAGCAGTAACAACATGATTGATCAGGCCCTGATCCACCGGGAGGCCTGGTCGTGGACAGGGCCACGGATGGGAGGGGGGGTTGATCCCCGGAATAACCTCCAGGTAGACTCCAGGCAGGTCATGCAGAGCATTTCGGGCAATTTAGGTTAATTTTGTTCCCAGGATGCAATTCGCACCAGTCGGCTAACACCCAGGTACGTATCTACTGCTAGGTGAAAAGGGACAGTAGGTGAATTAAGGAAACACGTACCGAGGAGTGTGTAATTTATGGTGCAGTGTAGTGTACTACGTGTAATGTGAGGCAGTGTAGTATGTACTACGTGTAATGTGAGCAGGTATTTTAGTGTAATGTGAAGCAGTGTAGTATTACTACATGAATGATGAGCAGTGTAGTGTACTAGTGTAATGTAGCAGTGTAAGTAATGGTATCGGTATGTGAGCAGTGTAGTGTACTACGTGTAATGTAGGCAGTGTAGTATGTACTACGTGTAATTGATCATTGTATGTACTAGTGTAATGTGAGCAGTGTAGTATGTACTACGTGTAATGTGGTGCAGTTGTAGTGTACTACGTGTAAGTGAGGAACTTTATGCACGTTTAAGTTAGCATTAAATGTCTACTGTAATGTGAACGTGGAAGCACTTGACTACTGTACTTAGAGTGAAGCTACGAGAGGGGATGTATCTAATTCTACAATTGGAAATGTAGTAGAAGGAATGGGGCCAGTGTTGTACACGTGTAATCAAGCTCTAGAATGTAACGGAACTGGGGAGGCGATGCAGTATGTCCCCTACGTGTAATGTGAGGCAGGTATTGTACACTAATGTGAAAGCAGTTCATTTAAGTGTATCGGGGCCCCAAAGTTAGTTCTACGTCTAATGTAAGGTGGTAACTTATAAATTTAGGCCTGGTGACTTGAAGAGGGAAGTAGACAGGTATGTAAAGTGGTGCCGGAATGTGAAGCATGGGTATTTTGGTTTATGTACGTGTGGTACTACGTGTGTGAGGCAGTGTAATACACGTGAATTGATGCAGGACTGTCTCCCGGTGAAGTGGTGGGACAGGGAGGATGGAAGGGGAGGGTTGTATCCCGGAATTAACAGGTAGACTAGACTACGTGAAATGCAGAAGCAGTGTCGGGTATAGGTGTAATTTTGTAACCAGGAGTATTCGCACGTGTAAACAGGTAGTATTACTGCTGGTAAAGGGACAGTGGTTGTTAAGGTAAATGTGAAGGAGTGTGTATTTAGTGAATGACAGTGCAGTTGTACTAGTGTAATGTGAGGCAGTGTAGTATGTATACGTGTAATGTGAAGCAGTGTAGTATGTACTACGTGTAATGTGAGGCAGTGTAGTATGTACTACGTGTAATGTGAAGCAGTGTAGTATGTACTACGTGTAATGTGAGGCAGTGTAGTATGTACTACGTGTAATGTGAGGCAGTGTAGTATGTACTACGTGTAATGTGAAGCAGTGTAGTATGTACTACGTGTAATGTGAAGCAGTGTAGTATGTACTACGTGTAATGTGAAGCAGTGTAGTATGTACTACGTGTAATGTGAAGCAGTGTAGTATGTACTACGTGTAATGTGAAGCAGTGTAGTATGTACTACGTGTAATGTGAGGCAGTGTAGTATGTACTATGTGTAATGTGAGGCAGTGTAGTATGTACTACGTGTAATGTGAGGCAGTGTAGCAAAAGCATTTAGGTTACATAACCTTCCCACAAAATATTCCAATAAATACGACATTCTATGCATATAAAAAGACCGCGTGATCTAAAGAAGGTATTCCCCGTATCTTGTAACCCGCGCCCCCTCTACCTTGTACCCAACATTAAAGGACCCCGATGGAAATAGGTCGCTTTGTTAGACTTTCTGGGATTATCCTGGGTAATTTACACATGTTACTGTGTACGATAATTGTACTTATGTGTACCCGTACCTAAATAAACTTACTTCCTCCCTTCAACTTTGTTGTAAACCTGCTACTCCTGTTCACCTAGCTATAAGTAGGTACCTAGGTGCTAGTCGACTGTTGTGGGTGGCATCCTGGGGGGAGGTAGTATAACAGATCTTAATACGAATGTGTTAAAAGTAAATATATACGAATCATTGACTTCCCACGGCACTTTCTTAACACTTTAGGTACACTTACAAACACTAATTTATTAAAGTTACGTTAGGTTGCACAAACCTATAAAGAGTATATTTAATCATAGATAAGGAAATTAAATAAAAGCCTCCATACGTCTGGCAACAAGGTGGCCAAAAATAACCTGGAACCGTTCGTATCTGTACGATCAACACTGATGATGCAAGACTGAGCTGCATCCAGGTGCATGTCTCTCAGTGTTATACCTGAGAAGTGTATGTCTCTAGATATATACATGAGGATGTTGTCTCTCAGTGTATACACATGAGAGGGTATGTCTAGTTATATACACTGAGAGGTGTATGTCTCTCATGTATATCATGAGAAGTGATATGTCTCTCCGTGTATATACACTAAGAGGTGTATTTCTCTCAGGTATATACACTGAGAGGTTTATGTCACTCTCAGAGTTAACACTGGGGTGTATGTTCAGTGTATATACACAAGATGTGTATTTCTTCAGTAATACACTGAGAGTTTAAAATGACCTCTCAGTGTATATACACTAAGAGGTGTATTCTCTCAAAGTATATACACTGGAACGTTTGTCTCTCAGTGTATAACACTAAGATGTGTATTCTCAGTATATACCTGAGAGGTGTATGTCTCTCAGTGTATACACACTGTGAGGTGCATTCCTCTCAGAGTATATACACTGAGAGGTGTATGTCTCTCAGTGTATATACACTGAGAGGTGTATGTCTCTCAGGTATATACACTGAGAGGTGTATGTCTCTCAGTGTATATACACTGAGAGGTGTATGTCTCTCAGTGTATATACACTGAGATCTGTATGTCTCTCAGTGTATATACACTGAGAGGTGTATGTCTCTCAGTGTATATACACTGAGAGGTGTATGTTCTCTCAGTGTATATACACTGAGAGGTGTATGTCTCTCAGTGTATATACACTGAGAGGTGTATGTCTCTCAGAGTATATACACTGAGAGGTGTATGTCTCTCAGTGTATATACACTGAGAGGTGTATGTCTCTCAGTGTATATACACTGAGAGGTGTATGTCTCTCAATGTATATACACTGAGAGGTGTATTTCTCTCAGAGTATATACACTAAGTGTATGTCTCTCAGTGTTTACATGGAGTGTATGTCTCTCAATGTATATACACTGAGAGGTGTATTTCTCTCAGAGTATATACACTGAGAGGTGTATGTCTCTCAGTGTATATACACTGAGAGGTGTATTTCTCTCAGTGTATATACACTGAGAGGTGTATGTCTTTCAGTGTATATACACTGAGATCTGTATGTCTTTCAGTGTATATACACTGAGAGGTGTATGTCTCTCAGAGTATATACACGAGATCTGTATGTCTCTCAGTGTATATACACTGAGAGCTGTGTTTCAGTATATATACACTGAGAGATATATGTCTTTTAGTGTATATACGCTGATAGATGCATATATTTCAGTGAACATACATTGAAAGCTTACAAAAAGTCTGTATTTTATCATACAAGTGTACATGAGTGACTGGCGGTGTGCAGAGACCCAACCTTAATAACTCCGGTGAAGTTAGTAGGCTTATCTTAGTGAAGTAATCAATCAGTGTGGTGAGCGAGGTAGACCACAACACCTAGCTCTCTCTCCTCTCTCACAACTCACTCTACCATACTATTCACACACTTCCTTCTCAAACACTCCTTCCTCACACAATTTCTCCTAACACCTGCAACTAACCCATGTAGCCAACACCTGTAGCTAACACCAGTAGTTAACAGCTGTGACCAACGCCTGTAATCACCACCTGTAACCAACACTCTATCCAACACATGTTAATAACTGATTCACTCTTTCCCTACAGCACAAAATAATTGAAAATTTGAAGCCGAGCTGAAGTCATAATTGAGAACGTTTGAGGAAGAACAAAAAAACAGTCAATCCTTGTGGGATACTTACTGATGTATACCTTGTGGGATACTTACTGATGTATACCTTGTGGGATACTTACTGATGTATACCTTGTGGGATATTACTGATAGTATACCTTGTGGGATACTTACTGATGTATACCTTGTGGGATACTTACTGATGTATACCTTGTGGGATACTTACTGATGTATACCTTGTGGGATACTTACTGATGTATACCTTGTGGGATACTTACTGATGTATACCTTGTGGGATACTTACTGATGTATATATGTGATATACAGTACCTACAAGATGAAGAATTAGTTAGACACATGTGCAACATCTGGGTATCTTCATTGTAGACGTTTCGCCATCCAGTGGTTTTATCAATACAAATTCAAAGACATAATGGAAAGACAGTATAACTATATACAAAAGACGAGGTAATGAGTCCCTCAGTCTTGGAGTTGGTGAAGAGCACCGTAGTCTTGAAGAGTCTCAAGCACAGGCATGAAGACTGACGTTCATATACTGGCGTCTTATAAACGCCTCCAAGGCTGAGGGACTCATTACCTCATCTTTTTTTTGTATATAGTTCTACTGTCTTCCAATTATGTCCTTGAATTTATATTGATAAAGCCACTGGATGGCGAAACGTCTGCAGTAAAGATACCCAGATGTTGCACATGTGTCTAATTCTTCATGCCTACTGATATACTGACAACCAACTTCACTGTCATCTCTCAGTGCTCCTCAGTCAGGGTAGCAGTCATCTTGCTTTCCTTATTAAGAATAAACAAGTCTAACAAGTTATTACCTCCACTTTATTCCGTTACAAACTATCTTAAAATGTAATGTTAGATTAATTCAAAGATAGTCTAGATTCACGTTAAAATGCTCTAGTCAGTCTGACTGAAATTATAATCTTTTATTGAAACTATTTTTATCTAGAAGCCTCCACAGTTCTGTTGTCCAGATGTTTACCATGGAGCCTTTCTCGGCTTTAGGAGTTATATATAATGCTAAAAGCCTGGTTGATCAAGCCATTAACCACAAGGCTTCATCTGAGACTAAGCCCACGGGGGCCACGTGATCACACTGTTTACCTGTCCTCATCCCAATATGACATTCTTCAGGCCACCATGCGTCACTCACACCTCACTCTCTGCCTATATATACTGACTTTTTAACCTCTATGTTAGAAGTGATTAAGGTCCCAGGACTGAAATGTTTTCTAACAAATATGTTCTGGTGTTTGTTCAAGTGTGTTTCTAAACCAATTTATTGGTGTCTATTACGGAGGTTTAGACCACAAGTAAACACATTCTGTGTCTGCTCCTTCAGCTTTTATGTCTTAGTTGATGCACAATCAACTTTCCTCTTTTAAAGATGACCATTCCCCACCTGTTGTTTCTATCAGTGTGGAGTAGTTTACAGACGAGTACGTGGCACTCAGCATGCATGTCTCAACTCTCGGTTATTGCAATATTATGTGTCATGCATATGCAATGTCTTAGTTCGCATAGTTCCCGTCTTGCGCCCTGGCTATTTGTAACAATAAATTCATTAACTGTAATGCTGGTAATGCTGGAGTAGGAACAATGACTGGGACAGGATATAAACTCATTGGAGTACATAAAGAGAAGGATGACAAAGCCGATTCAGTGTATAAGGAATCTCCCATATGAGAGAGAGATAAGGAAAAAGTCATGTCCGTAATCTGATATAATCCTGACTCCACTTGACTCTGAAGAAGCCAGTGATTGCATACACATGAACTTTGCCCTCGGCCCTGATTCATGGAACTCTATATTCATCAAGAGCTCCAAGAAGCCATTATCACGCGCCTTAAATATTCGTGGAGAAGGAGCCGGCACAACGAAGTCATCCTACAGTCTTTAAAAATCACTTATTGCCCCACTCCACAAAGGTGACAGTAATGCGATTGTAAAAAGCTACAGACTGATAGCGCTGAAGTTCCACATCATCAACATTTTTTGAAGGTCTTAAAAAGCAAGACTGCCAATCACATGGAATCCCAGTAGTTGCACAACCCAGGTCAGCATGGGCTCAGAACAAGTTACTCCTGCCTCTCGCACTAGTTGGAGCACTACGATATGGTCTTGGACGAGCAAAATTACCCCAAAGACAAGCAAAATTGCCACAAGTGCAACCTTGTGGCAATTTTAAGCATTTTTGCCAATTCTAAGCATTTTGTGAGCAAAAGGAATAGCGGCAAAAGCAGGCAGTTGTATATTTAACTTTTTAACCCAGATAACCCAAAAAGAAATACTAAAGGAGGAAAATCAGAATGGTTGTAAAGGGCTCTTTTCCCCCAAAAGGAAAACTCCCCCCCTTTTTCCCTTTCTCTTCCCCATTCTGACATGACAGTTATAAATAATAGCTCTGTTTTTCCCCTTTGAAAGACGTACCAGAACTTTGATCGGTAGATTCTGAAGACAAAGCAAACCCTAAAGATGATTCAACTGTCTTCAGGGGGCCCACTGAAAAAAAAATAATGTTCAGTGAAGAAAAATTTTCAGATACATGATGCAGAAAAAATAAAGACAAAAAACAAAATTTGGAGTAAAAGACAAAACTCAAAATACTTATCAAAAAACGTTGGCAACTGAAAAAGGGTTTCAAAAAGTGAAAAGGCCCGCGATTTTCCCCCCTTTCTTCTAAATAAAGGGGATTCAAACAAATCTTAGTCTCTTCAAGATGGACCGACAAATTTTTTTTAAATCGTTCTCTTCAGCCGGGTTGTGTTGAATAAATGGGCGGGGGTGTAGGCACAAAACACCCTGATCGACAGGCAGAAACCCAGGGGTCTGATTGGCACCGGGCCAGGGGGGCGTGACCCGGGAAAAGCAAATTCGCATAATTTAATGAAACGGGCCTTCCATTTGGGAAAATTATGTTGACTTTAAAGGTTTTAGAAAAGACATGAATTTTGGTTTTCATATTTTTTATTTTCGGAAATGCAACAGTAATTATGGACGAAGTAGATTACAGGGGAAAAAAAATTAACTATTTTTAGAAGACGGGGGAACTGAGGCCCCTTAAATTCTTTTCGTGTCCCCCTTTTTCTTGGAAAGACGAACATTACCTGGAATTTTCCCCTAAATTTAATCTGTGGCACAGTTCCTTCTCCGCAGTTTCAACATCTTACCTCAGACGCACTGGCGCAACAACCACCCGGGGCTACTACAACCCTTCTATGGTTTGAAATAAAAATCCTTTTTATTGTTTTGCCACCCCCAAGATTGCTGGTATTTCCCGTCTCATGGACGTGTAAGAGGCGGGAAAAATCTTCAGACTTTATTTTACACTTAATAATGAAGAGGCCTCGAGGTGGATCAGGGCCTGATCAACCGGCATGTTATGTTGGCCGCACGAAACCACAGCCCGGGTGGACGGTACTGACTTCGGGTGCCGTCCAGCCCCCTTTTGAAGACGCCGGGGGGTTATTGGTAACCCCCCTTTATGTATGCTGGGACGTGCTGAACGTTTTGGGGCCCCCTGCATTTAGATCTAACGCCCTGGGTATTTCTCTTAAAAGATTATGTATAGGCACAATATCTGTCATTGTTTACTAACGTTAACTACCGAGTCAGTCCACCCCAACCCCCAAAGCAAACCCCCTGTCTCCTCTCATATTCATGCTCAAAATGCTCTGTCCATTTAAAAAAGAGCTCCACTACTAATTATATTTCTTATATTATGGGTTATAATTTCGACCTTGCTATCGAAAATAAACTACAAACAGTAAAGGAAAGGATTTCATCCCCAAACCCGTTTTTTCCCCTTCTTCTTTTAGTTTTCTTTCCCCTTTCTGCACCCCTTGCCACTATTATGCCATGTCCTCTCCCTCGGGTTTTGTAATCATTTTACAGTCTCTTATTAGCCTTCCTGGAAGCTGCAGCTTTTTCTTCATGTTTCCCAATTCCCTTTAAAATCAATATGGCATTTAAAGGCTCCCACAGTACAGGATAAAAAGAAATTTGCAACACCAACTAACTTTCAGATTACACAGCTCCAGAAAGTCTTCAGTGACCCCACTGATTCAATACACTTTTATAGAGTGTATATATATATTATATATATATTATATATATTTTTTATATATTTTTTTATATATTTTATATAATTATATAAATTTCAACATACTCTTTCAACACAGGGCCGTATCCCACCAAGGAGGGGGGCCCCAAAAAAAAACAAAAGCTTCTTTTTTAAAATTTAGTAATTTGTTTTTATTATATATATATATAATATATATATTTTTATATTTTTATATAATATATAATATAAAATAAATATATATATTTTAAAACATACTCTGTACGCTAACCATGCCCAGACACAGGCAGTACAATAACTAGCCCAGCCGTGACTTTAAACCCAAAACTAGCTGTACTGGTACACTATGCCCGCGGTGCTGCTACCCATAATGCGTGTAACGTTTACAGCAATTTCCAGCGGTGTATGCAAACCCTAACTACCCCAGTACCGTGTACAGTAACTGTGAGTACTGGCACTCTAATGTCACTTTGGGTTGGCCGAGCCCTTGCCCCCCTGGCCAGCCACTTGGGCAAATTATTCAAAAAAAAAACAAAGTTAATGGAAAATCAGGTGTGTTGTGAATAATAACACTGACGCAGTTTCCCTTTGTTAAATTTCGGGCTGCGTGACTATAACTTGTGATTAAAATACTTAGAACTCTTAAAACACCACACCAAAAAACATACGGGCCAGGAGCTGTGAATCGCCCCCTGCAACCAAAATGGTACACACACAACAACACACCACGCACGGATCCATACTTTTGTTTTTAAGATACGATAAGGCTGCCGGGGGGGAGGGACCTAGTACGATCAGGGAAAAGAGGCGGGGCCGGAACTGAGACTGGACCCTGAAACCCACAAACAGGTGAGCAACACACACCCCTTCCAGACTTTTAAAGCTGCAGTACTTTTAAAACACCTAAATGATGTATATATTCCCCCTCCCAAAGTCTCTCGCTCAGGGACTGATCAATAAGTCACCCAGTGTGATGACGGGAAACATTTTAACTTTCCCTTTCCCCACTATGTAATATCTATAGTTTAAGGGTAGCAGCACATGCTGTAAAAATTTTTTTTAAAAAAAAAAAGGGAAAAAACAAAAATTACATCAAACAAGATCAGGGGCCCCCGTCCGTCATTACCAGAAGGAACTATCAGCCCCCCACCACACTGCTACCCTTTCCCCGTGACATGAATAAACAGCTTATCATGTGGAGATTTTACGTAGGTGCTCCCGGCCTGGGGAATGAACAAGTGCAGATGGTGAGAACTGCCACTGCTGGGGAATTCCTAACTTCCAGAAAGTGTATAATTTTCGAGCAGTTTCCCGTTTTTTTGTGGGCCCTAAAAGATCTTTTTTTTTTTGTTGTGAACATTTATGAAGGTTTGAAAAAAGTAAGCTATCAAAGAAGAAGAAAGAAAAAGAAAGGAAAGAAGAAGAAAAAAGAAGGAAAAAAGAGAAGAAAAAAGAAGAGAGAAAAAGAAGAAGAAGAAGGGAAAAAAAAGAGAAGAAGAAGAAGAAGAAAAAAGAAAAAGAAAAAGAAAGGAAAAGGAAAAAAAAGGGAAAAAGAAGAAGAAGAAAGGGGGGTGGTGAAGTAGGGGGAGGGGTGAAGGTGGCGGAGGAGGATAAAGGGGAAGAAAAAAATTTAAAAAACGTGTATCATTATATTAAAATTTTTTCTTATTTAATGTTCATGTAAGTTTTCCAGTTTACTTTTTTTCCAAATGTACCTTTATACTGCAAAAGATTTTCAAGCGTACTTACGTTTTTAAATTTTTTTGGGGACAATCTGCTGTTCTACTGTACCTCACAGCTAGCTGCTGGTATATTACCGGACCCAAGTGCAAAAAATAAGTCACTCTGACATATTTTGGGTTAGCTAAATAATTTATACACTTTTTACTATGTAAGCTAACTGTAATCAGCTAAATTTGTGCAATTTTTATTCTGTGAAATGTATCAAAATAAAATTTTCAGATATTATACAAATCAGTAATGATTGAATCAGAAATATAATTTTCTTTGGTTTAAACGAGTGTGCGGATGGAAATAGAATGTGTGTTTGTGTGTGTGTGTGTGTGGTGTGTGTGTGTGTGTGTGTGTGTTGGTGTGTGTGTGTGGTGGGGGGTGTGTGTGTGTGTGTTGTCTGTGGTGTTGTGTGTGTGTTGTTGTGTTGTGTGTGGTGTGTGTGTGTTGTGTGTGTGGTGTGTTGTTGTTGTGTGTGGTGTTGTTGTGTGTGTGTGTGGTTGTGTGTGTGTTTCGTGCGTGCGTGCGTGTGTGTGTGTGTGTGTGTGTGTGTGTGTGTGTGTGTGTGTGTGTGTGTTTGTGTGTGTGTGGTGTGTGTGTGTGTCTGTCTGTGCGCGCGTGCGTGCGTGTGTGTTGTGTGTGTGGTGTGTGTGTGTGTGTGTGTGGTGTGTTGTTTGTGTGTGTGTGTGTGTGTGTGTGTTTGTGTCTGTGCGTGCGTGCGTTGGGCGTTGGTGTGTGTGGGTGTGTGTGTGTGTTTGTGTGTTGTGTGTGTTTTTGTTGTGTGTTTGTGTGGTGTGTGTGTGTGTGTTGTGTGTGTGTGTGTGTGTTTTGTGTTGGCTGTGTGTGGTGTGTGTGTGTGTGTGTGTTTTGTGTGTGTGTGTGTGTGTGTGTACTCACCCCAGTTGAGGTTGCGGGGGTCGGTCCCAGCTCCTGCCCCCCCTCTTCACTGATCGTACTAGGTCACTCTCCCCGAGCCCTGGCTTTATCATACCTCTGCTTAAAGATTGTATGATCCTGCCTCCCCTACATCGCTTCCCCCAAAATATTCCACTTATGCTACTTGACGCGTGCGTTTTTGTGTGGTGTTGTGTGCGTGTGTGTGCGTGTGTGTGGCGTGTGGTGTGCGTGTGTGTGGTGTTTGTGCGTGTGGTGGGTGTGTGGGCTGTGTGCGTGTGTGTGCATGTGTGCGCGTGTGTGGGGGCGCAGATGTCACTGCTGGTGATAGTGGGAGACGGCCCGTCAGCACACCACCCCAAAGGTACTCCTGGTAATAATGGGATGTGGAGAGCACAGGTGGGCTGGTGACCCCCACCCCAGTAAATTATGCTACGGGTACCTCCACGCGAGGCTGTGATGTATGGGCACTGGGGAAGGGGGAAAAAGGGTGCCGTTGGCGCACTTGGGACGATTTGGGGGGGGAGGGGAAGTAAAATAATTTTACACGATGGTGAAACATGTGGGGAGGGCATGTGGGCAGTATACGTTTTTACCTGGAGGTAGTTTCCCAGAGTAAACCGCGAGACTATACAAGATGGTGTGTGAGCTAAACTCGCCACAACCCGATAAACCACACTTGCTATGCGTCAGGCCTGGTACGGGAAGGGGAGGGATGGTAGGGCAAAGGAGGGGATGGGTAGAGAGGTGGGGGTGACTGGGTGGATGGAGAAGTTCTGAGAAAAGAGAACGTTGCCAAGCCCGGGGGGCATCATGTCTCTAAGATTTCTGTGTATCAAGGTCCTGGTTTTTGGGGTGTTACATTCACTCTACACACTTTAGGGCTTACTTAGCTTAACGTGTGTTACAATAGTAGTTCTCCTTCAATAATACCCATATAATAAAAGACCTGCTTACTGTTTGTAAAAATAGCTGGAGATAGTGTTTTGATAGGAAGCTCAATGATCACAAACGTCCGGGGTTAGAACCTCGAGCAGATGAAGTATATGATAATAAGTTTATTCAGGTATACACAAAAACAGTTATACAGATGATCATACATAGCAGCATATGTGTAGAGAATCTAGGATAACCCAAAAAAAGTCAAAGTGACTTATTTCCACTGGAGTCCTTTAAAAATTGATGTCAGCAGCATTTGGTGTTCCCAGGCGGTCACCCATCCAAGTACTAACCAAACCCAACGTTGTTTAAGTTTGATAATCGGACGAGAAGCAGTGTGTTCAACGTGGTATGGCAGCTGACAATAAGCTTGTAACTTGTGTGTTAACTACTGAAAGCTGCAGCCATTTAAAAATTGTTATGCATTTTCTCAGTCCTTTTGGGAGTCATAATTTAACACTTGAGGTATTCGTGTCATGCGGTGTACTATTTAATGTTAATGAAGAAAGATGAGGCGAGTGTCTCACATATATATATATATTATTTTAAATATATTTTTATATATATATATATATATTTATATATATATTTTATATATATGTGTGTGTGTGTGTGTGTGTGTGTGTGTGTGTGTGGGTGTGTGTGTGTGTGTGTGTGTGTGTGTGTGTGTGTGTGTGTGTGTGTGTGGTGTGTGGAGAAATTTCTCCAGGAGGGGGGTATCGCCCCCTTCAGCCCTTCAGCCTGAGGGGCCCAGCCCTCTCAGAAGGGGCAAATATCTTGTTTACTGTACGCGAGTAATTGATCCCAGATGCATTTACCAGTATACGACCTTGGTAAAGCGCTCCCGCTCTTTGCAGTCCAGTGTTGCAGAGTGTATTTTAATAAGAGACAGTACATCTCTTACCTTGCAGGACAATTAAGGAAAATCCTGTTCCCCCTTTATTACCATAGTAAGATAGTGGACATTTTTGTCTATGCTTAAGAAGCAAGATTTAAAAATTAGCTTTGCTTCATCGAGGAAGTGGCAAGGAAGCAAAAAGTACTAGGTCGCTTTTCCTTTTGTGCGGGGGCGTGAGGCAGGGGGCATTTTTGGCACTTCAGATTACTTTTCATCTATGAGAGTGACACTGACACCAGGTAACCAAAGAAACACTGATTGTGCATTGTGTAAACAAAGTACTCAAATAAACACAAAAAAACCTTAAGAGAAGTGTGACAGCTTCTTTAGTGATAGTTTGTAAAAATAAAGACAAATTTTGTGGAACAAGTGTCCAGGTCGTTTCCTAGACTTGGAAGAGTGGCCCCAAGGCATTCGCTTTTTAAAGTCCCCAATATTGTCGAAGGTGTAAAGAACAATACTCACGCTAAAAGAGCAAGGTAGGTTACAAATTTTCTTGTAGTACGGGGGGACTGAGCAGTTCTTGAGTCCAAGGAGTTTGTAATCACTATCGTCGGCAGTTGGTCGGATTTTGAGTCCACACAAGAAGTTGCACCATCAGTGAATGAAATATGTAAAACACCCCCAGGGTAATTTATTTTTTACATAATTGATCTCATTACAACCCTTTGAAGTGATATGAAAACTTTTTAAAGACCTGTCTGCGGGCGGTAGCGATTTGCTGTTTTTATCAGCTAAGTTTTCCCTATTTTTAAAATTTTTAAATAAATTTAACGGGTAATCCCATTTTAAAACTATTATATATATATATAATTATAATTTTAAAAATAATTATATATATAATATATATATTATAATATTCAACGTGGGCCGTTCCCACCGAGGCAGGGTGCCCCAAAAAAAAGAAAAAAAATTTCCCAAAAAAAAATGTTTAATTTTCAGCACACCACACTCACACTTTTCACTGTTTTTGAGGGTGCTCAAATAAAAAAGCTTAGAAGCATATACATATAAAGAAAAACAACATTCCCTCCAAACTCCCAAATACCCTTTTAAAAGTGCGACTTTGTACTCCATTTCCGGACTAAGTCCGTATATGAAAAAAGGTTTCCTGAATCCCTTCACTAAATATTACCCTGCTCGCACTCCCAAAAATCGTCAGGTCCCCAAATATCGTTCGTCTCCATTATCCTATCAACACCTCACGCACGCTTGCTGGAAGTCCAAAGCCCCTCCCCCCAAAAAACCTCCTTTACCCCCTCTCTCCCAACCCTTTGGGGACGACCCCTACCCCCCTTTCCCTTCCCCTATAGATTTAAGCTTTCCATGTCATTCTACTTTTCCTTTCTCTCTAAATGCCAAAAACCCCTAAAACCCCTCTTCCCTCTGACAAATGTTTATTAACCCACCCCTTCTCCTAATTTCCACCTCAAATTTTTCTGCATAAAATTTACACCACACATTCCCTTTAGCGGACAACCCCACTGCCTCCAACCTCCCCCCTCGTGCGCTTTTTACCCCCCAAGTTTCACATCCATAAAGATTTTGGGGACCACTATCTTTCATACTTTCCCTTTTTTACTTCATAATAGCGTTTTTTGACCCCAAATATACCTCAATGCCCCACTCCCTTTTTTCCCTCATAAAATTCTTGATTAACCCATCATCCCAATTTTCTGAAAACATTCCTTCTTCCATACTCCTCCTCCCCATTTTGATACCCAATTTTTTTTTCTAAACCCCTTTTTATCCCTCATCACCTTACTTTTTTTTGCTCACTTTTCAACTTTCTCCCTTTACACCCCCCAAAACTCATCCCAACCCTTTGAAAATTTTTCTTTAGAACCCCATAAGCACGTTCATCAGCAAAAAGAACTGTTCAATCCCCTTTTGATTTTGTTTCCCCCTAATTTAATCCCACCCCTTCCCGAAACCCTGCTTTTTACTTCTTTTACAACCCCTCAAAAAATTTTTAAAAACAACCATGGTGACAGCCACCCCTGTCAAACCTACTTTTACCGGGGTTTTCCCCCTTCTTCTACAAAACCCAAACCCTGGCCTCACTATCCTCATAAAAATCAAAACAGCATTTACAACTTCCCCCTTTTCCTATACTTGAAACACCCGTTTTGCCCTCTACCACTCATATATGCCTTTTCTAATTCCATAATGCAAAAAAAATTTCCCCTACCTTTATCAAATCTTTTAACAATATGCTTCAATGTAAACATTTGATCTACACATCCCCTACCCATCAAAAAGCCTCCCTCCCCCTGAAATCCTACTTTCTGTCTTCCCTCAAATTTCTTTCAATTATAACCCACCGTTCTTTTCCTGGTTACCAGTAAACTTTTTCCCAAAAATTTTTTTTACAACTCTTTTGCCCCCTTTTCCCCTTTTTTTAAAAGGGATTTACAGCTTCCCCCCCAACCCCAGGTACCTTCCCCCTTTCATACATTTATAAACAAAAGAAACCAAACCACTCCAAACTAAACCCCCCCCTGCTTTTAACATTTTGTAGATCCCCATTTCCCAGCTGCTTTACCCCCCTTTAAATTCTACTAACCTCACGTCCCTCCCCCACTTACATTCTGCTTTCTTCCTCCTAAAAGATGGATCCTCCCGGGCCCAGGCATGAAATAGCCCCCCTTCTTCCCAACATTTAAAATTTTCCTCAAAATATCTCGCCATCTACCTAATACATCCCCTCCCCCCCATCTACAAACTCCCCCTACCGTTTTTAACTGACAAATCCATATTTTCCCTAGGCTTTCTTAACTTGTTTAACCACTCCAAATTTTTTTCTTATTTTCTTTAAAAATTTTCTTGACAGTGCCCCCCCACTACTCTGCTCCTTTTGCACTCTCTCACCCTCCTTTACCTTTCTTTTCTCTCCATTACTTGTTTTCTTAACATTCTGTTTTGAAAAACCTCTCATAAGCTCCTTTTTTCTCTTTTATCACACCCTTTACTTATCATTCCCCCAAACACCCTCTTTCCCCCCTGGCCCCCCCACCCCCCCTATAACCACAAGTTTCTGCCCCACTTCTAATACTGCATTTTAAAACTTTTCCCAAACCCCTCTTCCCCCCCCCCCAAACCTCTTTAACTACCCCCTTTCTGCCGTAGTCGTTATATCTCCCCCAAACCCCTCCCCCTTAGTTTATCATTTAAACCCCCCCTTCTTGTTGTTGCCCCCTTCCTTTTTTTCCCATCTACCTTACCTAATGTAGCAAAAACTAAAAAATTGACCAATAATCAGTTGCCCCTTTATAAAATGTCATCCTGGACCCTACCCATCAACCTTTATCCCCAAATACTAATCTAAAAAAAACATTTCATTACGTGCTACATCATACCTTTTATTTTTTTATCCTCTTTTTAAAAAAATATGTATTTTTTTTAAAATTTCTTTCTACACATGCCCAATTAAAGGGTCCCCCTTTTCATTTACCCCCCCCGGGGCCCCCAAAATTTTCCTACTCCCCTCCATAATTTTTACCCCCTTTTTGCTTGAAATCCCCAACCCCCTTACTCTCCACATTCAAAACTCCCCACGCTTCACTCAAAAATTTCCCCAAAATCCTCTCTCTCCTCTACCTTCTCTCTTCCCGGTGCATACCCTTACTATAACCCACTTTTTCACATCCAATCTTTTTTTTTACTCCCAAAAACCTTTAATTAATACATTTGTAGTCCTCTTTCCTGCCATAAACTTATCCCTTTAACATTATTGCTACTCCTTCTTTAGCTCTAACTCTATTTGAAAACCCCCGCCTAACCATTTTTCCTCTCCCTTAAACTCTCCCACCCCCTTCACTTTGTTTCACTTAAAGCCAGGGGGTCCAGTTTTTTCCATTTATAACCCCAATCATCCCTTTTTTATCATTTGCACAACATCCACGCACATTCAGACTTCCCACTTTGACAATTTTCTTTCGTATTCTTTTTTGTAATTTTACGGGAAAGGGGTTACAGCCCAGTTCCCGCATTTTAGTTGACTTTTACAAAAGCAGGCTAACGGGGAAAGATTCTTATTCCAATCCCTTGTTTGATGCAACTGGGAAATTTCAAAACCAATCCAGATGAGTAGAGACTTCATGACGCTCCCAGAAGCCTAAAAGCTGTACCTGAACAAGGGGAAAAGTATCCACTCCTCCCTTTGGGTTCTTCAGCCATCTTAAGGGGGATACAAAAAGTGTCAAACACTGGAAGCTTAGAACTAGATAATATGGCTGGGAGGTTACTGGGGACTTCAAAAAGTTGGCATTTTTTGCGACCCAAAGAGGTTTTTCCAAGTTTCCTTTTATCTCTGTCACTGGGTTTTTAGAGACAGAGCGCACATTACCAGAAGATGCATGGCCTCAAAGGCTGGTTCTCGTATGAAGGCTAATATCAAAAAATAAAACCCCTTTGGGATCCTCAAAAAGGTTTTGCTCCCTCCATTACAATCAAACTAGGGCTAAAGAAAAAGTTTTTTACAGCTCTTGACAAAGATCGCAGCCCTTTAAATATCTTTAGACTTCTTTCTCAAGTATCAGAGGCAAAGGTGAAGGTTGGGGATCTTCACGGGCCACAAGCAGGAAAATCAGGATGCTCGAATTTCAAAGAAAAAAGGAAGCCTGTATTTTTTTTTTTTTGCTTAACACGGGCTTTTGAGCAACAAGGTGACAATTTTGTGGAAATGTTGAACCTTGGGAAAAAGCATGGCAGTGGGGGTGTAGGAAAGCCCCCAAGTCCATATCCTTGTTCTCATCTACAATTTCCGGAGAATATGGAGCATATCAGAGAAGCAAGGGAGCCTTCCACCAAGATTAATGACTTTTTTAAAACAGTATCGGGATCTTATAAGAAATATGATGGGAACTCAATGGGGGGGGGGTTAAACAGGGAAAATGATTTTTGCATACCGCAAATTTTATTTTTTTTCATTAATTTTTTGTTTTGCATCCCAAAAATAGATAAAAATATAGAAATTTAGCCATTTTGTGCAAAAATTCACCCGTAACCACAAAAACAAATTTTTAAAAGGGAAAAATGGGCTTTTCTTTGTTTTTTCAATAAAAGGATTGGAAAAAAACACTTACTTGCCGGAAAAAAAACTTGTTACATATTATTATTTTTATTTTTATAAAACAGGAAATCCATCCTGGGTAAGGGTGACTTAAAAAGCCCCTAGTGATGGGGTATATAAAAAAAATTCCTGATTTTAAAAGACAGGACCTCATCCTGTTAACGGAGTAGACAGCGGGGGAAAAGGGAAAGACAGGGAAATTGCCCCCGTTTGATGAAGAATGACAGGAAACTCAACCTGTGTTATGAAGTATGACAGAAAAAAAACCCATCCTGCACGATGAAGCATGATAGGAAAACCATTATGTGAGGGAGTATGACGGGAAAACCACCCTGTGTTACGGAGTATGACATGAAAACCACCCTGCACCATGTGTGGTAGGAACTACCTATGAAAGAGCATGACAGAAGAACCATCATGTGCCATGGAACATGGCAGAAAAGCCATCCTGCGTGATGTAGCATGATAAGAAAAAATTCCACCGTGATGAAGGACAACAGGACAGCTATCCTATGTGACGGGTATGTTAGGAAAAGCGCTTTGTTCTCGCGTACCCTCGTAAAATGTTATGTAGATCAGGTAGCCACGCAAGGCAGCGTAAACGATAAAAACGCACAATTCCTCGACTGGAACAAAACACAGGTAACCCGCACATAGGAGAAAGAAACTTATGACGACGTTTCGGTCGGTCTTAATAATCTATATTTCTACAAGTACATGATACAACTTGAACATTAAAATGGTATAAAATACCGACAGGTTGTCAGGTAAGACACATATGCAACAGTTAGGTATCTTTATTTTGAAACGTTTCGCCTACACAGTAGGCTTCTTCAGTCGAGTACAGAAAAGTTGATAGAAGCAGAAGAGACTTGAAGACGATGTAATCAGTCCATCACCCATCCAGACTTCGGAACAATGCTCTTCTCCAGACTGAGGGACTGACCACCTCAAAACTTTAAGGGTGATGGACTGATTACATCGTCTTCAAGTCTCTTCTGCTTCTATCAACTTTTCTGTACTCGACTGAAGAAGCCTACTGTGTAGGCGAAACGTTTCAAAATAAAGATACCTAACTGTTGCATATGTGTCTTACATGATACAACTTATACAGTCCTGGCATAAGTGACATACTATATAGAAAGCCCCTGGTCATGCAGAGAAAATCGGGCAAATTAGGTTTATGTTGTCCCCAGGATGCGACCCACACCAGTCAGCTAACATCCAGGTACCTGTTTACTGCTAGATGAACATGGACAGCAGGTGTCTTAAGGAAACACGCCCCAATGTTTCCACCCGTACCGGGCATCGAACCATGGACCTCAATGTGTGAGCTAAGTGCGCTACCAACCGACCAATAGGACACTTAATTTGGACCATTAACTAGTCATAAGTCGACGTTTCAGTCCATGTCGGACCGAAACGTCGTCATAAGTTTCTTCCATGTGCGGGTTATTTCTGTAGGGCAGCGTATTTACCTCTAATAACAAAACACAAATTAGGAAGCAAGCATTTCTTTGTGGCCTTTACACACTCACTCACCCCACACAACATTTCTAGCAATGAACACACACACACACACACACACACACACAAAAAAAAAAAAAGCCGAAAAATACGTTGTTAATTGGAGAACATTTCGTTCTGTTGATACTGAGAAATTACCTGGGGTGGGCTGAACCGGAATTATCTGACTATGGGTCAGGTAGGTGGTGATGGGTGTCGATGTGACGTTTCCAGAGCAGAGTTCTAGTTGCTCAGACAACTTATGTTCCGAATAGGGAAATTAGATCAAACAAAAATGATCCTAAATGGATAAATAATAGATTAAAACATCTCACTGGTCAAAAGAGAGACCTACTTAGGTCAATCAAAAGAGGAGAGGGGCAGTTAAGAAATCAATATATTCAGTTAGAGAGAGAAATAAAAACGGGAATAAGAAAAGCAGCTAAGAAATCAATATATTCAGTTAAAGAGAGAAATAAAAAAGGGAATACGAAAAGCAAAGAGATTATAAGGTTAAAGTCGCAAAGAAATCGAAGACTAACCCAAAGGGATTCTTTCAGATATACATTAGATTAGGAACAAGATTTTCCACTCAAAAGTTACTCGGGTCAGCTCACCGACAATAAGGAAATGTGTAGAATTTCTAACACTTACTTCCTCTAGAGTACCCAGGAAAATGTAGAATATAACTTTGGTATATCTGGGAATAATATTATTAATATTATTACGAATAATATTAAGAGAGAAGTAAGTAATGATAATGATTGTTAAAGGAATGCAGTTAGAAGCCTGGGTAGATCTATAACCCACTATGATAACATGAACGTAGATAAGTAAGTTTATGGAGCAACTTGCAATGTGAACAGACTGACTGATGTTGTGGCCAGGCTTAGGCTTGGTTACGAGGTACTTCTGGCAGTTTGGGAGACACACACATGATAATCAAACTAAATGCTAATTATGTGGTTAGGCATATGGTCACTGTTTTGAACACTATGTGCTTAATTGTCCACTTATTGAGGAATACAGAGACAGACAGTATAATAACCTATGTGACATGTCAAGATATCTTATTAATGAAAATAAGATACCAGATATACTAAGCAAATTTCCTAAATTTGCTTGTAACAGATAAGTGAACTGTAGATATGTAGATATAAATCCAAATGTACACCTGTTAACCCTTTGGGGCCTAGTTCCTAGGCGTTTTGTGTATCCATATGCTCTCGCGCTACCGTCCACAGGATGGATGTGAGGTGCACAATAAACTAACCACTTCGGTGGCAAAATCTAAAATCTTTACTTCTCAGTTTTTACACAGGAAGATACTAGCGATATTCCAGAAACAATAAATTATGTAGAACAGGACGATAATAAACTATGTACGATTAGGATCACAAGTTACATGGTCCTGAGACAAACAGATAAATCAAAACCTAACAAATCCCCAGGCCCTGATGAACTGTATGTGAGGGTTCTAAAGAAATATAAAGAGCTTAGTAAAACTTTGGTTAATCTTGTCAACATATCACTACAAACTGGCATAGTGCCAGATAAGTGGAAAATAGCAAATGTGATACCTATTGTCAAAGCTGGTGACAGATCCTTAGCTTCGAACTACACGCCAATAGGCCTTACCTCCATAGTGGGAAAAATTATGGAATCAATAATTGCAGAGGCAGTTCGTAGTCATCTTGAAGGACATAACCTGATTAATGATCTCAGCACAGTTTTACGGAAAGGGCGTTCCTGCCTTACAAATTTATTATTTTTGTTCACTAAAGTAGTTGAGGAGGTAGATCATGGTAATGAATATGATATTGTGTATATGGACTTCAGTAAGGCTTTTGATCGAGTCTCACATCAGAGCTATTGAGGAAAATTAAGGCACACGGAATAGGAGAATTTTTTTCCTGGATAGAGGCATGGCTGACAGATAGGCAGCAGAGAGTTTGCATAAACGGGGAGAAATCAGAGTAGGGAAGCGTCACGAGCGGTGTTCCACAGGGGTCATTGTTGGGCCCCTCGTTGTTCGCAATCTACATAAACGCCTAGATGAGGGCATAAAGAGCGACATAAGCAAGTTTGCCGATGACACCAAAATAGGCCGTCGAATTCATTCTGACAAGGACATTAGAGTACTCCAGGAAGATTTGAATAGATTGATGCAGTGGTTGCAGAAGTGGCAGATTCAGTTTAATATAGACAAATGCAAAGTTCTAAACATTGGACAGGAAAATAACCATGCCACATATAAACTAAATAATGTAGATCTTAATATTACTGATTGCGAAAAGGATTTGGGAGTCCTGGTTAGCACTATTCTAAGACCAGGAGAACAGTGCATAAGTGTTCGCAATAAAGCCAAGGATTCTGTTAGAATCCTTGGCTTCATATCAAGAAGTATAAATAATAGAAGTCCTCAGGTTGTTCTTCATCTCTATACAACTTTGGCTAGGCCTCATTTTGATTATGCTGCACAGTTTTGGTCACCGTATTACAGAATGGATATAAATGCTCTGGAAAACATACAAAGGAGGATGACAAAACTGATCCCATGTATCAGAAATCTTTCCTATGAGGATAGACTGAGGGCCCTGAATCTGCACTCTCTAGAAAGGCGTAGAATTGGGGAGGATATGATTGAGGTGTATAAATGGAAAACAGGAAAAATAAAGGGAATGTAAATGGCGTGCTAAAAATACCTAGCCAAGACAGGACTCGTAGCAATGGTTTTAAGTTGAAAAAATCAGATTCAGGAAGGATATAGGAAAACACTTGTTTGGTAATAGAGTTGTGGACGAGTGGAACAAACTCCCGAGTACCGTCATAGAAGCTAAGACGTTGTGTAGTTTTAAAAATAGGTTAGATAACTACATGAGTGGATGCGGGTGGGTGTGAGTTGGACCTGACTAACTTGTGCTAATAGGTCTGATGCCGTGCTCCTTCCTTAAGTGAATGTGACCTGACCTACTAGGTTGGGTCATTGGGTTAAGCCGGTGGGAGACTTGGACCTGTCTCTCATGGGCCAGTAGGCCTGCTGCAGTGTTCCTTCTTTCTTATGTTCTTATGTTAAAGGTCTAAACAGAGCGAAACGCTTTCAAAATAAAGACTTACTTTACTCTCTTTATTTTTTCATATCAGTCCCCTTCACGATCACGAAACTCCCTGCAACTATGTCATGTGTCCAATTTTTGTTAAATAAAAAAAATCCAAGATGAAGATCAAGAGAGTATATAGGTAAGAGCCTCGTGGGGTGAGCGGGGAAGTGGGGATAGTGGAAGAGTAAGCTGGCGAGAGGGATAAAATCGTACATAACAAGAGAGCGGGACGCTACTCACTCTATACGAAGCATAACGGAAGCAGTGCTTCTGGTATTTTCTTAAGTCAGTAAAAAATGTGACATCAGGAGGGTCTTAGTCAGGGTGTACCAGTGCTGGTGTACCAGTACTTGTGCATAGTGTTGGTGTACCAGTACTGGTACACCAACAGTGTTACCCTGGTCACTCTGACCCAGATTATTGTCTCTACCAGCAGTTTTATAATGTCACTGTGACACACTGTAGTCTCCATCAGCAATATGCCAGACACATCCTGTGATGTCACCTGCACACACTGTCTTAAGGAACTCTAACCCAACATTTGCTCTTTTTTGTTTACTATTCTGTTCACAATTAATTCACCTGGTTGATTAGATTTTGTCACCGAAGACGCTAGCCTATTGTACATCCCATATCCATCCTGTGGACCGTAGCGCAATAGCATATGGATACACAAACGGACTAGGAACTAGGCCCCTAAAGGGTTACCAGTAACACATCTGGATTTATATCTATAATTGTCTTCTCTGATGAAGGCAAATTTAGAGTATATGCCCAATGTCTGGAATTTGATTTTCATTAATAAAAAAACTTGACATATTACATAGGTTATTACATTGTGTATGTCTATATTCCTCAGTAAGTGGACAGTCAAGCACATACACAAAATGGAGACCATAAAATTGATCACATGCTTTACATTTAGTTTGATCAACATCAATATGTCTGCCAAACTGCCAGAAAGAAGTACTTGTAACCAAGCCCAAGCTTGGCCACTACATAAGTCTGTCTGTTTACACTGCAAGTTGCTCCATAAGTAAGCTTTCCTTCTTTCATGTTATCACAGTGAGTGATAGATCCGCTCAGGCTTCAAACTATAATCCAATGACATTCACTTTCATTATTTACTTCTCCTCATATTATTTTTAATGTTTGACACAGATATACAGAAGGTATATTCTACATTTTCCTTCAGGGTACTTTCTTTGACTAATTTATTAACTTTATTATTACGGAATAATTTAATGTACGATGGAATCCGTTAAAAATGTATATTAATTTCCTTTCTCTGATATTTTAATACCTGTATCTGACTTTTCCAATGAGCATGTTGTTAGTCACCTAACATGCATAAATCAAAGGATATTTATAAATATTTCACTTAAATTATTAAGATGGGCTGTTCGTAACACAAGATTTGCACTGTCCAGTATTCCTACTAGCCAATTAGTATGGCTTCCTCTTTCCCTGAGTGAAGAGACACTGTGTTATCTATTAAACATTGACCACAAGAGTTTAATTCCGGTGGTAGTACTTTGACTATTTCCTGTGGATATTTTGATGACACTACAGAGCACTGTCAAGTGCAATATATAGCAGTTTGTACATAACACTAATAGACTTCTTATTTATATATCATAAAAAGACTAGGGAGGACAGGATACGAAGATCCTCTCTTGTGGAACTTCACTTGGTACAGACAAGGCTTCTGATTTTGCATTACTGATCTTGACAATTTGTTTATTGTTGTTTAAGTAAGGCTTAAACCAATCTATAGAGCTTATACCAATAGCTTACAGTTTTTACATAGTATAGTGTGATTCACTATACTATGTCTGTGAAATTCACTTTTGACATTTAAAGTCATACGTAATCCAGTAAGTTAATCAAGGAAGTATCCATTGGATGAGTACCCTGAAACCTGACTGGTAATTATGTAGGAAGTTATCGTCATATAGTGTATAAGCGTTAAAACAAATAAACCAACGTTGAACGAAGAGACAGACTACCTCCCCGCGAGGAGGGTACTGTTGCCGCCAGCAAGGAACCAGTTGGAGTCAGTTAAACTGACTGTACCTGGTTCACTGAAGCAAGCCTTGTAGTCCCTTATCTCACACTGGTCTTAATAACCTCTAAATAGTCGTACACCTGATAAAACATCGATGTCATTTGTTAAGTTATTGTCGCTATGACTAAAGCTTTCCTCTCATAAACAATGAGGACATTGTGAGATATTACCATGAAGCCACAACACCATGGCTAAAACAATTCCCAACTAGCCCACTCTTTTATGGGAAATTTTATACGAAGTTTCCTTAAAACCTGGACCATTATTAACTTACGACTTGATAATGGTCCAAGATGGGCCATTAACAGCAAAAAGCAAATGAGTCAGCAACTCTAATTTTAATCTAGAAATGGAGGTGATTGGTGATGCAATAACAACAGTGTTGACACTCCATTGAAGGTTATTATCAGGACTCAAGACACGTCGTCTGGTGCTTGCCTAGTTGACCAGGCAAACACCAGACGAGCCTGGTCCGTGACAGGGCTCCGGGAGTAGAAAACTCTGGGAACTCGTCAAAGATATATCAAAGGTACACTACTTAAAATCTTTGTAAAGTGTTTTTAATTCAGTAGAAACACTATCAGTGATTAAAAACATTATGGTTTTTATCCTCTCACTACTGACTGGTGCTACAGTTCATATCACACAAAATTTTTTTTATTATTAAGTTTGAAGCCTATCGACTACACGATGGTCATCAAGGCTACATGTCACCGGCTCACCAACAGTCTAGAATAGTTTAATTCTTAGCATAGGAATTAAGGTAAACTAGTGCACATACAACAGTCATGTACACACGACTGGTCAACGCTCCTGCAGCCCAGTCCATGACCTGTGTGTTTGCTATTGTACAGAATCAGACCAGAGCCGCCTGCCTGTTCAGTCTGTAGAGTATCAGTATGTATTGTATGTCGAGACGCCATACATAACATGACCAAGCTGTCAGTAGTGTCACTGATTTCCTTTGTAATATTCTTGTGTAATATATATGTAGGTAGTACCAGCTATGTTATACATAGACTCCCTGTCTAACTAGGCTCCATGGCTAGCTGTGACGTCACGCAGCCCGCGCATGTAAGCGCTAGACTCAGGCCTCCTTCTCAGATCCTGCTCCGCTCCCATTACACCAAGCAGAGCAAGGCACGACCTGGGGCTCCCTCACAAGACTCTCTCAATGTAAGTAACCAACCGACTTAGTGTGTATATTGAGCCTCTGCCTTGTCCTGCTTGGTGTAACAGGAACGGAGCAGGAACTGAGGAGGCCTGCGGCCTATTGCTTACATGCGCGGGCTGCGTGACGTAACAGCTAGCCATGGAGCCTTGCCAGACAGGGAGCCTATGTATAACATAGCTGGTACTATCTCGGTGTATCAGGGCCTGATCAACTAGGCTGTTACTGCTGGCCGAACACAAACCAACGTACGGACCACAATCCGACTAGTCAGGAATCTATCAAGTTCTCTCGCGAAGACGGCCAGGGGTCTATTGGTAATTCCCTTACGTATGATGGAACGATATCGTTCCGGACGATGGAGCTGAACTCTTCTCCAGGCTGAGAGACTTACCACCTCAAATACTAGTTTTCCAAGACTGAGGGACTGATTGCATCATCGTTACTATTAAACCTGGTTTAGAAAGACACGTAAGCAAACACTATGACATATTTATTAGAAAACGTTTCGGTCCTGGGACCTTGATCACTTCTAACATACAGAGGTAGAAAGACATTATATATAGGCGGAGAGAGGTGTGAGTGGCGCATGGTGACCTGAAGAATGCCTACAGGCTCTGTATCTGACTGAAGAAGACTGCTTTGTAGGTGAAAAGTTTCGACAAAAAGATTCCAAACTTTTGGACATGTGTCTTACTCAACAACTTGTCGGATTTTTATACAATATTCTTATTGTTAAAGTTGAAATTGGTGAAGGCAACCTCATAACAGTTTGCCTTTTGCGGGACAGGACGCCTGTGTATACAAGAAAACTTCGATTAGCTTGTGATCTGAATTAACTGTCTTCGACATTGTTATATTTCGTACCAGGTCATCATTATTTGTGAAAATAAGGTCAAGTGTATTTTTCAGTCTTGTTGACTCCACTATTTGCTGGCTGAACGTGAATTCATTAGAGAAATTCAGAACTTCATTCGTGTGAAAAATTTCCCCCTAAGCTGCCTCTGCAATAACATTATGTGCTGCTCCTTCCGTTTTCAATGTATTAAATTGAAATCACCAAGCTGGGCTTGGGGTTGGAAGACTTTCCCAGACTTCCTGCACCCTTGCAAGGGCACTTCCTGCAAATATGCAGTTACTAAGCACTAAAACTTAGTCAATGTGGTTGAATATAAGCCGCCAGGTTAAACTTCCCAACAGTTCAAGGAACAGTTATTAAAACTTGATTACTATCTAGAAAATCTTCTAACTCCACCCCAACTTGGTGACCTCAATACATTCAAAACGGAAGGAGTGGCACAAAATGTTACTACGGAGGCAGCTTAGGTGAAAATTCTCACACAAATCAACTTTTGAATTTCTGCAATGAATTACCTTCAGCCATCAAATAGCAACTTTGACGTATAAGCCACCCTCCCCCTCCCCTTGTTGCCTTTTCTTTTCTGTCGAATCTCAATCACATTGGTACCCTTATATCCATACCGGGTTGTCAAAAGTGATCTTCGTGTGGGTCTTGTGTAGCGCAACATTATTCTGACTCAGAGTCCACTTTGAAATATTTGATTGATTTTAGCATCTAAGACCCTAATTTGCAATAAACCTCTTGATGCGTTTCTTTGTCGTCTAAAACATTGTGGACCATTAATCCAACCTGTGGTGTCAAGTGTCTCGGAGGCACTGTGACTCGCCAAACAATTTTTCCTAGGTGTCCTGATGGAAATAGTTTTTGTCGTTCTTGACCCTTTATTTGCTTCTGACATAAAAATGACTTTATCTGCAATGTCTCGTTGGAGCGAACACAGGTTAGTTTGCATGTAACACACTAAGTGTTGAAGAGACCCTGACTTGCAAGTAAAGAATTCTAGGTGTGAGAACAGTTTTGTCCTTCTGACCATGTGGTTTTGACGCGGCCAACTGACCTAAAAACTTTACCTGTAAAGCTTTTAGCACAGTATTGTCATTTTATCTCTATAACAGTCGTGACAAACACGTACTTACGAAAGACATTACGACAACGAGTTTCTAACCACATCAGTAACAGTTGTACGTGGAATACGAAGTGGTTGTAACATTTCCAGCAACAGTATGTGATTTTTATAACGTTGTGACAACACGTAGTATAACAGCATAGACAGTATACACACTCACAACAGTGTATAGTATACTTACATACAACAGTAGTATACACCACACAGTATATACATGCAACAGCAGTATACACACTACACAGTATATCACACACTAACAGAATACACACACAATACTAACACGGTACACATACACACACACACACACCACACACACACACACAACACACACACACACACACACACACACACACACACACAACAACACACACGCACAACACACACACACCACACACACACACACACACACACAAACACACACACACACACACACCACCACACACACACACACACACAGGAAGCGATGTAGTGGAGGCAGGATCCATACATAGCTTTAAGCAGAGGTATGATAAAGCTCACGGCTCAGGGAGAGTGACCTAGTAGCGATCAGTGAAGAGGCGGGGCCAGGAGCTCGGACTCGACCCCCGCAACCTCAACTAGGTGAGTACAACTAGGTGAGTACACACACACAGAGTGGTCAGGCCGTGGAATGGCCTAGAAAGTGAAGTAGTGGAGGCGGGAACCATACACAGTTTTAAGGCGAGGTATGATAAAGCTCATGGGGCAGGAAGAGAGAGGACCTAGTAGCAATCAGTGAAGAAGCGGGGCCAGGAGCTATGAATCGACCCCTGCAACCACAAATAGGTGAGTAAATAGGTGAGTACACACACACACACACACACACACACACACACACACACACACACACACACACACACACACACACACACACTACAAACCTCATTCAAGGAAAAAGATCTTGGGGTGAGTATAACACCAGGCACATCTCCTGAAGCGCACATCAGCCAAATAACGGCTGCAGTACATGGGCGCCTAGCAAACCTCAGAACAGCATTCCGACATCTTAATAAGGAATCGTTCAGGGCCCTGTACGCCGTGTACGTTATGCCCATATTGGAGTATGCGGAACCAGTTTGGAACCCACACCCAGCCAAGCATGTAAAGAAACTAGAGAAAGTGCAAAGGTTTGCAACAAGACTAGTCCCAGAGCTAAGAGGTATGTCCTACGAGGAGAGGTTAAGGGAAATCAACCTGACGACACTGGAGGACAGGAGAGATAGGGGGGACATGATAACGACATACAAAATACTGAGAGGAACTGACAAGGTGAACAAAGACAGGATGTTCCAGAGATTGGACACAGCAACAAGGGGACACAGTTGGAAGTTGAAGACACAGATGAATCACAGGGATGTTAGGAAGTATTTCTTCAGCCACAGAGTAGTCAGGAAGTGGAATAGTTTGGGAAGCGATGTAGTGGAGGCAGGATCCATACATAGCTTCAAGCAGAGGTATGATAAAGCTCATGGTTCAGGGAGAGTGACCTAGTGGCGACCAGTGAAGAGGCGGGGCCAGGAGCTTGGACTCGACCCCTGCAACCTCAACTAGGTGAGTACAACTAGGTGAGTACACACACACACACAAAGACTGCAAGCCTCATTCAAGGAGAAAGATCTTGGCTGAGCATAATACTGAGCACGTCTCCGGAAGCACACATCAATCAGATACCTGCTGCAGCATATGGGCGCCTGGGAAACCTGAGAATAGCGTTCCGATACCTCAGTAAGGAATCGTTCGAGACTCTGTACACCGTGTACGTCAGGCCCATCCTGGAGTACGCAGCACCAGTTTGGAAAACACACCTGGTCAAGCACGTCAAGAAATTAGAGAAAATGCAAAGGTTTGCAACAAGGCTAGTTCCAGAGCTAAGGGGAATGTCCTACGAAGAAAGATTAAGGGAAATCGGCTGACGACACTGGAGGACAGGGGGGTTATGGGAGACATGATAAAGACATACAAAATACTGCGAGGAATAGATAACGTGGACAGAGACAGGATGTTCCAGACATGGGACACAGAAACAAGGGGTCACAATTGTAAGTTGAAGACTCAGATGAGTCCAAGGGATGCCAGGAAGTATTTCTTCAGTCACAGAGTTGTCAGGAAGTGGAAAACTCTGGAGAGTGAGGTACGATAAGGTTCTTGGAGCAGGGAGAGAGTGGACCTAGTAGCGACTAGCGAAGAGGCAGGGTCAGGAGCTGTGAAAAGGGCCCTGCAACCACAAACAGGTGAGTACACATAACAATAGTATACAAATACAACAGTATTATATACACACACATAACAGTAGTATAAACACATACTGTAACAGTAGTGTGCACACACGCACACAACAGTAATACAGACAGATACGTATATGTTCCCGTCAGGAGTAACCAGACACTCCCTGCCCTTCACTGATATCATTTATGATAAGATCAAGATTTAAAAACCTGATCAATGTCAGAGATAGGTTTAAAGGCATTTAACAAGGACAAGTATTTCTTATATAAAAATACTTAATTAGTAATATCTAAATATTTTTTTCAACAAGACAAGAAGTGAATACAGATTTATATGATAGACACCATGCCTAACCCTTCTAGGGTAGGGTAGGTGCCTGAGCCCGAGCTTACAGCTCACAGAACTGCCATTCCCATTAGCCCCCTTGGGGCGGGGATGGCAGACCAGAGAGGTCTAGCTTGTGGCTAGGCCTGGGGACAGTTGGTCCCAAAGATGAGGAGGTACTTGTGCCTCCTCCCATGGGAGATTTAGGTCTCAGACACTCCCTAAAGAGGGAGCCAAGGCCGGGCCACCACTTGGAAAAGGCCCTGGCCGGGAAAATACCGGCGAATCTTTAATAATAATAATAATAATAAGTATTTATATGCACCGAGAGGTGTACTATGTCTCTCAGTGTATATACATTATATACTGAGAACATACGTGACGTTCGATGAACAGGTGATTTGTAGCCTTAATGCCCCTCCTATAGTCGATAGCTTTAATGTCCATTAACCAACCATGTTTATCATTATTCTAGGATATGATGGTTAGATTGGTTGGTTAATGGGGTTTAAAACCTATCTACTATACTAGGGTCATTAAGGCTTCACGGTAACCTTGTCATCATCACACAAGAATACTTTAATCCTTAAAATAAGAATTAACGTGAACTTTCAGCATATGTTGAGAAATATACTTCTGGATTATGAAAAAATTGCTAGCATGCGATACAAGATGAAAAACCACTAGGGGAGTTGAATGATAGCTTTAGGACTTTCGTGTTGCAATCAATACATCATCAAAAGCTTGCAATATTGCAGAAAAGAGGAGGTTCCTGTGATCGTATTTACTTGGACCACCTCCTATTTTCTGCAAGATTGCAAGCTCCTGATGATGTGTTGATTGCAACACGAAAGGCCTAGAGCTACCATTCACCTCCCCTCGTGGTTGTTTTGCATACCTCTCGGTATATATATATTCTGTGGAGACATGAGTGCTTGGTTGGTTTAATGAGCTTTCAACAAAGCTACTAACTACACGAGGGACAATACGTCTTGTATAATACCAGTACACTACCAGTCAGGGAAACCTTAACCGCTAACAGGGAAATCAAAGTATACTTTCAACGTATATATAATAAGATATACGCCTCACGGTGCACAGTTCACTAGCAGCTTCCCTGGTAAGATCTAAAAACACTTGACTTGGCCTCGACGACACAAGGTGCGCACGGCAAGTGTTAACTCTGATAAAAGGCATCATTAACGCTCACTGAAGAACATGACATTAATTTGAACTGATAAAGAAAACTAGGGCAGCCAGCCTAGGCTGAATTAAGAGCCAACACACACACAAAGTCGGATACATCAAAGACTCGGCAACAAACACTGTCAAGACTGTTTAATGTCTATCTCAAATGTTTTTTCTTGCTGGCATCTAAAATCAGCAATACTTTTTTTTGTAAAAAAAAAAAAAAAAAAAAAAAAAAGTTACAGAGCAAGCTTTTATTGTGACAACGTTTCTCTTTGTGTGGTGTTTTATCAAGTATAGCTTTTGTAAAGCTATACGCAGAGCGAATCATTGTCACAAAGAAAGCTGGGTCTGCAACCTATGTCTTCACTAATGTCGCCAGTGTACTATTTACATCCAGCCTATATTTTTCTGGGTGGATGTTTGGTGTATTATACAAATAACCTGCACATAGGAGAATCTTATGACGACGTTTCGGTCCGACTTGGACCATTTGCAAGTCACACTGTGACTTTATAAATGATCCAAGTCGGACCGAAACGTTGTCGTAAGCTTCTCTATCCAATGTGCGGTTTATTTGTGTATTGTTCCAGTCACGGTATTGTGTGTTTTTGTTCTTGGTATATCTCACAAAGTTGATATCACCGGTACACAGGTATAGAACATGCGTATACAATCATACATATATAGCTACAGCAGAAGTATTGTACAAGTTTACTTATACGAGTTGCAGCAAGTGCTTTATCAGCACTTTGTGATATGCTAACTTAGGATTAAGAACTATCTTCTGCACGTGTATATACATACCTCCGTGTGAATATACAGTGTGACTATCACACTAGCCAAGGTGTAACCTTGGCTAGTGTGATATGTGGAGTGGTAAGCCAGAGGAAGGTCTCGCTCCCACCACCAAAAGCTCCGCTGAGTGGCTGGTCATAAAAATAACACCCGAGTCAGGTGAACCTTCACCTCGAGTGTTGCGCAGTTTTGCACGCGCAGGCTACCCCCTCCTGGGGGCGTGGAGACCTCACCTGTACACCACCTGTACATCACCTGCACACCACCTGGGCGCCACCTGGGCGCCACCTGGGTACCACCTGTAAAAGTTCCAGTAGGTGAAGGTCATCAGTGTAACTGTTTCTTTTTTGTTCACGTTGCAGATCACTCGCTGAGAACCTCGTGTCGTGTGCACTCACATATCTGTGGTTAGTGGGGTCGAGTCTCAGCTCCTGGGCCCCCTCTTAACCTCATACTAGTTTCACAAGTTTCGTGCCTTGTGAGCCCTGTCATATCTATCATTAAGCTGTGTAGGGTATTTGCACTATTACTACCTCTTCTAACTATTATTTACTTCCTAACCTCCTAAAGCTGAAGAACTTCTTCATAACTTTCTGTGTGACTCATACTCACCTTTATTTCCGTTTTTTCTTTGTGACCAATCTAAACCCATTATCAGCTTCAGTCCAACCTATCCTCAGAGCTATTTTGTACTTGTTATCGTTCTCCTAGGTTAGGTGAGGTTCGTCAGGAAACAGGACAAGTTTTCCAGAAGCGGGTTTTATTCATATGATGACCCGCCACTACACCTTTTGGTCATTTGACCGAGGCCTTCCGCTGGCTTACCCCTCCACCTCTTTAAAAATTAATATTGTTTGTCTATCTCCCCTAGTTCTTATTCCCTAAGGGTTAAAGGGTCAACCACTTCAATTTTATTTTAAGTTTATCCTCGCAAGTCAGCGTCTCAGCTCAGGGACATTTTTGTTGTAAATCTCTGTTCTTTCTCTAGTTTATATGTTTGATGTTCTCCAGGCAGCAAAGCTGCTGCTGCTGCTGCTGCTGATGCTGCTGCGGGCTGCTTGCTGGTCCCTGCTGCTGCTGCTGCTGCTGCGCTGCTGCTGATGCTGCTGATGCTGCTGCTGATGCTGCTGCTGCTGCTGCTGCTCCCTGGCTGCTGCTGCTGCTGCTTCTGCTATTGCTGTTTGTTTGCTGGGGGCTGCTGATGTTGCTGCTGCTGCTGCTGCTTTTGCTGCTACTGCTGCTGTTGCTGCTGCTGCTGCTCCTGCTGCTGCTGCTGCTGCTGCTGCTGCTGATGATGATGATGATGATGATGATAATGATGATGATGCTGTTGCTGCTGTTACTGTTGCTGCTGCTGCTGCTGCTGCTGCTACTGCTGCTACTGCTTCTGCTGCTACTGCTGTGTTGCGGGCTGCTGCTGATGCTGCTGATGCTGCTGCTTGCTGCTTTTGCTGCTACTGCTGCTGTTGCTGCTGCTGCTGCTGCTGCTGCTGTTGCTGCTGCTTCTGCTGCTGCTACTGCTGCTGCTGCTACTGCTTCTGCTGCTGCTACTGCTGCTGCTGCTGCTGCGGGCTACTGCTGTTTGTGCTACTGCTTTCGCTGCTGCTACTGCTGCTGCTGCTACTGCTGCTGCTGCTACTACTATTGCTGCAATGCTGCTATGCTGCTACTGCTGTTGCTGCTGATGCTGCTGCTGCTGATGCTGCTGCTGCTTCTGCTATTGCTGCTGCTGCTTCTGCTATTGCTGCTGCTGCTGGTGCTGCTGCTGATGCTGCTGTTGCTGCTGTTGCTGCTGCTGCTGATGCTGCTGATGCTGCTGTTGCTGCTGCTACTACTACTGCTGCTACTGCTGCTACTGCTGTTGCTGTTGATGCTGCTGCTGCTGATGCTGCTGATGCTGCTGCTGCTTCTGCTATTGCTGCTGCTGCTGATGCTGCT
>NC_069436.1:2551420-2663920 GCF_026875155.1 Cherax quadricarinatus | reverse complement strand
GATATTGTTAATTTGTAAAAGTAATGAAGCCACTGTTTAGAACCAGCCAAGGCTGGCGAGTCAACTATCTGGGATATGTTCTGTCTTTATAGTAGTATGTTCACTCATAGCATGAGTGAAGTTATCTAATAAATTCACTCCCAAGGGGATGCATGTTCATTCATAAGATAAATGATGCTGCAGCGTCAACAGTGTGATATCATTTACTCGTACATCGAGTATGAACCAACTGCTGCCCTCACCAGAGGCAAGACCACCGCCCCTGGTGAGGACGCTATCGCCACATCTATGATATCATTAGATTACTGAGGCGTCAACCTGGTAACCCACTTTTAGAATTATACACTAAGAGATATACTATTATTCAGTTACCACACTGTATTAATACTCAAACCTAACCAACGTGATGTTTGTGCCCATACCACGGGCGGGATTTGAACCCGCGGTCAGAGAGTCTCAAAACTCCAGACAGTCGTGTTAGCCACTGGACCAGCTAGCCACAATAAGATTCGTCAAACTAGGTATATTTCTACACCATAGGAAGGTTAGCATAAGCACCACTGTGACCACGCTAGCTGGAGATTCGTCTGTAAAAACTTGCATTTGTGGTCACAGTGGTGCCTATGCTAACCTTCCTATGGTGTAAAAATATACCTAGTTGGATGAATCTTATTGTGGCTAGCTGGTCCAGTGGCTAACGCGACGGTCTGGAGTTTTGAGACTCTCTGACCGCGGGTTCAAATCCCGCCCGTGGTATGGTTTGTTTGCAATCGTGTCATTACGATTTCGTGAGTCATTTCAGAGGGTGTATTTAATAGGTTAATATACAGAATAAAAGAACACATGTCACAGTTATAGAGGCCAGAACGTTGTGTAGCTTTAAAAATAGGTTGGATAAATACATGAGTGGATGTGGGTGGGTGGAGTTGGACCTGATAGCTTGTGCTACCAGGTCGGTTGCCGTGTTCCTCCCTTAAGTCAATGTGACCTGACCTGACTAGGTTGGGTGCATTGGCTTAAGCCGGTAGGAGACTTGGACCTGCCTCGCATGGGCCAGAGCCATCCCGCAGGTTCCTTCGTTCTTGTTTTTATGTTCTTAGGTTCTTATTACCCAACCGACGGGCTCACCAAAGGGAGAGTGACACATGTCCCTTTTTACTAACGAGCACAAATACACAACACTTCTAGATATTTAAAAATGCTTTCGAGTTCAATTAGCAACTATTTTGTGTGAAAAAGCTTTAAAATGGGCAATGATTGGCTACTGTTACCCAAAGGATCCCTTTTTTATATCACAGAAAAAACTGCTGCAGTATCAGACAGACACATCGGTCCCGTCCATAGTGTTATTACCAGAATTAAAAGGGTTTATGGCAGGCTATTACTGTGTGTCTTCTATTTTTTTGATGGGTTAACATAGCAAACCCGGGGCAAAGAAACACGCCTAATATTTTTTACCTTCCGCTGGGGTCGAACCCAGGCCTCGCCGTGTGAAGCGAGAGCTTTAGCCACAGGCCACAGGACACCTGACACTTATCGTGCTTTCTCTTAGTGCACTAAAGGTACCCCTTTATTTCACTGGGGTATTGTTGTACCTTCTGCCCAGTCTTTTGTTTTCGTAGGGGACTGTTTCTGTGTGCGATTTTGGAAAAATCCTTCTAGGATTTCAAGGATTGCAGGTCCGTTGGGCTTGTACTCCTTGGAACACCTGCCCTTTTAAAGAGTACAGGAAACTTTTATTTTGTAATCCTTGCATTTTCTGCCCTTCCGGAAGCACAGGTCAAGGGCCTTAAAGAAGCACTCATTCCCGTCTTTTTAATACATGTTCATTTTCACGATAACTACCTTGTCCCCTAATTATTATTTGTATTTCCTTTATCTGTTTCGTTTCCCCTAATTTAAAATGCACGATGAACTTATATTTGAGAGAAGATTTTCTGTACATTCTCCAGATCGGCAATTTCAACCAGTTTGAATGGGGCTGTTTTAAAGAAACCCGTATTCCACCTAGAAAAAAAAACAGTGACTTAAGAGGATTATCATTGGATTGTAACCCTTGTTTTGAGGGTTCCCAAAATTCCATCCCATCATTTTCAATTTAGTTCGTAATGACGCATCTTTGATCCTTTAACCATAACCTAACTAATCTAACTTGAAATGTGTTGCTACCGTTTGTGAAGAAGCGAATTAATTTGTCGGAGGACGGGTTGATCTTGTTTGGGAAATCCTCGTCTATTTCCTGTATGTCAACCTCAGTGTGGGTATAATGGATGGTCTCTGGTTCACCCCTCCTCCCTCTTACACCTTCCTTCACATGCTGACTCATGAAGGTCATTATGGCTGTCTCCACCAGTTTTACTCTATATGTTTTCAGCTTCCTTACCCATCCTTTCCTTGTGAAATTTCCTGAGGCATAAGTCTCACAGAATTATTTATTTTGGCTCTGGTTCTCTCTGTTCTTTCCTTTGCGGTTTACTAGTATATGGATGGCCGCTGTGTTGTTGTCTTCAAACTTCTCCCTTGGTCTCCTGTTGTTCACTGAAGCTTTATACACTACCGCCATTATTACTTCAGAATCTCTGAAATTTATTGTCCTTGACATCGACGGTTTCTAAGTGAGGCAGTTCTTCTAATCTTCATTTATTTATTGACAGAATGCCATCCTTCCATCTTCCATGTCTTCCAAATCTATTGAAAATACTTCACGGAATGTTGTTTGCTATTACTCTCATTAGTTTAGTGAGTGTATGGACCACATGTACCTCGGTTCCTAAATGTTCCTTTAATTTTTCCGCTCTTTAATGAGTCCATCTCTTTTCTATACCCGACTCGGACTTCTCTCTCTGCCATAAATCCTGCCCGTCTTCCCTATGCTGGTTTTAGGTTTCTAACCTTCTTGTGTTTGTATAGTCCTTCACTCCTGGCCACTTCACAATTTACATTTTTGGCTTTACAGACTCGTGGCCTGCAGAGAATCACGGTCTTTCTTGGTGATGGGTATGGTGTTCACCTCCACATCTTGGTGTTGGGATGTTGCGTTTTCACCAAACCCCATCTTGTCGGGTAGGTGTTCACCACCCGTCTTTGGTGATGGGTATGGGTTTCCCCCACTACATCTTGGTGATTGGGTATGGTGTTCACCACAAAATCTTGGTATGGGACGTGATTTACTACCACATCTTGGTGATTTGGGTATGGTGCTCACACCACATCTTGTGCTGGGGATGGTGTCAACCACTACATCTTGTGATGGGTATGGTGTTCACCACACTCTGGTTTATAGGATGGTGTTCACCCCACTACATCTTGGTGATGGGTATGGTCTCCCTTCACCACATCTTCGTATAGCGTTTCTATGTCCCCTACTTACCTTTCTAACATCTCAAAAATACCCGACCCATTTACTTACCCCCAAACCCTTTAATTTGTTGTCGTGATTATGTCGTCCCCCTCCCCTCACTCATCCAGTGTTTTTAAGTTCCTTAACTTTCCTATAGTCAACCCCACGTGTCGGGACCACTTTTGTTGTAAACCTTTTGGTCTTTTCTAGATTCTAATGGGTGATCAGGTATGGGCTCCCTGCGGCACCGTGGTACCGTGGCCGCTACCCCTATAATGTATATAATGGCCTAAATGAATCCTTCGTCAGGTCCAAAAAAAAAAATTTTTTAGAAAGATGTCTTACACCGCTTTAAAAATATATAAATTTTTTCTACTTCTGGTGATATGTTCGGTGCAATGTAACTCCCCCTCTTTCTATTTCTGTTTATGGCTTCCATCCCCTTTAGGTCGACTTGCGTCAATCTTTCACTCTCCTACTGTCATTAAACTAAGACGAATTCACGACCCACTTTACTGACCAAAGTTTTCATTTGTTAAGTTATTAACGAGCTTTTCCGGTCTTTTGGTTATCCCCTTCCTAATTTTAATCACAAAGTGTCATTAAATTTTTTTTTCCTCTGGGAAATCATATATTTACATCAAAAACACCGCATTTAACAAAAAAGTTAGACCTTTGGGGGGTATTTGAGGTCCCAAGTGTCCCCAGTATTTTAAAACTGTTTAAAAACCTACCCGGGTAAAAATTTATTGCCAGTCTCCTAAGTCTACAAATTTATCATTCTTAAACAGATATTGTTAGTGTACATTGTATAATAATACTGCAGAGGTAAGAGACCTGAGAGCATATCTTGAGTCCTGAACGGATATATTATCTCATGATGCAACAAAATTAAAAAAGACTAACAATACTGTTGTGGTAGAGGTCAGTGTACAGCGTGGCAGAGTTGATACATCGATATTCCTCTCAACACACCTTCTCCTCCCCCAACATCTACACTTTATCCCTTCCCATCAGTTTCTGCTTGCAGTAAGTGTTTTCCTTTAGTTTTCGTTTTCTGCTACTCAACGTTCACTTGCATTTTCCTTTAACCTTCGTTTTCTATACGAACTTTTACCCAGTATTGCTTTTAAAAACCCTTTGTTTCTACTACCCTTTGGTTTGTCTTGTACAAAGTGAATAAGACAAAATGAAGACAAAGTCAGAATCTGAAGTGTTTTTGTGACTGATAAAATGTTAAGGTTTTTCCGTGGGCCCGGGAACCACCCTCTAGCTTCCCCCACAGTGGTCCGTGGTTCGATCCCCGCACGGGAGGAACAAAGGGTGTTTTTCCCCACACCGTTGCCCTTATTCCCTAGGGTAAGTCCCCATCCTGGGTAAAATTTAAGAACCCCCCAATGGGAATAAGACACACATCCTCGCGTCCCAGAGAAACACTGACTTTCTTGGGGTTTCCTGGGGGGTAACCCTCCGGGGTTAAAAAAACCCAACAAAAACTTATCTTAAAGATTTTGTACTCCACAAAAAATATCTCAGTAAGCGGTAAACATCTGAACTTTTTGAACCTTCATTAGTACCCACAGGCAAATCACAATCACCGCTATTGTTCAATGACCATTTCTACTAAATAACCCATAGTCAACACTACGCAGGAAAAGCCCCGCAAACTGAACAAACCACCAACACTGAAAAAGCCACAAAACTGGGCAATCAGCAACAGTAAAAAAGCCCGCAACACCGAACAAGCCCCAACCTGGGCAGGGACTGGGTTGGTTTCGCCCGCAACACTGAACAACCACAACACTGGACAAGCCGCAACACTAACAAGCCGCAACCGAACAACCAGCAACCGGGCAACCCGCAACACTGAACAAGCCAGCAAAACGAACAATCACAACACTAAAAAACCCCAACACAACAATCCAGCAAGAGTGAACAATCCGCAAGATGAACAAGCCCGCAACACTGAAAAAGCCCAACACTGAACAACCAGCAAACCGGGGGAACCAGCAACACTGGACAACCAGAAACACTGAACAACCAGCAACACTGAAAAAGCCAGCAACACTGGACAACCCCAAAACTGGACAAGCCAGCAACACGAACAAAACCAGCAACACTGAACAAGCCACAACACGAACAACCAGCAACACTGGACAAGCCAGCAACACAAAAAAGCCACAACACTGAACAACCAGCAACACTGAACAAACCACAACACTGGGGCAAGCCAGCAACACTGGACAAGCCAGCAACACTGAACAAGCCAGCAACAGTGAACAAGCCAGCAACACTGAACAAGCCAGCAACACTGGACAAGCCAGCAACACTGAACAAGCCAGCAACACTGAACAAGCCAGCAACACTGAACAAGCCAGCAACACTGGACAATTCAGCAACACTGAACAAGCCAGCAACACTGAACAAGCCAGCAAAACTGAACAAGCCAGCAACATGGACAAGCCCCAAAACTAAAGAGCCACAACAGACAAGCCACAACACTGGCAACCAGGAACACTGAACAAGCCAGCAAAACTGAACAAGTCAAAACACGAACAAACCAGCAAGATAACAACCACAAGAGGAACAAGCCAGCAAGAGTGAACAAGCCCAACACGAACAGCCAGCAGCACGAAAAAGCCAGAACCTGGCAACCAAAAAACTGGACAAGCCAGAAACACTGAACAAGCCACCACACTAACAACCAGCAACACTGGGCAAAGCCGCAACACTGGAAAAAGCCCCAACACTGAACAAGCCCGCAACACGAACAAGCCGCAACACTGAACAAGGGCCCAAAAACTGAAAAAGCCAGAAAACGACAAACCAGCAACACTGAACAAACCCGAAAAACGAACAAGCCCGCAAAACTGAACAAGCCAGCAACACTGGCAAGCCGCAACCTGGACAAGCCAGCAACCGAACAAGCCACAACATTTAAAACCACAACACTGAACAAGCCAGCAACACTTGACAATTCAGCAACACTGAACAAGCCCCAACACTGAACAAGCCAGCAACCTGAACAAGGGCCCCAACACGGGCAATTCGCAACACTGAACAAGCCACAACACTGAACAAGCCAGCAACACTGAACAAGCCAGAAACACTGGACAAGCCAGCAACACTGAACGAGCCAGCAACACTGAACAAGCCAGCAACCTGGGCAAGCCAGGAACACTGAAAAAGCCACAACACTAACAATCAGAAACACTGAACAACCAGCAAAGTGAAAAAGCCCGCAACACTGAACAAGCCACAAAGTGAACAACCAGCAAAACTGAACAAGCCAGCAGCATGAAAAAGCCAGCAAACTGGGCAAGCCGAAACACTGGGCAACCAGAAACACTGAACAAAACCCCCAAAACTGAACAAACCACAAAACTGGACAAGCCACAACACTGGCAAGCCCCCAACACGAACAAGCCAGCAACCTGAACAAACCAGCAACACTGAACAAACCACAAAATGAACAAGCCGCAACACTGAACAAGCCCCGCAAGGTTGAACAAGCCGCAAAACTAACAACCACCCACTGAACAACCAACAACACTGGACGCCAGCAACACTGGACAACCAGCAACACTGAACAACCAGCAACACTGAACAAGCCAGCAAAAACTGGGCAAGGCAGCAACACTGAACAAACCACAACACTGAACAAGCCAGCAACACGGACAAGCCAGCAACACGAAAAAGCCCGCAACACTGGAAAAAGCCAGCAACACTGAACAGCCGCAACACTAACAAGCCAGCAACACGGGCAAGCCCGCAAAACTGAACAAGCCCGCAAAAACTGGACAACCAGCAACACTGGCAAGCCCAACACTGAACAAGCCAGCAACACGGGCAAGCCAGCAACACTGAACAAGCCAGCAACACGAACAAGCCACAACACTGGGCCCAAACCAGCAACACTGAAAAAAGCCAGCAACACTGGGCAACCAGCAACACGGGCAACCAGCAACACTGAACAAGCCCCAACACTGAACCCAGCAACACTGGACAAACCAGCAACACTGAAAAAGCCAGCAACACTGGCAAGCCAGCAACACTGGGCAAGGGCCCCACACGGACAAGCCCGCAACACGGACAAGCCAGCACACGGCAACCACAACACTGAACAAGCCAGCAACACTGAACAAGCCAGCAACACTGGACAAGCCAGCAACACTGAACAAGCCAGCAACACTGGACAAGCCAGCAACACTGAACAGCCGCAAAACCCGAAAAACCGAACCTGGGCAAGCCAGCAACCTGGACCCAAACCACAACACGAAAAAGCCACAACACTGGGCAAAACCAGCAACATGGACAACCCCCCAACACGAACAACCACAACACAACAACCAGCAACAGGGCAAGCCAGCAACACTGAACAAGCCAGCAACACTGGACAAGCCAGCAACACTGGACAAGCCAGCAACACTGGACAAGCCAGCAACACTGGACAAGCCAGCAACACTGAACAAGCCAGCAACCCCAAAAAAAGCCACAACCCCTGGGCAAGCCAGCAACACTGACAAACCAGCAACACGGACAACCCCCAAACACGAACAAGCCGCAACACTGGACAAGCCAGCAACCTGAACAACCAGCACACTGAACAAGCCAGAACACTGGGGCAGCCAAACAACATGAACAAGCCCGAACACTGGGCAAGCCCGCCACTGGACAAACCGCAACCTGAACAACCGCAACCTGGACAAGCCACAACACGGCAACCAGCAAAAACTGAAAAAAAGCCGCAAAAACGAAAAAGCCAGCAAAACTGAACAAGCCAGCAAACTGGAAACCGCAAAACTGGGGCAAGCCAGCAACATGACAATTCAGCACTACAATTGGACTTGGATAGAAAAAATATAAACATAGTAAAGAATAACCAAATTATGCGAGAAATGAAAGTATACTAAACTAAATCAATATTTCAAAGAAATCAACCAAAAGAAAAGAGTACAAGGAGACACATAAAAATGCTGTGTAAGACGTTCTACACAATATATGTAAATGGTGGTAAACAAACAGTATTGTGCCTTTTTATTATTTTTGGGGAAAGAGAATAAAAAGTAGTTTAAGTGTTGGTGATGAGGAGCCTTAATTAAGGCTAAGTCTTAAGTTCCTCTGTCTTCTAATAACATGTTCATTTTTCCACTATAATTACTATCGTGAATGCGATAGTAATTATAAAGAAGGTAGATTATAGTAGAAAAATAAACATGTTATTAGAAGACAGAGGAACTTACGTGCCCCTTAAAACAGACGATCTGGAAACATTACAGGAAAACGTGGCAACATATGGACATATCTGAGGGAGGAGGCGATGAAGCTTTTAAAAGTGAAGAGTGATGAAGAGCAAGTCAGATGCAAATTTCTTCTTCAAGTTTGTAAAAACGAAACTAATTTAAGGAAATGATGTAGGTCGCATTCCACAGGAGAGTGGAAACAGTCTGATGACACCTTGACTTTACTGGGTTATCCTGAGTAACTAACACTTAGACTAATAATCCCAACAAATCCAAGGTGTAAAAGAATAGATAAACAATTAGTGATAAAAACAAAGAGTCGGAAGAGGAAATATATGAGACACCAAATATGAAATCCAAGACTGTGCTAGCACAGTCTTGGATAAATCCCAAACATCCATGCCCCGTTCAGTGCAGGAGAGATATCATAGCTGGAACTATTATGTATATGTCCCGCATAGAGCCAATAAAGTAAATAAATTACTGGAAACGCCTCAAAGTCCTAAAAATGTACTCAATGGAGCGGAGGAGAGAGATTTATGATATATACGTCGAAATTATTTGAGAGCCAGGTCCCAAATCTGCACACTGCTATAACAAAATACTGAATTGAGAAATATGGGAGGAAGTGCAAGACAAACCCAGTGAAAAGCAGAACGCCGTGGGCACAGTAAGAGAACACGGTATCAACGTCCGTCGCCCAATAAGATATCAGAAACACTGCTGGTCAAGTGTAAAAGCCTTCAAAAGAGAAATGGACAAATATTTTCACCAGGTCCCAGATCAACCAAGCTGTGAAAATTAAGACACATGTGCAACATGTGATGAATGGTTTGAAAAACCGACAAGTTGAAGATTGAGACACTTATGCAGCATAGGGGAATCTTTATTAAGGAAACGTTTCGCCACACAGTGGATTCATCAGTCCAATACAAAGAGGAAGGCGTAAGGAGAGGAGGAGTATGAGGTAATCAGTCCCTCAGCCTGGAGTCGACGTGTTCAGTCCATCAATCTTGTAGAATGTACAGCATAGGGTATGTATAATGTTCGCCAAGACCGTAGTCCTGGCACGGGTCTCAATCTTGCGATGACCCGTCTCTGGCTCCCCTATGTTATTGTGTCTAGAAGCCCTAACAATTTCGTCCCAAAGAAGTCTCCCTCTATCGTGATCCAAGCCTGGAGGTCGGTATATTACACCTAGAATTAGTTTTTCTTGACCCTCTACAAACTCTACCCAAACAGATTCTGTTACTGCTCCATCTATTTTCATACCTGTTTTTATGCAACAATTAATATTTTCTCGAACATATAATGCAACTCCTCCCCCCTTCCCATTAGATCTATCCACATTGAACAACTTAAATCCCTGAATATTACACTCAGCAGTCATATCCCGACTCTTTAAATCATACCATGTTTCAGTTAATGCAATGATATCAAAGTTCCCAGCACATGCTACCAAACGTAGTTCATTAATTTTATTTCTTGCACTTCGACTGTTAGCATAAAATACCATCATACGTTTTTTCTTCTGCACATTTTTCCTATTGATCTTTGTTTTTACACAATTTCTGAAATTATCATTACCCAGAGTTACTCCATGACAGTTACTATTAAGATTCTTAATATCAGAGCATAAGTCAATATATCCATACTCATTATTTATCATTTCTAAACCCATACCTCTAACTAATCCTAGTTTAAAGTCCTAACAACCCCCTCAACTGAGTTAGCAAGAAAACCCACACCTGCCCTGGATAAGTGAACCCCATCCCTGGCATACATTTCGGCCATAGAAGTTGTCCCAGTTGTCAATGAATGGTACTGCATTATCCTTACAGTGTTTATCCAGCCAACAATTAATACCAATTGCTCTGGACAACCATTCATTACCAACACCTCTTCTTGGCAAAATGCCACATATAACAGGGTGCCCCCCTTCTTCCTAATTATGTCTATAGCTGTCCTGAACTTTCTAACTAAATCCTCACTTCTACGCTTGCCTACATCATTGCCTCCAGCACTGAGGCAAATAATAGGATTGATCCCATTACCGTTCATGATGTTGTCAAGCCGGCTAACAATGTCTTCCATCCCAGCCCCAGGAAAGCAAACCCTCTGTCTCCTACTCCTGTCCTTCAAGCAGAATGCCCTATCCATGTATCTAACCTGGCTATCCCCAACAACAACAATATTCTTACCGTCCTTGTTGTCGTTCGTTGTGACGGTCCCAGTAGTCGTCTCACATTCGTTGGGTAACACCGAGAATGCATTGGAGGTTTCCACGAGAGTTTCCACAGCAGTCTCTTTCTTCTTCATCGTTTCTGGCTTTCCATTTGTCTTCTTGATCGTCAACTTCGTCGTCCCCTGCTGTCCAGCCACTGACCACGATCCCTTCTTGACCTGGGGACTCGAAACAGGAGGAATACTACGAATCTTCTTGTTTTCCTCGGTCAATCTCTGTATCTCCATCTTCGCTACCCTCAATTCTTCCTTAAGCTGCTGGTAAAGCTGCTCGATGGAGGGCATCTTGGTTCAGTCTACGGGGAGCACACGGAGTTAAGTACGAATTTCTTCACGGAGTTAAGTACGGAGTTAACTAGTGCTTGAGGTAAATAGCGTGCTCAAAATATCCAGCAAGACACAACTCGCAGCATTGGTTTCAAGTTGGAAAAGTTCAGATTCAGGAACATAAAAACATAAGAAAAAAGGAACACTGAAACAGACCTACTGGCCTATGCGAGGCAGGTCCAAGTCTCCTACCGGCTTAAGCCAATGCCCCAACCTAGTTAGGTCAGGCCACATTCACTTACGGAACACGGCAACTGACCTAGTAGCACAAGCTAGTCAGGTCCAACTCACACCCACCCACACCCACTCATGTATTTACCTAACCTATTTTTTAAAACTACACAACGTTGTTGCCTCTATAACTGTACTTGGGAGTTTGTTCCACTCATTAACAACTCTATTACCAAACCAGTGCTTTCCTATATCCATCCTGAAAAGATTTTTTCCAACTTAAAAACCACTGCTACGAGTCCTGTCTAGGCTAGATATTTTTTGCATGCTATTTACATCCCTTTAGTTGTTCCTGTCTTCCATTTATATACCTCAATCATATCAACCCTAATTCTACGCCTTTCTAGAGAGTGCAGATTCAGGGCCCTCAGTCTATCCTCATAGGTAAGATTTCTGATACATGGGATCAACTTTGTCATCCTCCTTTGTACGTTTATCCAATCTCCTTTCCAAGCTACCCAAGATTTTAGACTCTATAACCCCACTCGGTACATCATCAGATGCAGCATTCTCCACCTGACCTCAGCATTCTGAACCTGACTATTAATACTCGTGTCCCTTCCACCCCAGGTAGATCTGTTTGTGACTTGAAAAAGCCCACTGTGTGGGCGAAACGTAGTCAATAAAGGATCATATTATACTGCATATGTGTTTATATTTCCACGTTTACCAGAGCATTTATATCCATTATGTAATACGGTGATCGAAACTGTGCAGCATAATCTGAATGAGGCCTAACCAACGATATACAGTGTATAGAGTTGAAGAACAACCTGACCACTCCTATTATTTATGCTTCTTGATATGAAGCCAAGGATTCTGTTAGTTTTATTGCGAACACTTATGCACTGTTGTTTTGGTTTTAGATTACTGTTAACCAGAACTCCCAAATCCTTTTCGCAATCAGTAGTATTAAAATCTGCATTATTTAGTTTATATGTGGCATGGTTATTTTCCAGTCCAATGTTTAGAACTTTGCATTTGTCTATATTAAACTGCATCTGCATCTTGATAAATCTAATTATTGTAATAATAAATGGAAAATATATTTAAAAAAAAACCGCACCAGGAAGGATCCTTTGAACTGCAGGCCCGTCTCAGTGACCAGCGTTCATGTGTATAATTCCTAGAAAAAGTCATTAGAGACAAATGGATGAGATACCTGGAAAACAAATGAAATCTAGATCCTCTGGCTGCCTTCAAGAGCAGCTGGACAGATACCTAAAGTCAGTACCCGATTAGCCGGGCTGTGATTCATACGTTGGTTTGCATGCGGCCAGCAGTAACAGCCTGGTTGGTCATAAGAACATAGAAAGGAGAACCACTGGAGCAAGCCTACTGGCCTATGCCAGGCAGGATCAAGTCACCTACTGGCCTAAGCTAGTCAGGTCAAGTCACATCCACTTAAGAAGGAAGGAGCACTTCATCAGACCTATTAGCACAAGCTAGACATGCTAGTCATGTCCTTATCCAACGGAAGGCCTAGTCAAGGACAGGGCCGCTGGGACGTTGATGTCCGGAACGCTCTCCAAATAGCCTCCAGGCAGAAAAATAAACACAAATACAGTATAATGTGATCCTTTATTGACAATGTTTCGCCCACATAGTGAGCTTTATCAAGTCACAAACACATCTACCTTGGTGAATAGTATATCTGGTACATCTTTTCCAATACTTCATTCCAAGTATCATTGCAAACTGCCATAGTACCAGGTAAGTGGAAAATGGCAAATGTAATACCTATCTACAAAGCAGGAGACAGGTCCTTAGCTTCGAAATATAGACCAATAAGCCTTACCTCCATAGTGGGAAAATTTATGGAATCAATAATTGCCGAAGCAATTCGTAGCCATCTTGAAAGGAATAAATTGATAAATGAATCTCAACACGGTTTTACAAAGGGGCGTTCCTGCCTTACGAATTTACTAACTTTTTCACTAAGGTGTTTGAGGAGGTAGATCATGGTATTGAATATGATATTGTGTATATGGACTTCAGTAAGGCTTTTGATAGAGTTCCACATCAGAGGCTATTGTGGAAAATTAAGGTACACGGAATAAGAGAAGAATTTTTTTCGTGGATAGAGGCGTGGTTGACATATAGGCAGCAGAGAGTTTACATAAATGGGGTACATCTCTCTGGGGAAGGGGTGGTAGCACTTGCCAACTCGATTGAGAGGGGCCATTGCTTACGTGTAGGATTTTAAACTGACAGAAGATAGAGGTATGGGTGTGTATGGGAAACAGTCAGATTGCAACGCTAGGGTTGAAAACAGTAAATGTTTAAAAGACATTTATCATAAAGTTACAAATAAAGATAACGGATCACGTCAGTAAACAAAGGGAGACAGCAGAGGGCAGCGAGAGACTAGCTCCCTTAAGGTTTACTATACTAATAGCAGGAGTGTAAGAAATAAGATACATGAGCTAAGATTAATTGCAAGTGCAGGAAGCATAGATATTATTGCTATAACAGAGACTTGGTTCAATTTGAATGTCACATACAAGGCTATAAATTATTCCACACTGATAGGGTCAACAGGAAGGGTGGTGGAGTAGCAATGTATGTCAGAGATAATTGTTGAGTTAGACAAGATATAAAATTAGAAGCGTCAGCCACTGAACTTGTTTGGTTACAGCTTCTCAAGGGCCATGAAAAGCAAATTTTGGGTGTGATTTACAGGCCCCCAAACGTTGATAGGGATCGCAGTAAACTTCTATGAGACGAAATTCGTAAGGCATCTATATACGAAAATGCTTGGCCGTACAGTGACTTCTTCAGTCCACTGCACAGAAAAGTGGAAGATGAGGAGGAGTTTGATGTAATCAGTCCCAGAGGGACTGATTACAACAAACTGAGGTAATCAGACTGAGGTAATCAGTCCCTCTTGGACTGAGGTAATCAGTCCCAGAGGGACTGATTACCTCAATGTGCATCCCATCACGTTGTTGGTACCCCCATACACGTTTTTAGTAATAACCCAATGCACGTTGTTAGTATCCACACACACGTTGTTGGTATTCCCAAAACACGTTGTTAGTATCCACACACACGTTGTTGGTATTCCCAAAACACGTTGCTAGTATCCACACACACGTTGTTGGCCTCCCCAACACAGGTTGTTGGTATCTCCAACAAACGTTGTTGGTTTCCCCAATACACGTTGCTGGTATCCCAAACACACATTGATGGTATCCCCAACACACGTTGTTGGTATCTCCAACGTACCTTGTTGATATCCCCAACACACGTTGCTGGTATCCCCGACACACATTGTTGGTATCCCGAACACATGTTGTTGGTATCCCCAACACACGTTGCTGGTATCCCCAACACACATTGCTGGTATCCCCAACACATGTTGTTGGTATCCCCAACACATGTTGTTGGTATCCCCAACACACGTTGTTGGTATCCCAACACAAGTTGCTGGTATCCCCAACACACATTGCTAGTATCCCCAATACACGTTGTTGGTATTCCAACACAAGTTGTTGGTATCCCTGTCATGTGGGGGTTCGATAACGTGGATTGGGTAATAACACTCACGTTGGATGCTCTAGTATATTGGGTGGAATATAGGGGGAGCAACAAGCCTTGACCTGCCGCCTCTCTAACCCCTCTACTTGAACTAGCTTGCTGAGTGCCTCGGAGGGTAGCGGCATTCAAAACATGCTAGGTCAGCTGAACAGTGAATAACAAGTGATTCACACAGACGGTTGGTAGTCATACTACTGGTAACTGGTTACTGGCAACTGGTTACTAGGAACTGATACTACTGAGAGCTCAGCGATGCTAATGTATGTCGTCCCGACATACAGCTAATACAAACTAGAGACGGCAGGCATATGGCTTGGGCTGATTCTATACAATGTCAAAGTACACAACATTTGAACATTATAACATACATAAGTAGAATATTGGAATGGAAGCAAACATAATGACTATAATGAAACTGTAATGCATTACAAAGTATGATATAACACAACTCAGAATGAGACTCAACATTGGGATTACACAATAGAAGTGATAAAAAATTTTTTCATCGATCGATCTGTATTCATGTGATCTACGGATTCTGAGGAAGGATATGTACAAAGAAAGAAGTGTTTAACAGAAAAGGCAGACTTGGTGCACTCAAATCTAGACTGTTAAATCTCAGAATTCAGAGAGAACGTGAATACAAAAAAACAATTCTTGAATATTAATAAGTTGATACTGTAATTATTCATCTATAGAGGTTATTTACATTTAACCCCAACTCTGCTAGGGTGAGATTGGCATGTGCAGAATGGGTGTCATCTCTGGGAGGATCAAACTCTGTTGCACTGGCTAACTCATGCCGTATTTGAGGCAAATCTGAATTGGTAGCTACAAATGATACTTGAGGATTTCTCAATACCTGTCGTGTACGTAGGAAATAACGACATTCAGGTTGATCGTCTGACTGAGTATCAGACATAGAGTACAGGATCAGGAGGATTGTCAGAGTCTGTCACATTAGTCTGGGTTGGAACATCATTATCATCACATACTAACTTCATATGATCTAATATATTAATAAAGGGGATATTAATAAGGTCTTGAGGATGTCTCTCCAAGAGAGAACCCGCAGTAATGGATTTAAATTAGATAAGTTTAGATTTAGAAAGGACATAGGAAAGTATTGGTTTGGAAATAGGGTAGTAGATGAGTGGAACAGTCTACCTAGTTGGGTTATTGAGGCTGGGACTTTGGGTAGTTTCAAATCTAGGTTGGATAAGTACATGAGTGGGAGGGGTTGGATTTGAGTGGGACTTTCACATCAGAGCTTATTTCTTGGGTGGCATTGAAAATTGGGTTGGGCAAATGTTTTGTTAGTGGGATGAATTGTAAAGGACCTGCCTAGTATGGGCCAGCAGGCCTCCTGCAGTGTTCCTCCTTTCTTATGTTATTATGTTCTTAAATGCAATTCTTTATACTGACCAGTACTAATTTCTCTAACCTTATACTTATTGCCAATGATATGTTCAACTATTCGATAAGGACCAACAAACTTTTGATCAAGCTTAGGCATTGCAGACGTTTTGTTAAAGTTAGTCAGCATAACTCTCGAACCTACTTTGATTTTGGACGGCTTTGCTTGAGTGTTACCGACTCTTGTAAATTCTGCTGTTGATTTATGAAGTGTTTCACGGATTCTTCTAAAGACGCTTTGAGCTAGACTGGTATGAGTTGCTATGAAATCATCAGGGTTGTAATTTGGTTTCGGATTAGAATATAGCAACTCATAAGGCAAACGTTTATCCACACCGTACAATGCATAATGTGGAGTGTCACCTATGGAAACATTGTAAGCAGAATTTATAGCACACTGGTATAACTTCATCCCAAGTTTCACTGTTGGGATTGATAGTGGATCTCAAGACATCAAGTACTTTCTTATTGGTTCGTTCTGCTAACCCATTGCTGGCAGGATGATGAGGAACAATGGTGGATTTAGAGATCTTGTACAAGGTACACAAATTTTCAAGAACCTCATTACAGAATTCACATCCATTATCTGTACTAGGGACGTAGGGGTGGTATGCCTGCAGATAATGCGTTCTTTAAATGCTTTAGCAACTGTCTCTGCAGTCTTATCTGCAATAGGAATTAACTTACAATATCTGGTGAAATGGTCTATCATAACACACAAATGTTTGTTGCAATGGAGAGAACATTGGAAATTAGTTAACAGATCTAGCGCAACTCTTTCCCACTGTTCGCTATTAGTTGGATACACCTGGATTGGATTAGGACCATTAACATTACCTTCATGTTGCATGCAGACACTACATTTCTTAACATACTCAGAAATATCAGTTGCCATACGAGGCCAAAAGTATTTCAATCTGGCTTGTTTTACTGAACGATCCATACCAGGGTGTGCAACACCTGGTACATCGTGAACTAGCTGTAGAGCTACATTCACTAGTGACTGTGGAATTACTAACTGGTATACTCTTCTGCTAGGAGTACCCAACTCGGCTGTTCGATACAGTAATTCTTGGTTCATGACAAAGTCACTGATGGGTGCTGGTGGCTTCACAGTCAGAATAAAATCTTCCTGGAGCAGGAATCGAATCACACCAGACCACATGGAATCTGTTCGTTGAGCATTCTTTACGTCCTCAGCAGTAAATGGAGGGTCTGCAGTTACACGTTGTTGGTATCCCAACACACGTTGTTGGTATCCCAACACACGCTGCTGGTATCCCAACACTGCGTTGTTGGTATCCCAACACACGTTGTTGGTATCCCAACACACGTTGCTGGTATCCCAACACACGTTGCTGGTATCCCAACACACGTTGCTGGTATCCCAACACACGTTGCTGGTATCCCAACACACGTTGCTGGTATCCCCACACACGTTGCTGGTATCCCCACACACGCTGCTGAAGTTGCAGGATGGATTGTATTAGGAATGTAAACTTGTGAATTTCTTAAATTTTATATTACAGATGAAGACTGGAGGCATGAGCACTTGAGCAGTATGTTCTCGTCGAGAAAGACTGAGTGAGGTGTCATGGCTGAGCTCACTGACTGGGTACTCAGAGCATACAAAACATGTTAAGTGAGTTTAAGTGAGTTATCTGGGTCAGTGGTGATGCGTAGCTCGTAGCCAGAGAACAGTGCGCTACCATTTACTGATGTCGCGCCATGACCGCAAGGCAGAGGGAAGGATCGAGGGGTAGAAAGTGGTAAGAAGAAAAAGTGGTGAGGGGGAGGGGGGAAAGTTATGAGGTTGGGGGGGAGAAAGATAGGAAAGAAGGCGAGTGTACCATTTCTTAACTAAACTAATTACACCCACAGTGTGGGGCTGCCGTGTCACATATCCACGAGCTTTCCTACTGCTGCAGCACACCCCTCGGCCAGACTTGACAGGCTAACAAGGCTGATACTGCTGGCGGCCCAAGGCTCCTCATATCCATCGCAGCCTGGATGATCAGGGACTAATAATAATAATAATAATAATAATAATAATAATAATAATAATAATATTATTATTATTATTATTATTAGTAGTAGTAGTAGTAGTATAGTAGTAGTAGTAGTGGTAGTATGGTAGCATAGTAGTAGTAGTAGTAGTAGTAGTAGTAGTATAGTAGTAGTAGTATAGTAGTAGTATAGTAGTAGTAGTAGTAGTAGTAGTAGTAGTAGTAGTAGTAGTAGTAGTAGTAGTAGTATAGTAGTAGTAGTAGTCCTGTCACTGAGATGGGTGAGTTCATAGGTAATGTGTTTGTCTTATACTTACCGTACAGAGGATCGAGCCTCAACCGTTTCATATGTACTAAATGATATATTTCCTACCTTTCTTGCCCTTTTCAATACAATGGTGATAATAACGGGTGGGAGTCATGTATCACACATCGAAACTTGAATATAATTCTATTTCTTTTACTATGGATAACTAAAGTGTAATGAACACTTGGAGACAAACTTAGAAGATTACTTGATCTGTATATTTCCATCCCCTTCTGGGATTCTCTTTATGTTCCCCGTGCATTCTTGTACTCCCTAGAATGCAGGCGAGAAAGATGCATTATAATTTTAACCTGGAAAACCGTAGAGGGATTGGTCCCAAATCTGCACGCAGAAATCATTCCCTACGAAAGCAAGAGATTCACTAGACTGTGCAAAATACCCCAGTGAAAAACATGGGTGCCATAAGTACAGTGAGAACACAATAGGTGTAAGAGGTTCAAGACTTTTCAACAGTCTCTCATCATACATAAAGTGAATTACTAACAGATCCCCCACCTTGCTGTCCTCAAGAGGGAACTTCAAGTCAGTCCCTGATTAACCGGTCTGTAACCGGTACACTGAACTGCGTATGGCCGGCAGTGACAGCCTGGTGACTGATCAGGCTTAATCCAACAGGTCTGGGACCGTGCCACAGGGAAGGTGACCTCCCGAAAACAACTCTCAGGTATATTCAGGTCTGAGGGATGGACCAGCTACGTATAAGGAAGTCTTACTGATGTTGAGTATCAAGACTTAAGTCTTATAAGACTCAGGTCTGAGGCCTGGGACCAATACAAGGAAGTCTTACTGTTCTTGGGCATCAAGACCCGGATCTTATGCTCCGGTCTGAGTCCTGGAAACAGATAAGGAAAACATCTAAACCTTGAGGGGTCACACAGCGTTTGGGGAATGGTAGGCATACAGGTTTGATCTGAAAGGAATATATATCCAGCTCCTTGGATCAAGAGCTCCCCAGTGGCATCTAGGTGTTATGCTACATAAGTGTTAAAATAATAACAAAAAGGCACAATAACGTGACTGGAACAATACACAAATATCCCGCACATAGGAGATAGGAGCTTACGACAACGTTTCGGTCCGATTTTGTAAATGGTCCAAGTCGGACCGAAACGTCGTCGTAGGTTTCTCCTATGTGCGAGTTATATGTGTATATAGTGTGAATTTTCAAGTCACTATTTAGGGATATTAGAAAGGTGGTGTGCAGGAGGGTGCTGACACCTGGTTCACGCTCGTATAGACAGGTGGTGTATACCTACCTGGAGTATACCTGGAGAGGATTTCAGGGGTCAACGCCCTCGCTACCCGGTCTGTGACCAGGCCTCATGGTGGATCAGGGCCTGATCAACCAGGCTGTTACTGTTGGTCGCACGCAACCCGACGTACGAACCACAGCCCGGCTGGTCAGGTACTGACTTTAGGTGCCTGTCCAGCACCTTCTTGAAGACAGCCAGGGGTCTATTGGTAATCCCCCTTATGTATGCTGGGAGGCAGTTGAACAGTCTTGGATCCCTGACACTTATTGCGTTGTCTCTTATCGTCTGCCGAGTCTTTTGCTTTCAAAGGGAGTGATTATCGTGTGCAAGTTTGGTACTAATCACTCTAGCATTTTTCAAGTGTATATAATCATGTATCTCTCCCGCCTGCGTTTTGGGGAGTACAGGTTGAGGAACTTCAAGCGTTCCCGGTAATTGAAGTGTTTTATCGCAGTTATGTGTACCGTGAAGGTTCTCTGTGCATTTTCTAGGTCAGCAATTTCACCTGCCCTGAAAGTTGCTGTTAGTGTGCAGCAATATTCCAGCCTAGATAGAACAAGCGACCTAAAGAGTGTCATCGTGGGTTTGGCATCCCTGGTTTTGAAGGTTCTCATTATCCATCCTGCCATTTTTCTAGCAGATGTGATTGATACAATGCTGTGGTCTTTGAAGGTGTGCAGGAGAGTGCTGACACCTGGTTCACGCTCGTATTGACAGGCGGTGTTAGGTAAGAGGACACAAGTGCAACTAATGCGACATTTTATTGTAGCAACGTTTCGCTCTCCAGGAACTTTATCAAGCCGTTATCAGGCGGCGTGTAGGAGGATGGTGACACCTGGCTACGTTCGTACTGTAGTCTACTGTGTAACAGTCTTATGTAATGTACTCTATGGTACTCTAGTAATTATATTGCAGTATATAACAGAGTAATTACTAAAAATATCATACTTCAGCTACCCCCTTCCTCAGATACCAGATATATTAAGCAAATTTCATAAATCTGCTTGTAACAGATAAGTGAATTGTAGACATAAATCCAGATGTACTCCTGTAAACTCTTTTGGGGCCTAGTTCCTAGGTCTATTGTGCATCTATATACTCCATATACCTTAATGGAAATAAGTTACTGTGACTCTTTTGGGTTAACCCAGGTTCTGTACACATATGCTGCCATGTATGATAATCTATGTAACTGTATTTGTGTATACCTGAATAAACTTACTCTTGCGCTACGCTCCATAGGATGGTTATGGGGTGTACAATAAACTAGCCACTTCGGTGGAAAAATCTAAAACAAAAAACCTCAGTACATAGTTTTAATTAAGGGTTTATTTACATGGTACCTGATCATGGTCGTCAGCTATGGTATGTAAACAACAATCATTTTATGTTGTTTATTTCTAAACCATTAGCAGAGATAATTTACTACGACACCTTCAGTTATCGTTTTGAAGAGGACTGAGTTGCAGGTCGAAATATAGTACAAATTGTTATTTTTGTTTCCATGTTGACCTTATCCTCCCACTGATAGCCATATTACTCTTCGATGAATTATTGAAGATTTAGGTCAGTCTTTTAAAACAGGACAACTGCTAGGTAAACCTGTATATTCAGCAATTAGCGAATACGTGCATGCGCAAGACCACCCTATGAACGAGGGGTATTTCAAGGTGCTAGTCAGACATGGCGCCGAGAATCACAGGTCTGTACACTGGTAGATAACATGAAGCCGAGAATCACAGATATCTACACTGGTAGATAACATGGAGCCGACAATCACAGGTCTCTACACTGGTAGATAACATGAAGCCGAGAATCACAGATATCTACACTGGTAGATAACATGGAGCCGAGAATCACAGGTCTCTACACAGGTAGATAACTGGTTCAGAGAACCATCGACTCCAGGCTGAGGGATTGACTACTTAAACTCCTCTTGATCTTCAACTCTTCTTCTCTGTATTGGACTGAGGAAGTCATTCGCTGGCGAAACATTTCCACAATAAAGATCCCCAAGTGTTGCACAAGTGTCTAATTCATCACTGTTTATACTTACCATCTTAAGTCGAACTTAAATACTTATGAGAGCTGCAAGTTTGTATATTTTTAATTATAAATTAATCTTATTATAAAATTTACATTAAAAAATGAAATACTCTATATGTAATTCTGGACTTTATTTTAAAGACCTGAAGATGAGAATAAAAAGTCTCGAAATATTAAGAAAAATAACTTCGTTTTCTCTGTGGTTAGTTCTGTCGTTTATAATAAATCTAGACTTTCCACGTACTCACATAAATGCTTTTACACAAGACCAGCACAGTGATGACTGCCAAAATAAACATTGTAAAAATAAATGTTTCCCGGCGTGCCGTGAGTGTGGTGTGTAACAGTGACACCCTGTGACCCAGCACACAGCTGACGGCGCAATTGAAGCGTACAGTGGCACTGAGCCAGAGTACTGTGCCAAGAGCTGACCCACCAGCCTTTGTGAGCTATCATGCTTACCCATCGCACACACACCTCCACAACCACACCCACCCACCCACCCACAACCACACACACACACACACACACACACACACAACACACACACACACACACACACACACACACACACACACACACACAACAGGCAAAGTGTCTAATCGACAAATGCCTATGACAATATGGTAACTAACGCACAGAGGAGCTGTGAATCGACCCTGCAACCACATATAGGTGAGTACATAAAACAGGTCTAGTGTCTGTCGCTAAGTGCCTTTGACAAGCGTTAACTAACGCAAAACGCACACACATACATAATTTTAAGAAGAGGTACGATAAACTGAAGAGGCAGGGCCAGGAGCTGTGAATCGACCCCTGCAACCACATTTAAGTGAGTACATATAGGTAAGTACGCACAAACTAGTCCTGGAGCTATGAGGTAGAACACTTAGGCTGATGACACTAGAGAAAGGCTAGAGGTGATATGACGTGCAAAAATACTGAAAGGAACTGATAGGGTGGACAGTGACAGACTGAGAGTCGGGAAACAAAAACACGAGGGTACATCTACAAGATGAAAACAGAGATGACTCACATGGACACCTAGGAAGCATTTCTCGAGCCTTACAGTCAGAAAGTGGAACGATTTGGAGAATCAAGTGGAAGACGCAGGATCCATACATAGCTTTAAGAAGTACGGTAACGCTCTCGAAGCCGAGAGTGAACCTAGTAGCAATCAGCGAAGAGGCGGGACCAAGAGCTGAGACTCGATCTCTGCAACCACATATAGATAAGTATATACATACATACACAGCACCAATCACAGCTCCTGGCCTAGCCAGGAGCTGTGAATCGACCCCTGCAACCACAATTAGGTGAGTACACACACGAGAACTCTGGGGTTATATCTGTTAATCTGACAGTCACTAGAGTTAACCTTGTTTTAGCCTCTTTAGTTTTCCTTCGTGTATTTACCATCTCTGGAAGACCAACTTGAAATATTGTTTTACTGATTTCTGTCAACACTGAACATTCTGAGATATTAAAAAAATGGCTATAAAAATGTTATCTTTAATAAAATAAAATTTAAATATAACTAAGCAGCAAATTGTTTGTAGGTGAAATAAACTGCATTATTATGGCCTCCATCAGTCTAAGTCTGGAGTCACTAACTTGGAGACGCCCTCCCCGACTCCTCTACCCCCTCCCACTCACCCTACTCCTTTATTTTCACACATATGAACGTCTTCACAATTCGCAAACGGGCAAAATTATTTACAAACATTATCTCACAGTCCACAGCAGAATTCGAACCTGCACACTCTGCATCAAGGTATGCAGTACTTTAGCTACTCAGCCAGATCTAGGATCTGGCTGCACACTCTGGTGCAGAGTGTGCATTTTCGAATCCTGCTGTGGACCGAGAGATGTTTGTACATGTGAATGTTTGTATAGGAAAGAATGAACAATAACTCATCAACAAATGGCTTAAATGCCTCTGCTCTTCGTCCTCCCTCAGATACAGGAAAGAAACGCTCTTCTAGTCTTATACTTGTTTAATCTTATAACTCAAAACTATCAAGTGTAGATAAATTTGATCCGTGTTGACTTATGATCTTCACGTGGCTATTTGTTCGTCGTCGTCTGATGTTTATCTTGTTTGGTCACTTCAACATTTGAATGAAGCATGTCAAGGACAAAACACTGTGCTGCTTATTTGGCACGATTATATCTGTATATACAAGACTTGCAGGGATTTTCATTTTGGCAGTAGAACCAGAGCAGTTGTAGACTCCTACCAGGTGCTTGGTAAACATTTGCAGGTAATGTTTTCCCAGCCATGATTGTCAGGTGTAAGGTAATTAGGGTAGACAAACAGCTTTTGCGTTGGCTGTGGGGATTTGTTGTTAATATGAAGTGCGAGTCTGCTAGTCGTGTGTTTTCTCTGTCTGGTGTCAGATTCAAACCTACGTTTGTAGGCTGGTGGGAGGGTCGCCCACGAAGGCGCTCAAAGCGCTAGTAAGTCTATGACGTCACTCGATGAGACGGCTGGGTAACCGTCTCGGTACGACAGTCTACACCTGGAGGGATTGGTCCCAAATCTTCACCCCGAAATCACTACATAAGAGGCTTGGAAGACAGTGAAAGATAAATGATGAAAAAGGGGGTAACGATAAGAGAGAGAATTCAATAAGTGTAAAAGGAGCATGACTCTTTAAAACCCTCCCCTCCTGCATAAGAAGGATTACTAACAGACCCTTGACTGTCGATAAATTCCTCAAATCAGTTCCTGATCAACCGGGTTGTGGCACATGTGTTATAGTAGATTGTGAGGGGCAGGGGAGCGGTCACCAACAGCCTAATCGACCAGTATAGCAACCAGGGGGTCCGATATTGGACCGGGCTACGAGGACGGTGACCTGCAGAAGCAACTACAGGTAACCTGTTGGTAACCTGGCATTCTTACAGTTATGAGTCTGTCAATGAGTATATTTAAAATTTTCAAAGAGTGAGTGGCGGTGTAGCAATCTGAGGAGTACTTGTACTGCCTTGTTATGGACAACCTGTGCTTGTACACAACAGGTAGTTATGAATTTTCTTACCTATTCCATCACATCGTTTTAATTACTCTTAACATTGTAATAATGTTGGTAGAATTACCGACAATATGTTAGGTAAAAGGGACACATGTGTACAAGTTGCACATGTGTCCTTTTACCTAACAACCTTAACATTACTCACAAAATTTTAAGAGGCACGTCACTTCCCCTCTCTTCCAATAATATGTTATTTTTCCCCAATAATCTATCTTGTTTATAATTAGCATCGCATTTGCTTTGTCTGCTTTCGTAAGGTGATGTCACCTTACGAAAGAAGACAAAGCAAATGCGATAGTAATTATGGACAAAGTAGATTATAGGGAAAAAATAAACATGATATTAGGAGACAGGGAAACTCACGCGCCTCTTAACATTACTCACAAAATCTTAAGGTACACTACATGAATATTCTGAGCGCTGTTAATTTTCCTACATCAAAACATACGCTGCCATGTTAAAGCATGACCTCAGCACCACTGGTAATCATAATTAAAACCTTAATTTTTAAAGGGGTGGACCTGTAAGCCAACTAAAGGACTTGGTCTGATAACCAAAAGCTCCAGCTGCGGGTCATCATATGACTTAAGACCGGAGTCAGGAAACACTTGTCCTGTTTCCTGACAAACCTTACCTAACCTTACCTAAGCATGACCTGTTAATGATGAAGGAAAGACACTTCGGTATTATTCCATATTGCCTTGGATATAATAATATTTCTGCTCTTAATATGGAATCCCATGACCACGAGTCTGTTATTCTTGCTGCAGAGAGTGGTAAAGTAGGATATAAACGGTATCATCTACAATAATAGTGACATATTTCTCTTCATTGACTGCGACGTGACTGGCTTGTTCCACCATCATACTGCCAGACTCATAGCAAACTATATATATATATATATATATATTATATATATATAATATATATATATATATATATATATATATATATATAATATATTATCTATTTATTATCACACGGCCGATTCCACCAAGGCAGGGTGCCCGAAAAAGAAAAACTTTCACCATTTATTCACTCCATCACTTTCTTGCCAGAAGGGTGCTTTACACTACAGTTTTTAAACTGCAACATTAACACCCCTCCTTCGAGTGCAGGCACTGTACTTCCCATCTCCAGGACTCAAGTCCGGCCTGCCGGTTTCCCTGAACCCCTTCTAAATGTTACTTTGCTCACACTCCAACAGCACGTCAAGTATTAAAAACCATTCGTCTCCATTCACTCCTATCAAACACGCTCACGCACGCCTGCTGGAAGTCCAAGCCCCTCGCACACAAAACCTCCTTTTCCCCCCTCCCTCCAACCTTTCCTAGGCCGACCCCTACCCCGCCTTCCTTCCACTACAGACTGATACACTCTTGAAGTCATTCTGTTTCGCTCCATTCTCTCTACATGTCCGAACCACCTCAACAACCCATCCTCAGCCCTCTGGACAACAGTTTTGGTAATCCCGCACCTCCTCCTAACTTCCAAACTACGAATTCTCTGCATTATATTCACACCACACATTGCCCTCAGACATGACATCTCCACTGCCTCCAGCCTTCTCCTCACTGCAACATTCATCACCCATGATTCACACCCATATAAGAGTGTTGGTAAAACTATACTCTCATACATTCCCCTCTTTGCGTCCAAGGACAAAGTTCTTTGTCTCCACAGACTCCTAAGTGCACCACTCACCCTTTTCCCCTCATCAATTCTATGATTCACCTCATCCTTCATAGACCCATCCGCTGACACGTCCACTCCCAAATATCTGAATACATTCACTTCCTCCATACTCTCTCCCTCCAATCTGATATTCAATCTTTCATCACCTAATATTTTTGTTATCCTCATAACCTTACTCTTTCCTGTATTCACTTTTAATTTTCTTCTTTTGCACACCCTACCAAATTCATCCACCAATCTCTGCAACTTCTCTTCAGAATCTCCCAAGAGCACAGTGTCATCAGCAAAGAGCAACTGTGACAACTCCCACTTTATGTGTGATTCTTTATCTTTTAACTACACGCCTCTTGTCAAGACCCTCGCATTTACTTCTCTTACAACCCCATCTATAAATATATTAAACAACCACGGTGACATCACACATCCTTGTCTAAGGCCTACTTTTACTGGGAAATAATTTCCCTCTTTCCTAAATACTCTAACTTGAGCCTCACTATCCTTGTAAAAACTCTTCACTGCTTTCAGTAACCTACCTCCTACACCATACACCTGCAACATCTGCCACATTGCCCCCCTATCCACCCTGTCATACGCCTTTTTCCAAATCCATAAATGCCACAAAGACCTCTTTAGCCTTATCTAAATACTGTTCACTTACATGTTTCACTGTAAACACCTGGTCCACACACCCCTACCTTTCCTAAAGCCTCCTTGTTCATCTGCTATCCTATTCTCCGTCTTACTCTTAATTCTTTCAATAATAACTCTACCATACACTTTACCAGGTATACTCAACAGACTTATCCCCCTATAATTTTTGCACTCTCTTTTGTATTTGCTATGGGTCCCACAATTTACACCAGAGGTGGACCCCATCCTATATATATATATATATATATAATATAATATATAAATATATATATATATATATATATATATATATAATAATATATATATAATATATATGCAATAAGATCACAGTAAACAGGTGATTTCAAAATATGCAAAACAACCACTCTGAAAGAATAGAGAAATTCCAAGCGCTTTCGTGACTACTCACATTATCAAGGAACTATGAAAGTGAAGCATCCAAGAAGCTATATAAGGGGTCGGCCAGCACCTCACTATCAGATCCCACAACGGTTAAACACGTGACGCGCGGCGAGCCAACTTCGTGAGGTGCTGGCCGACCCCTTATATAGCTTCCTTGGATGCTTCACTTTCATAGTTCCTTGATAATGTGAGTAGTCACGAAAGCGCTTGGAATTTCTCTATTCTTTCAGAGTGTTGTTTTGCATAATTATATATATATATATATATATAATATATATTGATAATAATATGATGTGTGTGTGTTGTGTGTGTGTGTGTGTGTGTGTGTGGTGTGTGTGTGTGTGTGTGTGGTGTGTGTTGTGCCGAATAGGTAAAATTGGTCAGTTAGCAATAACTCATTTAAAATTAAGACCTAAAATTTTCTCTTATACGCTAAAAAAAAAATTCCATTTATGTTAATGTAAAAATTAATATTGTACCAAAAGAACATTCGAAAACTTACCTAACGTTACTATAAAAAGCGCAATTTAATTTAGCCTAATCCAACAAAATATATTTTAGGTAAGTTTACAATAATTTAATAATAAACAAACACAATGAAATATATTTTTTTTGGTTAGGTTCTTGTGCTAGACTAGTTTAGGAAAGAAATGTTACACTTATTGATTCTGTTGTAAAGCAACCACAGTAACAGACAAGGATTTTTAGTGTATGAACCTGCCTCATCAGGAACTCAGGTGGCACATTTGGCTTTCTGGGACCAGTGTAACTGATTATTTCAAGTTCACAGTCTATTGGTCGTGACATTTCGGTTTCTTAAAACGTCGTGTATTCTGGTGTTTGTCTACCACAAACTGCACTAAGTCATTTTCAGATTTGGAAAGTATTTTCATCTCAGTATTTTTGGATTCTGTTGCAGTCACACCGAGCACGTCTCCGGAAGCACACATCAACCAGATAACTGCTGCGGCACATGGGCGCCTGGCAAACCTGAGAACAGCGTCACAGACTTTGAAGCATAATAGTTCATCAATATGCAAATCACTCATAGTCTTAGCCATTTATTTGGATTTCCCTAAAGAGACAGTCAAGCTGATCCTCAGTGGGGTTGGATAGTTTGCTAATACTGACGTTATTATGTTGCCTATCAGAAAAACAGGTAGTGTTATCAAGTTTTGGTGACAAGTGGATACGGAGATAAAGGAGAGCGCTACAAACATGTTTTGAACATTTCGTACTTCATAAGTGTGCTGTAGTTGTCTCTATACAGATTTAAGACACATGTGCAACAGTTGGGTATCATTATTGTTGAAAGTTTTCGGCTACACAGTAGGCTTCTTCAGTCAAATACAGAGGTAGCAGGTGTAGTTGTGTAGTAATAAAGATGATGTAATCAGTCCATCAACCTTGGAGAAAAAGTATTTGAGGTGGTCAGTCTCACAAGCTGGAGAAGAGTTCAGCTCCATGGTCTGGGATGATATCGTTCCAGACCATGGTGCTGAACTCTTCTCCAGGTTGAGGGACTGATTACATCATCTTTATTACTACACAACTACACCTGCTACCTCTTTATTTGACTGAAGAGGCCTACTGTGCAGGCGGAACGTTTCAACGATAAAGATACCCAACTGCTGCACATGTGTCTTAGTCATCAACGTGTCGGTATTTTATACTATTATCAACATAAAGATTTAAGTATACTTGATTTGTTGGAGAATCTTGTTCTTAATCTTAGCACCAACAATATCAGTGACATTATTCTCGATCTGGAGTGATGCGTAATGCTTCGGCTGATTTTTGCTTTGGAATGCAAAAACTGTGGCAATTCCTAAGGAGGAAAGGAGCAGAGGTTCCTTACAAAAGTGTATGTATAAACTGTGCCTATCTACTGTATTTCAAATTTCTGATTTACCATGCATTATATCCCTGATAACAACTTAATAAGTTACTATCAGGAACATGTGCAACACCTGGGTCAAATCTATCAACTTATCGGTTCTCTGAACTATTTATCTACATTCTCCAAGAACTTTCTGTGAAGACTGTGATGCCTTTATAGCAGCAATTAAGGATTTTGGCGACAAAAACTTTGTAGGGCAGTCTAGATGTTAGCGGGCACCAGCTGCATGTTAATCACTGCAAACTCTATTTTCACCCTAATTGCAGAGGCCCACTTGTCACCTATTTCGCCCGATTTCAAGAGGATTTCTTACTTCAATGATTTTTTTGTGTCTTGTTCTGCAGATAATGGCTGGTTTCTAACAAATAATTTTTTTAACCCTTCTCAAACTTACATTCCTCTCCACAGAAAATAAAAAGTGTAGGAAGCTGGACATAGCTTTAAAATTGATCAATTCTTGGTCATTATTAGTCTTTTACATTTTTCCTCGCTATTCTATCGTCCATGTCAACTTTTAGATAATAATGTGATCTAGGATATGAGTACCACTGTATTCCTGGTGCAGAAAAACCTGACAGGCAAAATATTCAGCAAGTAGGTGACCGACAATACTTAAAGAATCCTTTTTTTTTTTTTAATACTGCCTGTAGCAAATGAGGTTGGAAAGGTTGCGTGAATTAAGAACTGCAGCAGGCCTACTGGCCCAAGCTGGTTAGGTCCAATTCACATCCACTCATGTAATTATTTAACTTACTTTTAAAACTGCACAAGGTTTTAGCTTCAATGACTTTACTCGAGAGTTTTTTCCCACTTACCCCCAACTATTACCAAAACCAGTGCTTTCCTATACCACTTTAAAAAAAAGTTTTCCAACTTGAACCCAACCTGCGAACCTGTCTTGCTGTTTTTTTTAGCCCGTTATTACATCACCGTTTTTTTACCCCCGGTTTTCCTTAATAACCTAAATCTTTCCCCCCTAATTCTACGTCTTTTTTGGGGTGAGATTCAGGACCCTAGTCACTCCGAAGGAAAGATTTCGATACAGGGGATCAATTTTATATCATTCTTCGACGTTTTCCAGTGCATTTATACCCTTCTGTGATACGGTGACCAAAATGTGCAGCATAATCCAAATGAAGCCCAACCAAGATATCAGGTTAAAGAATAACCGAGGACCCTGTTATTTTAATTCTTGTTTAAAACCCAAAGAATTCTATTTGCTTTTTTGCGAACCTTACACACTGTTGTCGGGTTTTAGATTCGGCAAATCCAAATTTCTAAATCTTTTTCGCAATTGAGGTTTAAGACTACTTTATTTAGTTTAAAGTGCCGGTTATTATCCTTTCCACAGCTTAGAACTTTACATTTTCTATATTAAATGCATCTTTACTTCTCCGACCACGCGTAAATCTAAAAATTTTTTTGTGCCTGATGTCCTCTTTAGAATTAATTCGTCGGCTTTTTTGGTGTCGTGGCAAACTTACTATGTCGCTATTTATTCCCTCATCTACTCGTAATGAAATTGTGAACAAAAAGGGCCCCAAACACTGACCCCTGTGGAAAAACCGCTGTGACGCGCCCCCCTTTTGATTTCTTCTATTTATGCATACTCTCGTTGCCATCTGAAAACCGCACCTCTATCCAAGTAAAAATTTCTCCTATACCTTTGGCCTCTACTTTCCTCAAACCTCTGTATGGAACTCGCCCCAAATGTTTTTTACTGCGTCCTATACAAAATATCTAAAAAATTTTCCAAATTTTTGCTACGTCTTTCTAAATTAATTCCTTGTTGGCAAGAACCAGTCAAGCAGGTTATTTCCTAAGGGGGTTCTGTCACAAACAAATTTAAAAAAAGCACCCGAATCGTATCAATAAAGTCGCAGAACTCAAGTTTTCCCTGTAAAATGTTCCAACAATTTTTTCGAAATTTAAAATTTTTCCCAAATTTCACAAAATTTTCGTATCTAGATGTCCCCCTGAATTTTGTCCCACTGAATTTACTGCATTAAAATGGGGCTCAGTGAAAAAAAGGCAGGAAAAAATGAAAACCAAAAAAACGAACAAATACATTAGTGAACAAGATAATAATCTCTTTGTAAAAGTTGGGAAATCAAAAGAAACACAAGTTACCTTCAAGTTATATCCCCTTATTAATCTATTAAACAACGTTTTTCACTACACAGTATTTCAGGGACCATTTTCTATGTTTTAATAGTATTTCAAAAATTTTTTTCCCTTGGATCAAAAAGAGTGTTTCCCGGCTATAGTGAAGAAAAACAAAAAGGTGTTAAGGGATAAATTTACTTTTGTAGAGTTTTTTTTCCCGTCGCCCGAAGCTCTCGGCTGATCCTCCTTCATAAAAATTCTAAATGAAAAATTAAAAAAAAAAAAAAAATTTCTCTTTACCAACGAGAAAACTGAAAAACACGTTTAATTTTTTATTATTTTTAATTATTCAAAAGAGTCTGTTTGGGAACAAATCAAAAAAACACGACATATAAAAAGGGAACAATTGAGTTTTTTGAACTCCTGAGGGGTCGCGCCCCCGACCCCCCCCCCCCTCTTTTCGCCCCTTCAAAAATCTCACGGCTCTTACTGGGGGTGAGGCCCCCCGCTGCTGTACACAGAGTCCTGTCCCAAGAAACCTTCCCTGCAACGGTGGGAGTTTTTTTTTAAACCCCCCTTTCTTTTTAAAAACTGAAATTTTTTTTTTTTTTTTTTCCGGTACTCTCCCGGTCCGGGTCTTTTCCAAGTAGTGGTGACCCGGCCTTGGCTCCCTGTCTGGGGAGTGTCTCGAGACTTAATCCCCATGGGGGAGGTACAAGACCCCCCCCTCTTTTTGGGGGCCCAACTGTCCCCGGCCTGCCACATTCCCCGCCCCACGGGGCTCGTGGGGGAAGCAGGCCCCTGGGCTGCCATCTGCCCCGCCCCAAAGGGGCTCGTGGGGATGGCAGTCTTGTGAGCTGCAGGTGGTAGCAAGCTCAGGCCTTAACTGAATTGTTTATCATCTCGCAGGTGCTAAAACACTTCTATGAGTGATAATAATAATTACAAAATTTTATTTTATTATTATTATTATTATTATTATTATTATTATTATATTTTATTATTATTTTTATATTATTATTATTATTATTATAATTACTATATTTTATTATTATTTTTATATTATTATTATTATTGAAGCACTGATACACTTTCAGACGCTCTTATTGAACAATTCATCAGACCAATATATGACCAAGACCCGTGTCAGCTGAGTTGTGTTGGTCAGTAAATTAACACCCGGGTCTCAGGTATTTCAGTCTCAGACAGGGTATCATTTAATAATAATAATAATAATAATAATAATAATAATAATAATAATAATAATAATAATAATAATAATAATAATAATAATAATAATAATAATAATAATAATAATAATAATAATAATAATAATAATAATAATAATAATACACGACTAAGAACTGTTGAAGACCACGAATGAAAGAAAAACAGTGTACAGAATGTAATCAGACGTTTTAAAGCTTGACCTGCCTCACGTTACCGTACGGCTGGCAACGTTAGGACGTGTTTCCGTAAGACACCTGCTGTCCATGTTCACCCATCAGTAAAATGGGTAGCTGGGTGTTAGTAGACTGGCGTGGGTCGCATCCTGGGACAAAACTGACCTAATTTGCGGGAAATGCTCAGCATAACAAGGGGCTTTCTATACAGTAGTATGTCATTGATGTCAGCTAGGACTGGAGTTTACCTGGAGAGATTCCGGGGGTCAACGCCCCCGCGGCCCGGTTTGTGACCAGGCCTCATGGTGGATCAGAGCCTGATCAACCAGGCTGTTACTGCTGGCTGCACGCAATCCAACGTACGAGCCACAGCCCGGCTGGGCAGGTACCGACTTTAGGTGCTTGTCCAGTGCCTGCTTGAAGACTGCCAGGGGTCTATTGGTAATCCCCCTTATGTATGCTGGGAGTCAGTTGAACAGTCTCGGGCCCCTGACACTTATTGAATTGTCTCTTAACGTGCTAGTGACATCCCTGCTTTTCATTGGGGGGATGTTGCATCGTATGCCGAGTCCTTTGCTTTCGTAGGGAGTTATTTTCGTGTAAAAGTTTGGTACTAGTCCCTCTAGGATTTTCCAGGTGTATATAATCATGTATCTCTCCCGCCTGCGTTCCAGGGAATACAGGTTTAGGAACCTCAAGCGCTCCCAGTAACTGAGGTGTTTTATCTCAGTTATGCGCGCCATGAAGATTCTCTGTACATTTTCTAGGTCAGCAATTTCACCTGCCTTGAAACGTGCTGTTAGTGTGCAGCAATATTCCAGCCTAGATAGAACAAGTGACCTGAAGAGTGTCATCATGGGCTTGGCCTCCCTAGTTTTGAAGGTTCTCATTATTCATCCTGTCATTTTTCTAGCAGATGCGATTGATACAATGTTATGGTCCTTGAAGGTGAGATCCTCCGACATGATCACTCCCAGGTCTTTGACGTTAGTTTTTCGCTCTATTGTGTGGCTGGAATTTGTTTTATACTCCGATGAAGTTTTAATTTCCTCATGTTTACCATATCGGAGTAATTGAAATTTCTCATCGTTGAACTTCATATTTTTTCTGCAGCCCATTGAAAGATTTGGTTTATGTCAGCCTGGAGCCTTGCAGTGTCTGCAATGGAAGACACTGTCATGCAGATTCGGGTGTCATCTCCAAAGGAAGACACGGTGCTGTGGCTGACATCCTTGTCTATGTCAGATATGAGGATGAGAAACAAGATGGGAGCGAGTACTGTGCCTTGCGGAACAGAGCTTTTCACCGTAGCCGCCTCAGACTTTACTCTGTTGACTACTACTCTTTGTGTTCTGTTTGTGAGGAAATTATAGACCCATCTACCAACTTTTCCTGTTATTCCTTTAGCACGCATTTTGTGCGCTATTACGCCATGGTCACACTTGTCGAAGGCTTTTGCAAAGTCTGTGTATATTACATCTGCATTCTTTTTGTTTTCTAGTGCATCTAGGACCTTATCGTAGTGATCCAGTGGTAGGGACAGACAGGAGCGACCTGCACTAAACCCATGTTGCCCTGGGTTGTGTAATTGATGGGTATCCAGATGAGTGGTGATCTTGCTTCTTAGGACCCTTTCAAAGATTTTTATGATATGGGATGTTATGCTATCGGTCTGTAGTTCTTTGCTATTGCTTTACTGCCCCCTTTGTGGAGTGGGACTATGTCTGTTGTTTTTAGTAACTGTGGGACGACCCCAGTGTCCATGCTCTCTCTCCACAGGATGTTAAAAGCACGCGAAAGGGGCTTCTTGCAGTTCTTGATGAACACAGAGTTCCATGAGTCTGGCCCTGGGGCAGAGTGCATGGGCATGTCATTTATCGCCTGTTCGAAGTCACCTTGTATACCTTGTACATGTACTTGTAGTAAATAAGGATTATTATCATTATTATTATTATTATTATTATTATTATTATTATTATTATTATTATTATCCTGAGACAGGACAAAGAAAGAATCTTGCCAGAGTGCAAAATATATATCAGGCTTCATTTCACACTCAGTAGTTGTAGAGTAATAGAGTTTTCGATTGTTAAATTATCTATATTTACGCATATTTAACTGAGAAAATGAAATTACAAAAGCGTGGAGGAATGGGGGAAGGGAGGGATGCTGTATAAGCTTAATTTGTTACGAAAGATACGCTCATCACGTATTCATGTTAAGTGATATGACCATGTGGATCATTCAGCGCAAGATGTGGTGGAGGCTCGACCCTCCGTCTGCTGAGTACCAGTGTAAGATGTTGGTGAAGATGTGTAGTAGTCATGGTATTAACCATCATGGGACTCTCAGTAATGTCTACACCTGTGTTGTCTAACACACTGTCACTCACACTACAACACATCAACAAACATACAACACAGTCACTCACACTCTCAGTAGTAAACACCCAGTTACCAGAACCAGCCATGTAACCAGTAGTTGACTCACTACAACCTATAAATCTGCTTACAATGTTTCTATAGGTGCACTCCACATTAATGCATTGTACGTGTAGATCAAACGTCTTGCCTTAATGAGTTGTTATATCTAATCACAAACAAATACAACCCTGATGACTTTCATAGCAACACGTACACTAGCTCAAAGTGTTTTTAGAAGAATCGAAAACACTTCATAAATCAACAGCAGAATTAACAAGAGTCGCAACACTCGAGCAAAGCCATCCAAAATCACAAGTAGTATTACGAGAAGTATGCAGATTAACTTTAATACAAAACGTCTGCAATGCCAAAGCTTGATCAAAAGTTGTTGGTCCTTATCGATAATTGAAACATATCACTGTAATAATATAAGGTATAGAAGAGATTAGAACTGTCATATAAAGAATCCGACATTTAGATCATATGAGTAAAATTGAATGATAAATGAATGTCCCAACCAGACTAATGGACAGAACATCAACAATCCTCATGATCCTGTACTCTCTTCACTGATACTCATCAACAGATCAACCTAAATGTCGTATATTCCCTATGTACATGACAGTAATTGAGAAATCCTCAAGTATCATTTGTAACTTCACAATCAGATTGCTCAAAATACAGCATGAGTTGCCAAATGCATCAAGTTTGATCCTCCCAAAATGACACCCCATTCTGCAAGTCAACACTACCTAGCAGAGTTGGGTTAAATGTAAAATAACCAGTATAGATGAATAAACAGTATCAACTTATCAGATTCAAGAATTTTTTTGTGTTCATGTTCTCTCGCATTCTGAGAGTTAACAGTCAACAATTTGATGCACCGAACTGCCTCTCTTAAACACTCTTTCTCTGTATATATACCTTCCAAATCCGAAGATCACATGATACAGATTGATCACGATCAAATTTTTTTATCACACTTCCACTGTGTATCCCAACGTTATTTCATCGACTAGTTGGCTATATTATACCTTGTAATGACATTAACGTTCATTACGTAAGCTTCCATCCAATGTTCTACTCATTACTATAATGTTAATAAGTTGTGTACTTTGACATGTATAGAATCAGCCCAAGCGACACCTGCCATCTCTAGTTCTGTATTATTTATTCGGGAACGACATAAACTAGCGTCGCCCGAGCCTCAAAAGTAAAACCAGTTACGTAACACATGTACCATAGTTGACTCCACTACAACCGTCCTGCCTGAGTCACTGTCTGTATCATATCGCTGACCACAGCAGTATTCAAAGACCCCCTCAACATATGGGTCACTGTGGGCGGCCATCATGTTACAGAAGTGACAAGGAGACAAGGTTCGGCTGTTAGGGCGCTCCACACATTATCCTCAATAATACGTACTCCATCCTACATGATATACTTACCACACGTGTTCGAATCCACATGATAACACTACAACACATCAACAAACATACAACACAGTCACTCACACTACAAACACATCAACAAACATACAACACACTGTCACTCATACTACAACACATCAACAAACATACAACACACTGTCACTCATACTACAACACATCAACAAACATACAACACTGTCACTCACACTACAACACATCAACAAACATACAACACTCTGTCACTCATACTACAACACATCAACAAACATACAACACACTGTCACTCACACTACAACACATCAACAAACATACAACACACTGTCACTCACACTACAACACATCAACAAACATACAACACAGTCACTCACACTACAACACATCAACAAACATACAACACACTGTCACTCATACTACAACACATCAACAAACATACAACACAGTCACTCACACTACAGCACATCAACAAACATACAACACACTGTCACTCACACTACAACACATCAACAAACATACAACACACTGTCACTCATACTACAACACATCAACAAACATACAACACAGTCACTCATACTACAACACATCAACAAACATACAACACACTGTCACTCATACTACAACACATCAACAAACATACAACACAGTCACTCATACTACAACACATCAACAAACATACAACACACTGTCACTCACACTACAGCACATCAACAAATATACAACACACTGTCACTCATACTACAACACATCAACAAACATACAACACACTGTCACTCACACTACAACACATCAACAAACATACAACACTGTCACTCATACAACACATCAACAAACATACAACACACTGTCACTCACACTACAACACATCAACAAACATACAACACTGTCACTCATACAACACTGTCACTCATACAACACATCAACAAACATACAACACACTGTCACTCACACTACAACACATCAACAAACATACAACACTGTCACTCATACAACACATCAACAAACATACAACACACTGTCACTCACACTACAACACATCAACAAACATAAACACACTGTCACTCATACTACAACACATCAACAAACATACAACACAGTCACTCACACTACAACACATCAACAAACATACAACACAGTCACTCACACTACAACACATCAACAAACATACAACACTGTCACTCATACTACATACTATGTTTAGTCTATCAATCTCAAGATTGATGGACTGAAAACATTGACTTCAGGCTGAGGGACTGATTACCCCACACTCCTCATCTTCCACCTTTCTCCGCATTGGACTGAAGAAGAAACTGGCCGGCGAAACGTTTTCAGAGTAAAGATACCCAAATGTTGGACAAGTGTTCCAACACGTGGAAATACAAACAGGTGGAGATACTAACAGATAGATACTAGAAGGTAGAGATACCAACAGATAGATACTAGACGGTGGAGATACCAACAGATACATACTAGAAGGTGGAGATACTAGGTGTAGATACTAGAAGGTGGAGATACTAGAAGGTGGAGATACTAGAAAGTGGAGATACTAAAAGGTAGACATACCAACAGGTAGAGATACTAGAAGGTGGAGATATTAGAAGGTGGAGGTATTAGAAGGTGGAGATACTAGAAGATGGAGATACTAGAAGGTGGAGATGCTAGAAGGTGGAGATAATAGGTGGGGATACTAGAAGGTGGAGATAATAGGTATGGATACTAGAAGGTGGAGATACTAGAAGGTGGAGATACTAGAAGATGGAGATATTAGAAGGTGGAGATACTAGAAGGTGGAGATACTAGAAGATGGAGAAACTAGAAGCTGGAGATACTAGAAGCTGGAGATACTAGAAGGTGGAGATACTAGAAGGTGGAGATACTAGAAGGTAGACATACCAACAGGTAGAGATACTAGAAGGTGGAGATACTAGAAGGTAGACATACCAACAGGTAGAGATGCTAGAAGGTGGAGATACTAGAAGATGGAGATACTAGAAGATGGAGATACTAGAAGGTGGAGATACTAGAAGGCGGAGATACTAGAAGGTGGAGATACTAAAAGGTAGACATACCAACAGGTAGAGATACTAGAAGGTAGAGATACCAACTGGTAGATAATAACATTTAGGGATAACAACTGATAGTTATAATAACAGGTAGGGATAACAAATGATAGTTATAATAACAGGTAGGGATAACAAATGATAGTTATAATAACAGGTAGGGATAACAAATGATAGTTATAATAACAGGTAGGGATAACAAATGATAGTTATAATAACAGGTAGGGATAACAAATGATAGTTATAATAACAGGTAGGGATAACAAATGATAGCGATAATAACAGGTAGGGATATCAACACTGTAAGTAATTATAAAGTATCCCGAGCTGTCAAATGCTATCTTATTATTGTTTTTATCTAGATGTAAACACAGATTAAGTTAGGTTAACTTAATCTTGAAAGGCAAATATTTTTTTGTGGATATGTAGAGGGAGTGAGTTATTATATAAGAAAGTTTTCAACCCATAGGGAATGGGAAGGGTTGGGATAATTAGGCTTGATCCGAGGAAGTTACAGCTAACTCCAGTTCCATTAATCTAAAGTCATCCACTAGCATCACAGCTCTCCTCTCCCCTTAGGTAACGTGAAAAAAGAAAGATGTACAATGATGACTGGTGAGAGAGAGAGAGAGAGAGAGAGAGAGAGAGAGAGAGAGAGAGAGAGAAGAGAAGAAGAGAGGAGAGAGAGAAGAAGAGAGAGAGAGAGAGAGAGAGAGAGAGAGAGAGAGAGAGAGAGGGGGGGGGGGTGTTCACACTTGATTATATATTTGGTTATTAAATATTAAAGTTACGTAATTTATCAGCAAACTGTGTACCACAACACCTTCGTGCCCTCAGAACCAACCGTCTCTAAAATCATTAGTAAATTTCCTTAAGAAATTTTATCGTACAAAGAAAGAACACCCCAGATTTACTAATTACTACATATCCTCCTAGAAACAGAGAATAAGAGAGAGGACACCCCAGATTTACTAATTATTATATATCATCTTAGAGAATGAGAGAGAGAGCACAATAGATTTACTACTTACCACATTTTTCTGAGAGTAAGAGCTGTGAGTGTGCTCCATGATGTGGTAAACACACAAACAGATGTGTCAGTCTACTAGCTGTTCTTCACACAAGACAAGTATCACAATAACTGGAGTCACTATCACAAAGCAATATGCTGGCAGCGTCTGTGGCTACTCAGGCACATGGTTGATGTGGTTCGTCTCGTCCAGGCCTCACCACACAGGCTACCATCATCCAATGAGGGACTGACTACCTTCTTTCAAAACTGAAGGAGTAATCACCTCAAAAATTACCTCTCCACTTCTACTGTATCCAGTGTTATAATCTCTAGTATTCGACTGATGAATGGTGCACGAGAGAAACGTTACGACAATAAAAATACCTACGTATTGCACATTTCTTACATTATAATATGCCGTCTTCCCAGATTAGGCACAGGAAAGAAGCCAGACTACTTTAGTTACCCTAGCTTATTAACTCTCCGTGCTTATTAAACAGAAGAAACTGTTCCTTCTTCCACACTCGCTAAGAAGGGAAACCAGAGTACTTGTTCCACACTCATTAAGGGAAACCAGAGTACTTGTTTCACACTCATTGAGAAGGGAAACGAGAGTTCTTCTTCCACACTCAGAAATTAGAAAATTAAAATTAAAGTATTTGCAAAAATATAATATTTGTGTTAACAGGTAGATACTGTGAAGGTAATGTGACACTGCTCTCTCAGCTGGTCTTCAGACGGCACTATGAAGGTAAAGTGTCACTGATCTCTCAGCTGGTCTTCAGATGACACTTTGAAGGTAGTGTCAGTGATCTCTCAGCTGGTCTTCAGATAGCACTATGAAGGTAGAGTGTCAGTGATCTCAGCTGGTCTTCAGATAGCACTATGAAGGTAGAGTGTCAGTGATCTCAGCTGGTCTTCAGATGGCACTATGAAGGTAGTGTCAGTGATCTCTCAGCTGGTCTTCAGATGGCACTATGAAGATCATTGCTTGTTCAGCTGGTGCTCAGCTGGCACTATGGTCACTACTAGCTCAACTGGTCCTCAGGTGGTACGCCCGGTTCTGCTGAAGCCAGTGATGCCTATATACCAGTCCTTCGTATAGGCGACTCTGGCGAGCACTGTCAGCAGCAGCAGCAGCAGCAGCAGCAGCAGGGCAGGGTGGGGGATGCGGGCAGTAGGCGATGTGGTGGGCAGGTGGCTGTTGGGGGAGGGGGAGGGGAAGGCTGTAAGAGGTGGTAGGGTGGGCAGCAGGAAGTGTGGGGTGGGCATCAAGAGGTGGTGTGGAGGGCAGGGCAGTAGTGTGAGCACAACCACGACGGAGGATGGAGGGTCACTAGAACACAGGTGGACACAACTCTCCTCCCCATCCACAATGTTCCCCCCCCCACCCCATCACACCCACCCACAGTCACCCCTCTCCTACCCAATCCATCCCCCCCCTCCCGTCACACCCACCCATCTATTACATACGCTCCTCACTGCCTCCACTCATACTGACTCTGGTATTTCCTCTGCACGCACCCATTATGAGTTTTTTTTGACAAGAAAGGCTCTTGAATCAAGGAACTGAAGCTACCCATGTCTTCCCTGGATCAACCGTAGCTCGGGCCACAAATGGAAATAAATCGCTTTGACTTCATTTTGGTTATCCTAGGTAATTCTCATATATGTTACTAGGTACAACTTGTCTAACTGTATTTCTGTACAACCGTACCTAAATAAACTTACTTGGTTGGTTGCGCATTCAGCTCACACACTGAGTGTCCGTGGTTCGACCCCCGGTAAGGGTCGAAACATTGGGCGTGTTTTCTTACACCTACTGTAAGTAGCCGCGGGGGCGTTGACCCCTGAAACCCTCTCCAGTACCTGGATGTTAGCGCAAGTTGCCCGAAATGCTCTGCATAACTAGGCGCTTTCTGTATTAGTATGTCACTGATGTCAGTTGGGTCTGTGTAAGTTGTATCATGTATTTGCAGAAATAAAGATTATTATTATTATTATTATTATTATTATTATTATTACTATTATTATAGCTGTACTTACCTATTTATGGTTGGAGGGGTAAAGTTTCAGCTCCCGGCCCTGCCTCTTGTCACCTGGTGAGTTGACTCCCTTCTAGCCACGTTCGCCCTGTCATGCCTATTCTTTACAATGTATTGAGACGGCCTCTACCACGTCTTCATCACTTCCTGATTCCTCCCTTCAGGTTGAACAAATACTTCCTGAAATCCTGTGAATCATCTGTTTTTAAGTTCCAACTGAATCCACGTGTACCGCTTCCCCGCCTCTAGAACAGTTTATCACTGCCCATCCTAGCAAGTCCGCCGATTATTTTGTATGTCATAACAATGTCTCCCCTGAGTCTTCAATTTTACATCATCAGACTCAGTCCCTTTAGTCTCGCCTCATAGTTCAATACACAAAGGGCCTAGGAACTAGGCCCTAAAAGGGTTAAAAAATGTACTCCTGTTAAACCTTCTGAGGCCTAGTTCCTAGGCCTTTTATACTCTTGCACTAACGTCCACAGGATGGATATGGGGTGCACAATAAACTAGCAACCTCGCTGGCAAAATCTAAAAAAAAAAAAATCTTTTAACTCTTAGACGAGTCCCACTGAATACCTCTGCACTTTGTCCAGCTTCTAAACATGTTTCACCAGGTATGGGTTTCACGTGGTGCTTCATACTCGAAGATGGGCCTGACATATATCGCATATACGGCCGTAAATGAATCTGTTGAGATTCCTGAAAGCTACTCTTAGATTTCCAAAACAAGCATTCGCTGCAGAAGTTATTCGGCTGATATGTGTGTCTAGCAATATGCTCGGCACTATGTTCACCCCTAAGTATTTCTCCATGAATCAGGTTTACAGCCTCTGACCACCCCCTCCCCGAGGCAATATTTAGTTTCTGTTTCCTTTATCCTTTCCAATTTTTTCTCAAATTTGCATTTGCCTGATTGAATTCCATTAACCACTTGTCTGACTAATCCTGCAGTTTGCCCAGGTACGTTTGTAGCTTCTCCTTATCCACACTGGTTTTTATTATCCTCCTTAATTTTACATCTGGAAACAGGGATACATCTGACACTATCTTATTTGGTATGCCATTTACATATATTAGAAACAGTATTACCCCTAATACCGATCTTTGTGGAATACTACTCACTACGCTTTCTCATTTTAACATCTCTTATTGGACCATCCCTCTGTGATCTTCCCATGATCCACTCTTTGATCCACTGTAGCGCATTCCTTATTATTCCTGCCTACTCCTCAAGTTTTTGTCAGAGTTTCTTGTGAGGTACAGTATCATATACAATTTTGTACTCTACCTATACCTTTCTCTCCCGTCTCACTTTTGTTACTTTGCCACAGAACCCAGCAAGTATATCAGACAAGAATTGCAATCTCTCAACCCGTGCTGGTTTATGTTTACGAAACTAATTCCCTTTAAGTGTTCCATCAGTCTCTGCTTATCTTCTCTATTAACTTGCATCTTAAGCATGTCATGGAAATCAATTTCGGGAATAATCTATATAAAACTGAGCAGAGAGCACCTGGAAATGTCAATTACTTTACAAACTTTCACATAGTAGTAGCTGAGCACAGCTTAAAATTTGAAGTCGATTGAATAAGGTGTGATGTTATACCAAAACTTTAGAGTGGTATTAATCTATAAAACGCTTCTTGTCTATCTCCTGGGACTACATGCACTGTCTTCCATATCTCTCTCAAGTGTACAGTATCTACTGACTTGTAATAAAGATGGTAGAATTACCGACAATATGTAAAGTAAAAGGACACAAGTGCAACTAATGTGACATTTATTGTGGCAACGTTTCGCTCTCCAGGAGCTTTATCAAGCCATTACTAACAATACATGGACACAGAGGGTATATAAAGGCTCAGAGTGAGGTGTAATACTAGTGAGGTACCATTTCGATGTTCACTAGTGGTAGTAGTAGTAGTAGTAGTAGTGGTAGTGACAAAAGTAATACAATATGGTAGAGCAATTAATTCGTACATGAGTAAAAGGATATAAAAGCTATTACTTGGGTAACATAAAAATAGGTTGGACAAATATAGACTGGAATGAGGCAGCTTCTTTCAGTGTTCACTCTCTGTGCTTTGTGTAGTATAACAGGAGAGACTATGTGATGGCAGGGTTTACTGTTTTCAGGAGGATTCTTGCTAAGATTTCGGAGATGGTGAAGCTGCCGTTGTTTTGTTTAATTGTATTCGAAACAGCGATCAGTGCTGATTCGAGGCACTTGCGTCTGTGGAAATTAGTTTCTTTGATCACTAATTGGGCGTCTCTGAATTTCATTCATTCCGGTAATTAATTTTTATAGTGGATCAGAAAAAGATAAATTATGTAACATAACAGTCACTAGTGAAATGGTTGTGAAGCAGATAGACCGACTGAAGCAAAATAAGTCACCGGGTCCTGATGAGGTTTTTTCAAGGGTTCTAAAGGAATGCAAAATGGAAGTCTGTGAACCATTAACTAATATTTTTAATTTATCTCTTCAAACAGGTGTAGTGTCTGATATGTGGAAGATGGCTAATGCAATTCCTATTTTTAAAACAGGGGACAAGTCGTTACCGTCAAATTACCGCCCAATAAGCCTGACCTCAATTGTAGGCAAATTACTAGAGTCAATTATAGCTCAGATTATAAGAAGCCATCTCGATAAGCATAGCTTGATTAATGATAGCATGGATTCACAAGAGGCCGGTCTTGTCTAACTAATTTATTAACTTTCTTCAGTAAAGCTTTTGAGGCTGTTGACCACGATAAAGAATTTGGTATTATTTACTTAGATTTTAGTAAGGCTTTTGATAGAGTTCCTCACCAAAGACTGTTGAAGAAAGTAGCAGCTCATGGCATTGGGGGAAGGGTGCTCTCGTGGATCGAATCATGGCTCACAGACAGGAAGCAAAGAGTGTCCATAAATGGGGTTAAATCCGAGTGGGGATCAGTAACAAGTGGTGTTCCACAGGGATCAGTCTTGGGCCCGTTGTTGTTTATAATATATATCAATGATCTTGGTAGGTAAGACACATAGGCAACAGTTAGGCAACTTTATTCCGAAACGTTTCGCCTACACAGTAGGCTTCTTCAGTCGAATACAGAAAGTAGGCAGGAACAGTAGAGATGTGAAGACGATGTAATCAGTCCATCACCCTTGAAGTCGTAGAATTTGAGGTTGTCAGTCCCTCGGCCTGGAGAAGTTCAGTTCCATAGTCAGGAACTGACTGGTTTCCGAAACCCACCAATAAAAATGATTTCACACACTTCTATTCCAGTCAAGATACCAAGACCAAAAGAGGCATCATCATCGGGTTTTTCCTAAGAGCATACCGAATTTGTAGTCCTGAGTTTCTTGACGAGGAATGTACTTACATTCACCAAACATTCACTGAGTTACAATTTCCTTCTTTTTTCATCAAAGACTGCAAGAAAAGAGCTCTTCAGATCATCAATTCTCCACGCATCAACACCGCTCCCAACAAAGTTATAATTCTTCCCAACAGCCAGGTTGCACTAAACGTCTCAAAAGTACTTTCACAAGCTAACACCAGAGTCGCCATCGCTTCTACCACTTCAATAAAGGATCTAACCAGGACAAAACCCAAGCACCACGAACCAGTCAATGCAGGAGTTTACACTATACCCTGTGGAGGCTGTGACAAGATCCACGTAGGTGAAACAGCAAGAAACCTCGACACCCGCCTCAATGAACACATTTACGCATGTAGGAACGACAACTTAAACAACGCCTGTGTACAACACCGAAATTCCACCAATCATCTCATGAAATTCAGAGACGCCCAATTAGTGATCAAAGAAACTAATTTCCGCACACGCAAGTGCCTTGAATCAGCACTGATCGCTGTTTCGAATACAATTAAACAAAACAACGGCAGCTTCACCATCTCCGAAATCTTAGCAAGAATCCTCCTGAAAACAGTAAACCCTGCCATCACATAGTCTCTCCTGTTATACTACACAAGCACATTACAGAGAGTGAACACCGGAAAAAAACCTGCCTCTTTCCAGTCTATATTTGTCCAACCTATTTTTATGTTACCCAAGTAATAGCTTTTATATCCTTTTACTCATGTACGAATTATTTGCTCTTCCATATTGTATTATTTTTGTTACTACTACTACTACTACTACTACTACTACTACCACTAGTGAACATCGAAATGGTACCTCACTAGTATTGCACCTCACTCAGAGCCTTTATATACCCTCTGTGTCCATGTATTGTTTGTAATGGCTTGATAAAGCTCCTGGAGAGCGAAACGTTGCCACAATAAATGTCACATTAGTTGCACTTGTGTCCTTTTACTTTACAGACTCTGTATGTGTTGCTTCAGACTTAATACCCGTTTTTATGCAACAGTTCAAGCGGTCTCGGACATACAATGCCACCCCACCCCCCTTCCCGACACTTCTATCTACTTGGAACAATTTAAAACCCTGAATGTGACATTCTGCAGGCATGTCCATTCTGTAATATGGAGACCAGAATTGAGCTGCATAATCTAGGTGAGGCCTTACTAATGATGTATAAAGCTGCAGTATGACCTCTGGACTTCTGTTGCTTAAACTTCTTGATATAAATCCCAGTAATCTATTTGCCTTATTACGTACGCTTAGGCATTGCTGTCTTGGTTTAAGGTTGCTGCTCACCATAACCCCCAAGTCCTTTTCGCAATCTGTATGGCTAAGTTCTACATCATTTAACTTATAAGTGCTAGGGTTATGGACACTCCCGAGCTTCAGAACCTTGCATTTATCTACATTGAACTACATCTGCTACTTTTCTGACCAAGAATACAGTTTGTTTAAATCCTCCTGAAGTTCCCTAACATCTACGTTTGAATCAATTATCCTACCTATCTTTGTGTCATCGGCGAATTTGCTTATATCACTAGTAACACCCTCAACAAGATCATTGATATATATTATAAACAACAACGAGCCCAAGACTGATCCCTGTGGAAAGCCACTTGTTACAGATCCCCACTCGGATTTAACCCCATTTATGGACACTCTCTGCTTCCTGTCTGTGAACCATGACTCGATCCAAGAGAGCACTTTTCCCCCAATGCCATGAGCTGCCACTTCTTTAACAGTCTTTGTCACTTTCTTTAACAGTACTTTGATAGAGTACTGGATAAAGCTTCATGTAGGAGAAACATCGTACTAATAAAGGTCTCTTTTTGTTGTATATGTCATTTTACCATTTAATTATTATTATTATTATTATTATTATTATTATTATTATTATTATTATTATTATATTTAGCAGGTGTCAGACGAAGTAATCACGTTTGATCCAAAGAAAACAGAAGGGGGGAGGGGTGAAGGGAATATAACGGAAGGAACACAGGAAGAGTATCACAGTAGATGGGGGCTAAGAAAATTACGAAATATTTCCAATATGAATAGATCTACCACTAATAACATTAGGAGGAAGAAGTTGTTTATAAGTATTAGAACTAGAGAAAGAAGTCTACGCAGAACAACGTTTTATAGCACTGGTTGAAGGACATAAACAATGAAAAGAGAGAGAGAGTGTCAATCACTAGCAAGATCCTTGAGACAATAATTTCAAGTTTTTTGACTACCACTCATTACTTTGTGACCGTCAATATGGCTTCAGGAAAGGTTACTCTGCTGCTGATCTGTTGTTAAACCTCTCCACTAAATGGCACCAGTCACTGGATGAATCCGAAGTCAGCTGTGTGGTAGCACTGGACATTGCTGGTGCTTTCGACCAGGTGTGGCACCAGGGCATCTTAGCAAAACTGCAAGCTCTGAGAATTGCAGGCTTTACGCTATGTCTCCTCAGTGATTACCTTCATGGTAGATCTCTAAGGGTAGCTCTCAATGGAACGGAATCAGCAAGACATCCTAATGGGGCAAGTGTTCCACAAGGAAGTGTGCTGGGACCATTGTTATGGAATGTCTATTTCAATGACCTTCATCTCATCCCAGAACCCCATGCATTTGCAGATGACTGTACTCTGACATTCACTTACCCAAGAGAAGAAATGCCAGCTGCTCTAAGCTACATCAATCACCAGCTAAGAGCTATATCAGCTTAGGGAAATAGATGACAAGTAACATTTGCACCCGAGAAAACACAAATGATGATGGTCTCTAGGCACCATGATGATAATGCCGGTGCAGTAATAATTATAAATGGGAGTGTGTTGGTACCTGGGGAAGAAGTTGATATCCTAGGGGTGAAATTTGACTCCAAACTGACCACGAAGAACCACGTTGTAAGTCTTGCAAACAAGGCAGCCAGGAAGCTTACAGAACTTCGACGTATCTCGTATCTGCTTGACAGTAGGGGTTGCAAGATTCTGTATGAGGTACAAGTACGCTCACACCTTGAGTATGCTCCACTTTCTTGGTTTACCTGCCCCCCCCCCTCTCATCTGCTACTACTTGAGAGAGTGGAGAACAGAGCAAGACGTCTCAGCTCTCGCCTGAACCCATCCTGGATAGATCTGTCATTTCAGCAGAGCCTGCAACACACGAGGGATGTGGGTGGCCTTACTGTTATGTACAAGGCCAATATTGTCAAAGTACCACACTTGGATCCGCTTCGAGGACAGCGAGAAGCAAGCTTCTATACCACAAGACGGGCAGAAAGCAGCAACTTCACTCTGGTTGTACCCTTCTCCAGAACATCACTTCATCTGAGATCGTTTATCCCCAGGATGACTCGAGTCTGGAACACATTCGTACAACATTATGATGTCAACGAGATAAAGTCAGTGATCAAATGAAAATGCTGGCCCACAGATGGCTCCAAGTTCATCCTGTTCCCTACTTGTATGTTTCATAACAATAAAAATGCTTTCAAATGAGCTGATGTAGGTAACAGCACTTAGCTTGTCAATAAAGTTAGGAATCCTTAACCTGTATTTAGCTGTGTTGGGCTGGGATCCTTAACCTAACCTTGTCAAACCCTGTGTAAGAGAGAGAGAGAGAGAGAGAGAGAGAGAGAGAGAGAGAGAGAAGAGAGAGGAGAGAGAGAGAGAGAGAGAGAGAGAGAGAGGAGAGAAGAGAGAGAGAGAGAGAGAGAGAGGAGAGAGAGAGAGAGAAGAGAGAGAGAGAGAGAGAGAGAGAGAGAGAGAGAGAGAGAGAGAGAGAGAGAGAGAGAGAGAGAGAGAGAGAGAGAGAGAGAGAGAGAGAGAGAGAGAGAGAGAGAGAGAGAGAGAGAGAGATGCAGACGGAGACGTTAATAAATAGCGAGAAGCAACAAGGAGAAAGGGGGAGGGCTGAATGTGGCAGTAATTAAGGTCCCTGAGGAAGGAGGCAGCAAATGTCACACCCACAGTCTCACCCAGGAACTTCATCACACACTGAATTACTCCTATATGGTAAGTTGATCAATTAGTCAAAGAAAGTACGTTGAAGAAAAAAAACAGCGGAATATAACTTAGGTATATATATGCCTAGCATTAGAAATAATATTATTAGAGAAGTAAATAATGAATCAGAATGTCATGGACTACAGTTAGAAGCCTGAATAGATAAGTATATTTACGGAGTAACTTGCAATTTAAACTGACTGATGTTATAGTAGCCAGACTTATGCTTGGTTACAAGTACTTCTGGCAGTTTGGTAGACACATAGATGATAATCAAACTAAATACAAAGTATATGATCAACCTTACGATCACTTTTTTGAACACTGTGCTTCACTGTCCACTTAGTACTGCACTATATACTGTGTAGCTGCTTCGGCGGCAAAATCTAAAATCTAAAATCGAGGATACACGCAGTACATACACAAACTCACCAGAATCCACCCAGTACACACACAAACTCACTACCATACACCCACAGACTTCACCTAAGACCCACCCAGTTCATTCACAGACTCACCTAGCATCCCCATTACACAGTCAAAGACTCACCCAGGGCCCACTCAGTACACCCGCACTCAGAAGGTGGGGATGACAGGCAGGGAGAGGCGTTCATCATTACCTTTAAGATCTTCAGCTAGACTGCTAGAGGGAAGAATCTCACACGGTACACAGATACACCCACTCTCACAGCTGAGTCAACACAGGTGTGAAGGACACAGAGAGTGTAAGGTAAGGGTTGACGAGCAGCTGTCAACCCGCAGTCCAGTTCATTCTGGCAGCAAGATTGATAAACTTCCAGAATTAAACGTTGCGCATTCTTTCTCGTCCACCTCGCTGACACAAGTATCTCAACCGTTTATTGTAATCTGCTCATTTGTGGTCAAATACAAGTATTTTTTTGTGGTCAGTGGTCAGTCGTCACGTGAGGTCACAGACCCTGAGCTGCTTTGGGGATTAGCGTGGACGGTTACAAAGCATGGCTTGCTTCTGCAGTGTTTTAAAAATTGAGGTTGGAGAGTTGAAGGAGGAGGTCTTGCTTCTCCATGAGGAGATTAGGAGGCTGAAGGTCCACCTCAATGGGTCTGGGAGAGAGTGTGAGGTGGCTGGAGTTGTGGGGAATGAGGCTTCTAGCAGTGAGGTGCAGTCTGTCTCTCTCTGTGAGGAGGCTGTAGGTGGGGAGGTAGCAACGGCTACCAGCAGTGAGGTGCAGCCCAGCACCTGCTACAAGTGGCGAGTGGTTCACAGTAATGGGAGGCGCATCAGAGTAAGGAAAGTTAAGAGTGAAGATCTGAAGGTAGGAAATCGCTTCTCTGTTCTTCAGGATGAATGTACTTCAGTGGCCAGTGAAAGTAAGGGTACTACTGCCCCTGCTAACAGAGGTAAGCGCATTCTTGTGGTTGGTGACTCTCAGGTAAGATATATTGACCGTGCTTTTTGTAATAGGAATAAGATGATGAGAGATAGAGTGTGCTTCCCTGGAGCTGGTGTTGGGGACATAGTTAACAGGCTGGATAATATCATGTCAGGTAATGGGAACAAGCCCATTATCTGTCTCAGTGCTGGTGGAAATGATATTGGGAAGGGTAGGAGAGAAGAGCTGCTAGGTAAGTACAGGTCAGCTATAGATTTCATTAAGTCTAAGGGAGGGGTCCCAATCATATGTAGCATATTGCCTAGAAGGGGAGTAGGAAATGAATGGTTGTCTAGGGCAATTGGTGTAAATTGCTGGCTAGACAGATACTGCAAGGAACTTGCAATCCCATTCATTGACAACTGGAACAACTTTTATGGCAAACATGATATGTATGCAAAGGATGGGGTACATCTTCTCTGGGGCTGGGGTTGTGATGTAGTCCAGCTGGGCTTGTGAGGTCTCTGGGGAGACCTAATTTAACCAATTATATAGTCACACCTTGCCTTGGCAAACGTCTGTAGCCAAGCCCACTTCTGAGGTCTTTTGTTATTGACGGCGTCAGACCTAGGCGTCAGGTCGTACACGTGGTTGTGGAGGGTGCTTGGACCACCATAAAAGCCCAAGGAAGAGCATAATCAGGAGATTCGAGCAGAGCTGCTGCTGGGGTGCAAAGCTCCTGAGCAGAGATTCGAGCGGAGCTGCTGCTGGGGTGCAGAGCTCCTGAGCAGAGACTTCGAGCGGAGCTGCTGCTGGGGTGCAGGGCTCGGGGGGAAGGCTGCTGAAGTCTCTGGAGGAGACTCTTGGAGACGGGTGGCAGAGTACTGGCTTGGAGCAGTACTCGTGCTGTGTAGGTCTTGGGACCTGTGGCTTAGTTTCCTGTAGTGAACTGCCCCTCTGTACTATTTGTAAGTTCATTCATTTTGGTCAAGTTGATTGTGTTCCCCCGTCTCACTGCTTATGTGTACCACCCCATTTAAACTAAACCCCCAAAGATGTACTCCTGTTCCCAAATATATTATTGTACAAGGACTTAATAATAAACTGTGTTTGAGTAGAATAGTAATATTCACTGTCCCCGTTATTTATTCTTATTTCCATTTATTTTTGTTTAGTTAAAGTAGTGAGAGGGTGATAGTGTGGCGGGGAGAGTAATGAGAGGTGAAGGTATAGTCACCAGTGACCTCCTTTCCCTCCCTCCCCACCTCGCCTCCCCGGGTCCCCTGCCTATAACTCCCCCCTTTTTCCCCCCTTTTCCCCCTTTAACCATTCCCCCCCCTACTTTGCATGGTTTCTAAGCGGTGGTGGTTCAAATTAAAATTTTTTATGGGAAAACCAGTCCCATGTGCCTTATTTTTGCCCTCCCTGGGGTTAAAAACTTGTTAGCTACCATTTGCTCCCTTTTTTTTTTTCCCTTGGGTGGGAAAATTTAAAAAGAAAGGGTATCTGTATTTTTTTTAAAATCCCTAATGCCTTAGCTGCCCTTTTTTTTTTTTTAGACGGGGGGTCTGAAAAATTTGTTTGGGTGTAATATTATTTTTTGGTGGAGTTGGTTTTTGGGTTTTTTGGATAAATGGTGGAAATTCAGTTTTTGGGGGTGAATTTTTGGGGGGGAAACAATTCCCTGGAAAAATTTGAATATTTGGGGGAGGAATGAGAAGTAAACCCGGGCCGCCTTGGAAGACTCCCCCAAAAACTGTACCCACTAAAGAGGGGTTAGGGATTTTTAAATCCACCTAAATTGCCCAGTCACTCAGTTGATGTCCCCAGTAGAGTATTTGTTTCCCCCCTGGTCTTTTCATCCAGTGTAGGGGGTTGGTCTGTCTCTTTAAACCCACCCTTGTGACCATCACCCGGGGCCCGCCATTTAAACCCGCAGTTGCCGGGGAATGGGTGACCTTTCCCTGCTGTTGTGATTTTAAGTGACCTCCCCCCCCCCGGGAGAAAACTGCCCCTTTGCCTGTTTATTTGCTAAAGGCGGCTCCCTGTGTTTGCTGTCTGCTAGGGCTGGGGGCCGTGCTTTTGATGCTGGTTGCGGGGGCTGGGGCCCGGGTTTTGGGTGATGCTGTCTGCTTTTCCGGGGACCGTCCCGGGGAAAGCTGAGATTTTTGGGACCGGGCTGTGTTGCAGTAGCCGTGCGGGAAAGCGTGATCCCGCCTAGCTCGGGAAGAGGCGGTGGGGCTGCACTGGGTGTGGGGATCCTGGATGGTGTGCCAGGACAGGAGAATCTACTATGAAGGACCTGCCATCCTGGGGAAAAGTGGAAAAACGGGGACCCAAAGGAAAGGACTCCAGCTCCCTGGGGCCCAAAGCCTGCTTTCAAGGGCTTTTTTGGAGGTTTTTCCCTGCCTTGTGATCGACCTGTCGACTGGTTTTCGGGGATTCCGGGCCAGCCATGCAAAACCAATTGAGATTTGATGCCCCCACCCAACGTGACTTGCCGAAGTTTTAAGTTTTACCTTTTGTGAAATAAGGTGAATTTGAATAAAAGTCCAGTTTTTTATGGCCCCCCTTTTTTTTAATGAGGCCGGGAAATTTCCAAAGTAGTGGCAAAATTTTTAATGGAGGGTTTTTAGTTTGCGATGCCTGCCCTGCCCTCGATTTTCGTTTGTTGAAATGTGCATGTGAATTGTGCCGAAAATGGGGACCTTGGTGGTCGGGGTTTTTTGGGCCCTTTGGGGGCAGTTCCCTTGAAAGAAGCAACCCTTTGGGAAAAGCAGTTTTCCATGCCATGAACCCTAAGGGGTTTTGGGCCCCAATGGTTAACATGCAGGGGGGAATAGAAAGGGCTATGCATTTCTAGTAGAAGTGGGGAAAAGGCACGGGAGCCCGATATTTGGGTTTTAAAGGGAAAAAATGACGGGAAGGGCTTTGAAACCAGAAAAGAAAACTATTAGCGGGCCCACTGCGAGGTGTACTGTTTATGCTGCCAGGTGGTAGACATAATTTTTGGGGGGAAATATTTTTTTTAAAATAAATTTTTGTTTATGTTTTTTTTTGTCTTTGTATTGTATAAAATTTAAAGGGGTTTAGGTTTTTAAAAATGGGTTTTAATAACTGGGAAACAAAGCCCTTTGTTCTCAGATTTTTTAAATTGGGGGAGAAAGGGGGATGTGGGGAGCCCAGGGGGCTTGTGAGGTCTCAAAGGGGGGCCCAAATTTTAAAACCCCAATTTAAAATTTGGTCACCCCTTCCCTTTGGGAAAAACTTTGTAGCCACGCCCACGCCCTGGGTCTTTTGTTCTTGACGGGGGTCAGCCCTTTGGGCCCGTCAGGTGGGACCGTGGTTGTGGGGGGTGCTCCCCGGGTTAATATAACCCCAAGGGAAAAGAGCTAGCAGGCTTCATCAGTCCCCCCTCCCATTCCTGTTGGGGAGGGAACCTTTTCCCCTGTTGGGACAATGTTCAAAACTCGTGAAAAAATTCAAACCACCCCAGGGTGTTTTAAATGATTCCACAAAACTTTATTTTGCTCCCCGCTATGAGGACCTGCCTACATCTAAAATTCACAGGGGGGGGACCCATTTTAAATTTTTCAAGGGTTTCCCTTTTTATTGTCTTTGGGCCCCGACGACAATAAAGCAGTTTAAATTATGGAGGGAAAACTGAAATTGAACACATTAGGGGGCCGAAAAATTCATATTTTTAACCGTCTCCCTCCTTGCGGGCAAAAACGTTCAGTTTTTGTTAACAATTGGGATAAGATAATCACATCTATTCCAAGGGAAATTGAACTGAAGACCTCTATCAAAAACCAAAACCCCGGGGGGCCTCTGTAGACACCTTTAAAACAATTTCCCCCAATGCCTCATCTATGACCCAAAATCACCTTTTAAAAACTTAATATGGAACCCAAGCACTCGCTAATGGATAAATCTATATTACCAACACCCGCCCATTAAACCTGAACGTTTTGCCCATGTCTCCCCCTGTTTGGAAAATGTTACTTTTTATAAACATTCAAAAAAGGACTGCCCCTTTTAAAGACAAAAATTTTTCTGTTTCCCTGTGGAAAAAAAAGGTCATAACTTAAAAAGCCTGCCCCCCACCCCCAAAATGCCACCCCAAAACATGTCTTAACTCAAGGGTCTCATAAACCCCTTGCAGCTAAATCCCCAATTTTACGAAAAAAGTAATGCCCAAAAAAATTTTAAAAGAAGAAACCAAGAAAAAATTGCCCCCAAATCCCCGGGACATTTTCCGCCTTTTTAAAAACCCCTCCAGTGGACACCACCAAAATTTCCCTACAAGCCACACAGCAGTCATCTTTTATCCGAAATTTCCCCTTTTCCCGGAAACTCCCGACGCTCCCCCCTCTAAGGTGTTTACTCCCATGATGATGCACACCTTGCAAAGCAGAAAAACCCAGGCACTTTAAAAACACAAACAATTAACGAACTATTCCGTCTTAAAAACCCTTTCCCGGGTCTTTAACTTTCTGACTCCCCCAAACATCACGGGAACTTCCTCAAGTTTTTCCCAAAAAATTTGCTTAAAATTCACATTTAACTTCAGGCCCCCAAAACCTAACTCTGCCCCAAAAAACACTCCTGAACCAGCCCAGTTTTTACCACGGGCCCCCTCTCAACAACCACCAAAACCCGCCAGACCAAAAAATACTCTTTAAAACCAATCACAGGACCAAGAACCAAAAATTTCCCCTTTGGGAAAGGAATCCCCCGACCAAGGGGGAGGGGGGTTCGAACGATTCCGCACAAAACCCCCGGGGAAAAAACCCTTTTTTCCAAAAACCCTCCCCTCGAACGCTGACCCATGACCTGCTTGAAAACCCACAAAAAGGTCCCCCCGGGGAGGAAAGTCAAGTATGGGGCCCGCGAATTCCCCCTCTTCACTTCACACTCACGCAAATTTTTTTGAGTTTTATCAAGCCCCTTCGTTTCACTTTTTCCAACAAGCAACGCTATACTAAACCCTCCCCGGAGCCTTCAAGAAGTTTGCAAAAAGGGTTCACGCAAACCTGCCTTTTTCCCCAACTTTCTAAAATTAAACCCCCCACATTCTGCTGGGCCCCCTCCTGCGACCCCGGAAACTTCCGCCTCGAACCAAAAAACCTTTACCTACCACGAGACTGGTAGGTAAAACCAAATAGGCAACAGATAGGCGACTTTGTTTTCCCGGGGGTTTCGCCCACCGTTGGCTTCTTTAGTAAAAGAAGGTAGGAAGGGGCAATGGAGATGTGGGGACGATGTTTTTCGGCCATCCCCCTTAAAATCGTTTGAATTTGGGGGTTGTCAGTCCTCAGGGCCCGGGGAAGTACAGTTCCATACACAGTTGGCTCTTCCCGGGTTTTTTTCCCCAAATCTGTCCCAAAGATCGCCCTTTGCGCTGGGTCAAGCCCCGGCTCTATTTCTCCCACTTTAAAAACACTCCTCCCACGCTATTCTTCGTCTGTCCCGTCTTCCCCCGTCATCCCATTGGGACTTTAACCCGCACTTTTCTTGCTTGCTTGCTTTTGATCAGGAATTTTGACGGGCGCTGCTGGGGTGAGGGGCTCCCGAGAGAGATTTTGAGCGGGGTTTTTTTCTGGGGGGCAGAGCTCCTGAGCAGAGGGCTTCGGCGGTGCTGTGGGGGGCAGGGGGTGGGGGGAAAGGGTGCTGAAGTCCCCTGGGGGGACCTTTTGGGGACATTGGGGGGAAAAGTACTGGGTTGGAGAGTACTTGTGCTGTGTAGGGCCCTTTGGGGCTGTGTTAGTTCTGTTGTGAAATGTCCTCTGTACTATTTGTAAGTTACATTCTTTTTTGGGCAAGTTGGGTTGTGTTCCCTGTCTCACTGCTTATGGGGACCACCCCATTTAAACTAAAACCCCCAAAGAAGTACTCCTTTTTCCCAAATATATTATTGTACAAGGACTTAAAAAATAAAATGTTTTTTGAGTAGAAAAAGTAATATTTTACGGGCCCCGTTATTTTATTCTTATTTCCATTTTTTTTCTGTTTAGTTTTAAAATAGCGAGGGGTGAGTTGTGTGGGGGTAGAGTAATGAGAGGTGAAGGTATACCCCCAGTGACCTCCTTATCTACCTACCACCTCGCCCGCCTGTTTCCCCCGCCAAATAAAATCCCCCCTTTACCCCCCCTAATTCCCCAAACCTTAACCACCCCCCCCCCTACATGACAGGGTGGGGAGCCTTGCAAAAATCAATTTAGGGAAAGGGCCCTTGGGGAAAGCCTATGATTTTAAAATGATAGAAGATAGAGGTATGGGGTGTGTGGGAAACAAGCGGTTGCAACACTAGGGTTGGAAAAAGTAAATGTATAAAAGGCATTCCGATGAAGTTATTTAAAAAAGGCAATAGATCAGGTCACAAACAAAGGGGGACAGCAGAGGGCAAACAAGGGGGCTAGCCCCTTAAGGTTTACTATAAAAATAGCAGGAGGGGGAAATAAGATAATGAGCTAAGATTAATTTTTCAAGTTTCAGGAAAATAGATAAAAAATTACAAAAAACAGAAAACCTGGGGCAAACTGAAAGATAGAGAATGGGCCCCTGAATGTAATACAAGGCTATTAAAATTTTTCCACAAAAACAGGGTCAACAAAAGGGGAAGGGGTAATTGAGTAGCGATGTATGTCAGAGACAATTAAATTGTTGTGTTAGCAAGATATTAAAATTGAAGCGTCGACCACTGAAACGTTTTGGTTTCAGCTTCTCGGGGGCCCAGAAAAAAAATAAAATTTTTTGGGGGGGTGATTTACAGGGCCCCAAATCTTGGTAGGGGGGCAGTAAACTTCTTTGGGACGAAATTCTTTAAAGGGATCTACTACGACAATGTTGTGGTAATGGAAATTTCAACTAAAAGACAAATTTACTGGAGCAATTTGACAGGAAAAATTTTGGAGTCAGGTGACCCTTTCCCCTTTATACAATCCAGATTTTTTTTTTAAAACAGTTTGTGACAGAGGCCCAAACCCGGGGGAAAAAAACCTCCCGACCTGGCCCTTTTCCCTTTGGGAAACACTAAAAAAATAAACTTTAGGTTAAAGATGAGCTTGGGGGGAAAATGATCACAAAAACCCCCAGTTTTAATATTTCATGGAAATTTTCCCCCTTTTAAAGGCAAAAGGGGGTTTCGTTGGCTGATTTCAAAAGGACTGAAAAATTTTTCTTAGGTGGGTGAAATGGAATGACCTGACTAAGGGGCGGTAGGGGGGTGATGGGTTTCCGATATGACGCTTTTTCCCGGGCAAATTCTAGTGCTTTAGTCCCCCTTATGTTCCAAATAGGGAAATCAGATCAAACAAAAATATCCCTAAATGGGTCAATAGATTAAAATATCTGATTGGTCAAAAGAAGGAATATAAGGGAAAACAAAAAAGGGGAGGGGGAAATTTGAAATCAAAAATTTCGTTAAGAGAGAAATAAAAAAAAAGGGGAAATTAAAAAACAAAAAAAATTATGAGGTTAAAGTTGCAAAAGAAACGAAACTAACCCCAAAAAGGGTTCTTTCAGGTATTCAGAAGTAAAATCAGGGGCAAGATAGGCCCACTCAAAAATTCCTCGGGTCAGCTCACTGACAGTGATAAGGAAATGTGTAGAATTTTTAACACATACTTCCTCTCAGTTTTTACACAGGAGGATACCAGCGATATTCCAGAAATGATAAATTATGTAGAACAGGACGATAATAAACTGTGCACGATTAGGGTCACAAGTGACATGGTCCTTAGGCAAATAGATAAATTAAAACCTAACAAATCCCCAGGCCCTGATGAACTGTATGCAAGGGTTCTAAAGGAATGTAAAGAGGAGCTTAGCAAACCTTCGGCTAATCTTTTCAACATATCGCTACAGACTGGCATGGTGCCAGATAAGTGGAAAATAGCAAATGTGATACCTATTTTCAAAGCAGGTGACAGGTCCTTAGCTTCGAACTATAGACCAATAAGCCTAACCTCCATAGTGGGAAAATTTATGGAGTCAATAATTGCCGAGGCAGTTCGTAGCCACCTTGAAAAGCATAAATTAATCAACGAATCTCAGGGGGCGTTCCTGCCTTACGAATTTATTAACTTTTTTCACTAAGGTATTTGAGGAGGTAGATCATGGTAATGAATATGATATTGTGTATATGGACTTCAGTAAGGCTTTTGACAGGGTCCCACATCAGAGACTATTGAGGAAAATTAAGGCACATGGAATAGGAGAATTTTTTTCCTGGATAGAGGCATGGTTGACAAATAGGCAGCAGAGAGTTTGCATAAATGGGGAGAAATCAGAGTGGGGAAGCGTCACGAGCGGTGTTCCACAGGGGTCAGTGTTGGGCCCCCTGCTGTTCACAATCTACATAAACGACATAGATGAGGGCATAAAGAGCGACATCAGCAAGTTTGCCGATGACACCAAATAGGCCGTCGAATTCATTCTGACGAGGACATTAGAGCACTCCAGGAAGATTTGAACAGACTGATGCAGTGGTCGGAGAAGTGGCAGATGCAGTTTAATATAGACAAATGCAAAGTTCTAAATGTTGGACAGGACAATAACCATGCCACATATAAACTAAATAATGTAGATCTTAATATACGGATTGCGAAAAAGATTTAGGAGTTCTGGTTAGCAGTAATCTGAAACCAAGACAACAGTGCATAAGTGTTCGCAATAAAGCTAATAGAATCCTTGGCTTCATATCAAGAAGCATAAATAATAGGAGTCCTCAGGTTGTTCTTCAACTCTATACATCCTTGGTTAGGCCTCATTTAGATTATGCTGCACAGTTTTGGTCACCGTATTACAGAATGGATATAAATGCTCTGGAAAATGTACAAAGGAGGATGACAAAGTTGATCCATGTATCAGAAACCTTCCCTATGAGGATAGACTAAGGGTTCTGAATCTGCACATCTCTAGAAAGACGTAGAATTAGGGGGGGATATTGATTGAGGTGTATAGATGGAAGACAGGAATAAATAAAGGGGATGCAAATAGTGTGCTGAAAATATCTAGCCTAGACAGGACTCGCAGCAATGGTTTTAAGTTGGAAAATTCAGATTCAGGAAGGATATAGGAAAGTACTGGTTTGGTAATAGAGTTGTGGATGAGTGGAACAAACTCCCAAGTACAGTTATAGAGGCCAGAACGTTGTGTAGCTTTAAAAATAGGTTGGATAAATACATGAGTGGATGTGGGTGGGTGTGAGTTGGACCTGATAGCTTATGCTACCAGGTCAGTTGCCGTGTTCCTCCCTTAAGTCAATGTGACCTGACCTGACTAGGTTGGGTGCATTGGCTTAAGCCGGTAGGAGACTTGGACCTGCCTCGCATGGGCCAGTAGGCCTGCTGCAGTGTTCCTTCGTTCTTATGTTCTTATAACAAGAAAGGATAAGGAAAAAATGGCGACTAGAAGTCAGGAGCATAATTTTAGCGAGGAGAGTGAAAATGAAGGAGAGGGAGGCATCGGCAGGTAGGCAGCGTGGGGAAGGTGACGTGTGATGAGTTAGCAACATGAGCAAGGTAAACACACAACATGATAAGTATATACAAGAAAATATCAAGTAAATGAAGGAAGAGACAATACAAGAGACAGATGGTACAAACCTTGGTAATAAATACCGACAAGTTGGTTTAGAAAGACATATATAATGTCTTTCTACCTCTGTATGTTAGAAGTGATCAAGGTCCCAGGACCGAAGCGTTTTCTAATAAATATGTCATAGTGTTTGCTTACGTGTCTTTCTAAACCAACAAGAGACAGAGCCAAATCTGACAGACAAGGCCAAAGAGAGAGGCGAAAACACCGAGAAATTTAATGAGCTGAGACAATAAATTGAAAGGGTGAAAAAAGAGAACATTAAAACTGCCACGGCAATAGGAGAGAAAAAAAACTAGTAAGAAAATATACGTTTACTCAACAGGTAAAGACATTGTGGGGAGGGAGGATAAGCTGGATAAAAAAAATGTTAGCGGTAGAAACTGGGGAGAGGAAGCCAGCATTACAAAATGATTCCAAGAGAATTATAGAGATGCCAAGGAAATTCACCGCAATAGGGGAAATGTAAAGCAACCAGGAGAAAACAGAACAAGAGTGAGGTGATGGAGAAGCTGAATATGCCAGGAGCAGTGGGTTTGGAGTGAGCATTTTTAAGAACTAGAGCCTGTGAAGAGGGTAAGATGAAGCCACTTCAAATTCAGGGAGAGTGTGTCCCCGAGGGAATTATTATTATTATTATTAAAGATTAGCCGGTATTCTCCCGGCCCGGGCCTTTTCCAAGTGGTGGCCCGGCCTTGGCTCCCTCTAGGGAGTGTCTGAGACCTAAGTCTCCCATGGGAGAGGCACAAGTACCTCCTCATCTTTGGGACCAACTGTCCCCAGGCCTAGTCACAAGCTAGGCCTCTCTGGTCTGCCATCCCCGCCCCAAGGGGGCTAATGGAAATGACAGTCTTATGAGCTAAAGGCTCGGGCTCAGGCACCTACCCTACCCTAGAAGGGTTAGGCATGGTGTCGATCCCCGAGGGAATCCTGCAGGTAAAATAATGTTTATGTCAAACTTACAAGTAACATGCAGCTGTACTACAGTATGCAAGGAAAGTGTTTTGTTGCCGTTGTTGTAATTATTATTATTATTATTATTATTATTATTATTATTATTATTATTATTATTATTTATTATTATTAAATTTTTAAAACATCGACCGTCTCCCACCAAGGTAGAGTAACCCCTCCCACCCCCCAAAAAAAGAAACACTTTCACCGTCATTCATTTAATCACTTTTGCTAGAAGTGTGCTGACATCACAGCTCAGATGACCCTCTGAACCTGTACTTCCCACCTCTAGCACACAAGTCCGGCTACCTTCCCTGATTACCTTCATAAATGTTACCTTGCTCACAAACCAACAACACATCACATTATAAAAACCAGTTGCCTCTACTCTTGTCTAATATGCTCACGCAAGACTGTTGGATGTTCAAGCCTCTAGAACTCAAAACTTCTCTTATCCCTTCTCTCCAACCCTTCTTTGGACGACCCCTACCCTGACTTCCCTGTACCTCAGATTTACTGTATATGCCCTCCTAGCCATCATATTTTGCTCCATTCTCTCTGTCTATACTACTTCAAAAACCCTTTCTTCCACTCACTGAATAATCTAAAAGCTACGAATTCTCTGCGTAACATTTACACCACACATTGTCCTCATACATGTCACCAACACTGCTTCCAATTTCCTCCTCACTGCAACGTTTAAAAACCATGCTATGTAAAAAGACACTTATATACAGTTCAGTACGTTTATTAAAAGAAAGGTTTCACTACGAGTGGACTGATTCATCAGTCCACTCGTGGAGAAATGTTTTCCTTAATAAATGACCTGAACTACACGTGACTTTTTTTCACGACTTGACGGTATCATTTACTTTCCAAGCCCATACTTCACGCCCATACAACAGTGATGGTACCATTATACTTGGTACATTTCCTTCTCTGCCTCCATGGATTAGGTTCTTTGTTTCCTCAAATGCCTCACTGCACCTCCCACTTTTTTCCTCTCGTCAGTTCTATAGTTCACCTCATCTTTCACTGACCCATCTGCTGACATCCATTCCCAAATATCGAAACACATTCACTTCCTACAATACTCCCTACCTCCAATCTGATACCCAACCTTTCATTGCCTAAAGTTTTGTTACTCTCATTAACTTGCTCTTTCATATGTTCACTTTTAATTTCCTTCTTGTACATACCATCTGGGATGGTATGCAGCTTCTCTTCAGAAACTCTCAAAGGAACAGTGTCATTGGCAAAAAGCAATTAACACAACTCTCATTTTGCATTAGATTTATTATCCTTTAATCCCACACCTCTCCCCGACACCCTAGTATTCACTTCTGTTACAACACCATCTATAAATACGTTAAACCATGGTAACCTCTCACATTCCTGTCTAAGGCTTACTTTTATTGGAAAAGAAGCCCCCCTTCTTCCTTACACACCCTAGCCTGAGCCTGGCTATCCACATAAATACACTTCACTTCTATTAATAACCTACGACCTATTCCATATATTTGCAACATCTGCCACATTACTCCTTTATTCACCCTTTCATATGCCTTTTCTAAATCCATAAATTGAATAAAACGTTCCTTACCTGCATCTAAGAATTGTTCAGCTATATACTTCAATGTAAACACCCGATCTACACATCCCGTACCCTTCCTAAAACCTCCTTGCTTCTCAGCAGTCCTACTCTCTGTCTTACCCTTAATTCTTTCAATAATAACTCTTACTATACACTTTACCCGGTATACTCAACAGGATTATTACCCTACAAATTCTTACATTCTCTTGTATCCCAGTTTCCTTTACAGCACACTCTGTTAATCCTTAGGAACCTTTCTCCACTTCCATGCAATAACCAATAAATGCATCAACTACTACAACACTATACCTCGGCTGCTTTAAACATTTTTTTCTTGATATCATCTATTACAGCTGCTTTGCCCCCTTTCATTCTACCCACTGCCTCACGCACCTTTCACACAAGCATGTGACTCATCCTCACTCCTACAAGATGGAATATCTCCCTGCTGAGTAAATGAAACTAGTGCCTTCCTCTCTTCGTCAATATTTAACTCCTCTAAATATTCTCTCCATTCTTCCCATTACCTAAACTTCCACATCTAATCACTCCTCTCTTTTATTTTTAACTATTAAATCCATTGGTTCTCTATGCTCCCTCAATTTATTGTTCTCCAAAACATTTTTTACCAGCAAAATTTGCTGATAAAACCTTGCTCACTCATTAACTCTTCTTTTGCGCACTCTCATCAATTTTTTAACCTCCTTTTAATCTCCATATACTCTGCCCTCTGTATATCACTTCTACATTGTAAAAACATCTCATATACTTTTTCAACCTTACCATCTTCTTTACCATGTATGTCAGGCCTATACTGGAGTATGCAACACCAGTTTCAAACTCACACCTAGCCAAGCACGTAAGAAAATTAGAGAAAGTGCAAAGGTTTGCAACAAGACTAGTCTCGGAACTAAGGGGCATGTCCTACGAGGAGAGGTTAAGGGAAATCGACCTGACGAAACTGGAGGAGAGGAGAGATAGGGGGGATACAACGACATAAATACTGAGGAATGGCCAAGGTGGACAGGGACAGGATGTTCCAGAGATGGGACATAGCAACAAGGAGTCACAATTGGAAGTAGAAGACTCAGATGAATCACAGGGATGTTAAGGAGTATTTCTTTAGTCACAGAGTTGTCAGAAAGTGGAACAATCTGGGAAGTGATGTAGTGGAGGCAGGATCCATACATAACTTTAAGAAGATGTATGATAAAGCTCATGAAGCAGGAAGAGTGACCTAGTGAAGAGGCGGGGCTAGGAGCTGTGACTCGATCTCTGCAACCACACTGGTGAGTCCACACACATACAACACACACACCCCACACACACACCACACACACACACACACCACACACCACACACATACACATACACCACACACACACACACACAACACACACACACACCCCACACACACCCCCACACACACAACACACACACCCCACACACCATATATATATATATATATATATATATATAATATATATATATATATATATATATATATATATAAAATATATATATATATTATAACAACTGCACTGGCCGAGCCTCGAAACCTCGATCTCTAGGATGCCACTGGGTAGCTTGTTAAAAACTCGAGACGTCCTAATCCACTTGACCACCAATCTCACATTCACCAGGCGTCTAGCAGCACTTGACGTCACTCCTATTGCAGAGAAATACGTGGTTGTGGCACTCTCAAGAACTAATTTAATTTTTCACTCGTTTGGAATGCCAGTTACATAAGAAGTTTACATATTAATGCATCCACGAGGCTCGGCCAGTGCAGTTATTTGCTTAAAAACCACTTGTCCGTGGGCCAAAATGACATGGGTTCGAGTCCTCGGCTAGTTACAGTGCTGTTATTGATTAAATACCACTCGTTCGTGGTTACAATAATATATATAATGCTCGTGGAGGCTAGTACACTGAACGGGGAGTAGAATGAAATTAGCTCAGAGGCACCCACCCCACCGTATGTCCTCGGATCACGGTAAAACACCTAGCTCAGCTGGGTGCATGATTCTTATATGATTTGGTGGTCCTCTGGGTTAGAGCATCATGTGATTTTCGCTCACCAGGAGGCGGGCCAAAACGATGTGGGTTCGAGTCCTCGGCTAGTCGCAATGTTGTTATTGATATATAAGAACATAAGAAGGAACACTGCAACAGGCCTACTGGCCTATGCGAGGCAGGTCCAATACTCCCACCGGCTTAAGCCAATGCCTTGACCTAGTGAGGTCAGACACGTCACTTAAGGAGGAGCACGGCATCCGACCTAGTAGCACAAGCTAGTCAGGTCCAACTCACACCCACTCATGTATTTATCCAAACCATTTTTAAAACTACACGTCTTAGCGTCTATGACGGTACTTGGGAGTTTGTTCCACTCATCCACAACTCTATTACCAAACCAATTATATATATATAATATATATATATATATATATATATATATATATATATATATATATATATATATAAATGTGTTTAGTACCAGGTACTGAGTAGAGGTTTAAAATTAAGACACAGATTACATATTCATTATAAATTAAAAAAACATAATTGACTAGCTGGTAAACGTCGGATGGTAGTTCATAAAATTATATTATAAACCAATACCAGTTGTATAAAATTATATTATAAACCAATACCAGTTGTATGAAGATAAGAGTTTCAACGACTTTCATCTCTAAGAAAAAAAAATGTTATTACTACGAGACTGCTAGCAAACCTGCCACCTACTGTAGCAAGTGGTGAATATAGAACTGCTAGCTGGCTGGTTGATGAGGTTTAAAGCCTATCGACTTCAATAAGGTCATTAAGGATGCATTTTACCTCTATATCACCAGTCAAGGATACCCTAATCTCTAAAATAAGGAATAAAAAACTCTCAGCGACTATACAGCGAGAGATACACATTCTCTAAATGCAATGAGATCACACACACAAAAAATCTTAATATGCGAATAAACTATAGTGAATGATAATACAATTACAAGCCCTTTCGTAATCTTTAAATCACATTCTCAATAATATTCCAGCTATTCTTTGAAAAACTGGCTGAGAGAATGTTATAACCGTTCACTGACGCTAAATTGCACCTCTCGATATATATAATCGTGTTTGCAAGTCTCAGCTCCATGTTTCAAGAACTACTGGCCAAGGCTGTGTAAGTGGTGTCCTACATTAGCCTGTCTTCAGCATGCGAGTCTTCCCTGATGGTTTAAGAGGTGCCTGAGTTTCTCTGTCTCCTAATATCACGTTTATTTTTCCCCTATAATCTATCTTGTCCATAATTACTATCGCATTTGCTTTGTCTGTTTTCGTAAGGTGAAGTAGAGGATCTTTCTTTACTTCGTGGAATAATTTAACAATTGTGAGCTTTGCTCAGACCTCTGCAACACAACTGTCCTCAAAGATTTGTTAAGTTATACCATGAATTAAGAAAAGATCCTGGACTTCACCTTACGAAAGCAGATAAAGCAAATGTAATAGTAATTATGGACAAGGTAGATTACAGAGGAAAAATAACATATTATTAGAAAACAGGGGAATTGACGTACCCCTCAAATCGACGGCTAGCCTAACTGTCCTGTTCTCAGAATTATTTACCTAAATGATCAACAACTGAAGCCGTGAGCTGTTTGGTCGTCTTAACCATGTGCTGAAACTACTATCTCATACACAAATATTGATACACTACACCCGGCTGTATACTCTCAGCACTTCAATGTTTTAACTCTACTCTATCAATATTAGTGCGCGAGATCCAAGTTAGAATGAGATACAGTGGACCGAGTATGTATGGATGTGTCCTATAGTGGACTGAGTATGTCTGGGTGTGTTATAATGGACTGAGTATGTCTGGGTGTGTGTTATAGTGGACTGAGTATGTCTGGGTGTGTTATAGTGGACTGAGTATGTCTGGGTGTGTGTTATAGTGGACTGAGTATGTCTGGGTGTGTGTTATAGTGGACTGAGTATGTCTGGGAGTGTGTTATGGTGGAGTGAGTATGTCTGGTGTGTGTTATAGTGGAGTGAATATGTCTGGGTGTGTGTTATAGTGGACTGAGTATGTCTGGGTGTGTTATAGTGGACTGAGTATGTCTGGGTGTGTGTTATAGTGGACTGAGTATGTCTGGTGTGTGTTATAGTGGACTGAGTATGTCTGGGTGTGTGTTATAGTGGCTGGGTATGTCTGGGTGTGTGTTATAGTGGACTGAGTATGTCTGGGTGTGTGTTATGGTGGAGTGAGTATGTCTGGGTGTATGTTATAGTGGACTGAGTATGCCTGGGTGTGGTTATAGTGGACTGAGTATGTCTGGGTGTATGTTACAGTGGACTGAGTATTTCTGAGTGTGTGTTATAGTGGACTGAGTATGTCGGTGTGTGTTTATAGTGGACTGAGTATGTCTGGGTGTGTGTTATAGTGGACTGAGTATGTCTGGGTGTGTGTTATAGTGGGCTGGGTATGTCTGGGTGTGTGTTATAGTGGACTGAGTATGTCCGGGTGTGTGTTATAGTGGACTATGTCTGGGTGTATGTTATAGTGGACTGAGTATGCCTGGGTGTGTGTTATAGTGGACTGAGTATGTCTGGGTGTATGTTATAGTGGACTATGTCTGGGTGTATGTTATAGTGGACTGAGTATGCCTGGGTGTGTGTTATAGTGGACTGAGTATGTCTGGTGTATGTTATAGTGGACTGAGTATGTCTGGGTGTATGTTATAGTGGACTGAGTATGTCTGGGTGTGTGTTATAGTGGACTGAGTATGTCTGGGTGTGTGTTATAGTGGACTGAGTATGTCTGGGTGTATGTTATAGTGGACTGAGTATGTCTGGGTGTGTGTTATAGTGAACTTAGTATGACTGGGTGTGTGTTATAGTGGACTGAGTATGTCTGGGTGTATGTTATAGTGGACTGAGCATGTCTGGGTGTGTGTTATAGTGGACTGAGTATGTCTGGGTGTGTGTTATAGTGGACTGAGTATGTCTGGGTGTGTTATAGTGGACTGAGTATGTCTGGGTGTGTGTTATAGTGGACTGAGTATGTCTGGGTGTGTGTTATAGTGGACTGAGTACTCACCTATTTGTACTCACCTATTTGTGGTTGCAGGGGTCGAGTCCTAGCTCCTGGCCCCGCCTCTTCACCGGTTGCTACTAGACCCTCTCTCTCCCCGCTCCATGAGCTTTATCAAACCTCGTCTTAAAACTGTGTATGGTTCCTGCCTCCACTACGTCATTTTCTAGGCTATTCCACTGCCTTACAACTCTATGACTGAAGAAATACTTCCTACTATCTCTCTGACTCATTTGTGTCTTCAACTTCCAATTGTGGCCTCTTGTTTCTGTGTCCCCTCCCTGGAACATCCTGTCCTTGTCCACCTTGTCTATTCCACGCAGTATTTTATATGTCGTTATCATGTCTCCCCTGACCCTCCTGTCCTCCAGTGTCGTCAGGCCGATTTTTCCCTTAATCTTTCTTCATAGGACATTCCCCTTAGCTCTGGAACTAACCTTGTTGCAAACCTTTGTACTTTCTCTAGTTTCTTGACGTGCTTTATCAAGTGCGGGTTCCAAACAGGTGCTGCATACTCCAGTATGGGCCTGACATACACGGTGTACAGTGTCTTGAATGATTCCTTACTAAGGTGTCGGAATGCTGTTCTCAGGTTTGCCAGGCGCCCATATGCTGCAGCAGTTATCTGATTGATGTGTGCTTCCGGAGACATGCTCGGTGTTATACTCACCCCAAGATCTTTCTCCTTGAGTGAGGTTTGCAGTCTTTGGCCACCTAGCCTATACTCTGTCTGTGGTCTTCTGTGCCCTTCCCCTATCTTCATGACTTTGCATTTGGCAGGATTAAATTCGAGAAGCCATTTGCTGGACCAGGTGTCCAGTCTGTCCAGGTCTCTTTGAAGTCCTGCCTGGTCCTCATCAGATTTAATTCTCCTCATTAACTTCACATCATCTGCAAACAGGGACACTTCATGAGTCTAACCCTTCCGTCATGTCGTTCACATATACCAAAAATAGCACTGGTCCTAGGACCGACCCCTGTGGGACCCCGCTCGTCACAGGTGCCCACTGTGATACATCATTACGTACCATGACTCGTTGTTGCCTCCCTGTCAGGTATTCTCTGATCCATTGCAGTGCTCTTCCTGTTATATGCGCCTGATGCTCTAGCTCTGCACTAATCTCTTGTGAGGAACTGTGTCAAAGGCCTTCTTGCAGTCCAAGAAGATGCAATCAACCCACCCCTCTCTCTCTTGTCTTACTTCTGTTATTTTATCGTAAAACTCCAGAAGGTTTGTGACACAGGATTTGCCTTCCGTGAATCCGTGCTGGTTGGCATTTATACTCCTGTTCCGTTCCAGGTGCTCCACCACTCTCCTCCTGATAATCTTCTCCATAATTTTGCATACTATACACGTCAATGACACAGGTCTATAGTTTAGTGCCTCTTTTCTGTCTCCTTTTTTGAAAAATGGGAACTACATTTGCCGTCTTCCATACCTCAGGTAGTTGCCCAGTTTCCAGGGATGTGTTGAAGATTGTGGTAAGTGGTATGCACAACATATCTGCTCCCTCTCTAAGGACCCATGGAGAGATGTTGTCCGGTCCCATTGCCTTTGAGGTATCGATGTCCCTTAGCAGTTTCTTCACCTCCTCCTCATCTGTATGTATGTCGTCCAACACTTGTTGGTGTATTCCTTGTTGGTGTCCCATCTGGTCTGTCCCCCCAGAGTCCTTCCTGTCTCTACTGTAAATACTTCCTTAAATCTCGTGCTGAGCTCCTCACATACCTCTTGATCGTTTCTTGTGAGTTCTCCACCTTCTTTCCTCAGCCTTATCACCTGGTCCTTGACTGTTGTCTTCCTCCTAATGTGGCTATACAGCAGTTTCGGGTCAGATTTGACTTTCGATGCTATGTCGTTTTCATACTGTCGCTGGGCCTCCCTCCTTATCTGCGCATACTCGTTTCTGGCTCTTCTACTAATCTCCTTGTTTTCCTGGGTCCTATGCCTCCTGTACCTTTTCCATTCTCTGTTGCACTTATTTTTTGCCTCCCTACACCTTCGGGTAAACCAAGGACTCGTTTTGGTCTTCCTATTATTTCTGTTTCCCTTGGGAACAAAACTTTCCTCTGCCTCCTTGCACTTTGAACATTAAAATGGTATAAAATACCGACAGGTTGTTAGGTAAGACACATATGCAACAGTTAGGTATCTTTATTATGAAACGTTTCGCCTACACAGTAGGCTTCTTCAGTCAAGTACAGAAAAGTTGATAGAAGCAGAAGATACTTGAAGACGATGTAATCAGTCCATCACCCTTAAAGTTTTGAGGTGGTCAGTCCCTCAGTCTGGAGAAGAGCATTGTTCCATAGTATGAAACAATATGGAGATGAAGTGACAGAATGGAGCTTTTTATAGCGCCAAGAGGTGAGATGTAGGCCACTAGGAGAGGTAAGAACTCAGATGTTGAAAGGTCAGGTCCCTCTCAAATCCAGCCGCTCTCACTAGTGGAAGTTGTCGAAGTTGATTGCAATCAACTTCGACAACTTCCACTAGTGAGAGCGGCTGGATTTGAGAGGGACCTGACCTTTCAACATCTGAGTTCTTACTCTCCTAGTGGCCTACATCTCACCTCTTGGCGCTATAAAAAGCTCCATTCTGTCACTTCATCTCCATATTGTTTCATACTATGGAACAATGCTCTTCTCCAGACTGAGGGACTGACCACCTCAAAACTTTAAGGGTGATGGACTGATTACATCGTCTTCAAGTATCTTCTGCTTCTATCAACTTTTCTGTACTTGACTGAAGAAGCCTACTGTGTAGGCGAAACGTTTCATAATAAAGATACCTAACTGTTGCATATGTGTCTTACCTAACTCCTTGCACTTTGTTGCCACATATTCCATCATCTCGTTTACTGATTTTCCTACCATTTCTCTGTCCCACTGAACCTCCTGCAGGAAGTTTCTCATACCTGTGTAGTCCCCCCTTTTATAGTTTGGCCTGTCCCCTTCAGTTCCTGTTACCTTCTCCACTTGTAACTCTACTATATAGTCAAAACTCAGAACCACATGATCGCTAGCTCCAAGGGGCCTCTCGTAAGTGATGTCCTCGATGTCTGAACTGCTCAGGGTGAACACAAGATCCAGTCTTGCTGGCTCATCCTCCCCTCTCTCTCTGGTTGTGTCCCTGACATGTTGATGAATGAGGTTTTCAAGTACCACATCCATCATCCATCATGTCTGGGAGTGTGTTATGGTGGAGTGAGTATGTCTGGGTGTGTGTTACAGTGGAGTGAATATGTCTGGGTGTGTGTTATAGTGGACTGAGTATGTCTGGGTGTATGTTACAGTGGACTGAGTATTTCTGGGTGTGTGTTATAGTGGACTGAGTATGTCTGGGTGTGTGTTATAGTGGACTGAGTATGTCTGGTGTGTGTTATAGTGGACTGAGTTTGCTGGGTGTGTGTTATAGTGGACTGAGTATGTCTGGGTGTGTGTTATAGTGGACTGAGTATGTCTGGTGTGTGTTATAGTGGACTGAGTATGTCTGGGTGTGTGTTATAGTGGACTGAGTATGTCTGGGTGTGTGTTATAGTGGACTGAGTATGTCTGGGTGTGTGTTATTGTGGGCTGGGTATGTCTGGGTGTGTGTTATAGTGGACTGAGTATGTCTGGGTGTGTGTTATGGTGGAGTGAGTATGTCTGGGTGTATGTTATAGTGGACTGAGTATGCCTGGGTGTGTGTTATAGTGGACTGAGTATGTCTGGGTGTGTGTCATAGTGGACTGAGTAGTCTGGGTGTGTGTTATAGTGGACTGAGTATGTCTAGGTGTGTGTATATAGTGGACTGAGTATGTCTGGGTGTGTGTTATAGTGGACTGAGTATGTCTGGTGTGTGTTATGTGGGCTGGGTATGTCTGGGTGTGTGTTATAGTGGACTGAGTATGTCTGGGTGTGTGTTATGGTGGAGTGAGTATGTCTGGGTGTATGTTATAGTGGACTGAGTATGCCTGGGTGTGTGTTATAGTGGACTGAGTATGTCTGGGTGTGTGTATAGTGGACTGAGTATGTCTGGGTGTGTGTTATAGTGGACTGAGTATGTCTGGGTGTGTGTTATAGTGGACTGAGTATGTCTGGGTGTGTGTTATAGTGGACTGAGTATGTCTGGGTGTGTGTTATAGTGGACTGACATGTCTGGGTGTTGTTATAGTGGACTGACTATGTCTGGGTGTATGTTATAGTGGACTGAGTATGTCTGGGTGTGTGTTATAGTGGACTGAGTATGTCTGGGTGTGTGTTATAGTGGACAGAGTATGTCTTGGTGTATGTTATAGTGGACTATGTTTGGGTGTGTCTGTTATAGTGGACTGTGTGCTGACTTTGTCTGTGTGTGTGTGGTTATAGTGGACTGTGTTCTATAAAAGATATGTCTATGATATTCCAGTGGACTGGGTGTGTCTGAGTGCGTTATGGAAGACTGAGTATGTCTGGGTGAGTCTTAATTTATTGGTTGTTTGTTTTAGAAAACAGATATTAGGGGTATTATAGTGGACTGTGTGTATCTGGGTGTATTATGGAGGACTGAGTGTGTCTGGGCGGTGTGTTGTGAAGGACTGAGTGTGTCTGGGCGGTGTGTTGTGAAGGACTGAGTGTCTGGGTGGTGTGTTGTGAAGGACTGAGTGTGTCTGGGTGGTGTGTTATGCAGGACTGAGTGTGTCTGGGTGGTGTGTTATGCAGGACTGGGCGTCAGTGATCACTCAGGGAAGGGCGTCTACCCAATCTGCGTAGCGTCATGCAGACAATAAGATTCGTTAAGGCTCTTAAGGATGGTATATATATAGCACGAGATAGAGAGTATAAATGTTATGTTATCGTGGTGGCGTGTCAAAGGTTCGTGTTACCTTCCTCTGCTGGTGTTTCGTGTTAGTATTTTAATGTGCTTAGCTAGTGCTGGTCACAGGGTTGAGCTCCGGCTCTTGGCTTCGCCTCTTAACTTCATACGACTGATTACACTAGTTTCGTGCCTTGTCATCACTGTCGTATTCATCCATAAAACTGTGTACATTAGCTTCTACCACCTCATCTAATTCATTCCACTTCGTATCCCCCGTGACAACAGTGCGTGATTATCTTCTACTTGTGATTTCTTAACACATGAGGCCAGTCCTGGACCCATTATGTGCTTCTGTATTATTCTGACTACTATCACCAGGATGGGTGAGGTCTGCATAATAAACCTATCAAATATCTACCTTGTTGAATAGCTTTACTATGTGCAGCCCTAACTTATCCTGTTGATGATTAAGACACATGTGCACCAGTTGGGTATCTTTGTTGTTGAAACGTTTCGCCTACACAGTGGCTTTTTCATTCAAATAGAGGCAACAAGTGTCGTAGTGAAATGAAGATGTAATCAGTTTATCAACCTTGGAGAAATGGTATTTGAAATGGTGAGTCCCTCAGCCTGGAGCAGACTTCAGTTTCATGGTCTGTAACGGTATGAAGCTGAAGCATCAGAATACTGATTAAGAAACATCTGCAACTGTGCTATTTTATAACATTTTCAACATAACTAACTTGCTATTGACCTCTGAATGTTAAACAGTGTTGTCAGCATAATTCAACATCAGTTACCCGTGATGTCACGAACTTTAAATACATTTATTATTATTATTATCATCATCACCAGTAATAGTCGTAGTACATTCATGGAGATAGAGTGCGTTAAACTCATAAGGGTCATATAAAAGTCTAAGGAAATGAGAGACAATGAGGGTCGATTCAGGTAAGGGATGTCACATCTAATTTCTATTAAAAGGAGTACCTGTCCAGTGTTAAGCAAGTTCTCTTGAGGGGACCAGGAGCTGTACCACACACACACAACACACACACAAACACACACACACAACCACACACACACACACACACACACACACCACACACACACACACACACACACACACACACACACACACACACACACCAGGAGCTCGGACTCGACCCCTGCAACCTCAACTAGGTGAGTACACACACAGAGGTGTGGGGCAACACTAGTCAACATGACAGGTGTGGGACAGCAATACAGTCAACATGACAGGTGTGGAGCAGCAATAGTCAACATGACAGGTGTGGGACAGCAATACAGTCAACATGACAGGCTTGGGCAGACTTATACAAGCAAAGTTGAAGGCGTGGGCAGCAATACAGTCAACATGACAGGGCATGAGGCAGCAATCAGTCAACATGACAGGCGGTAGGCAGCAATAAGTCAACATGACAGGCATGAGGCAGCAATACAGTCAACATGACAGGCATGAGGCAGCAATACAGTCAACATGACAGGCATGAGGCAGCAATACAGTCAACATGACAGGTGTGGAGCAGCAATAGTCAACATGACAGGTGTGGGACAGCAATACAGTCAACATGACAGGCATGAGGCAGCAATACAGTCAACATGACAGGCATGAGGCAGCAATACAGTCAACATGACAGGCTGAGGCAGCAATACGTCAACATGACAAGGCATGAGGCAGCAATACAGTCAACATGACAGGCATGAGGCAGCAATACAGTCAACATGACAGGCATGAGGCAGCAATACAGTCAACATGACAGGCATGAGGCAGCAATACAGTCAACATGACAGGTGTGGAGCAGCAATAGTCAACATGACAGGTGTGGGACAGCAATACAGTCAACATGACAGGCATGAGGCAGCAATACAGTCAACATGACAGGCATGAGGCAGCAATACAGTCAACATGACAGGTGTGGGTGGCACTATATTCAACATGACAGGTTTGGGGCAGCATTACAGTCAACATGAGAGGTGTTGGGTAGCACTATAGTCAACATGACAGGTGTGGGGTGGCGCTACAGTCAACATGACAGGTGTGGGGAAGCACTATATTTAACATGACAGGAGTGTGGCAGCACTACAGCCAACATGACAGGTGTGGGGCAGCACTACATTCAACATGACAAATGTGGGGTAGCACTATAGTCAACATGACAGGTGTGGGGCAGCACTATAGTCAACATGACAGGTGTGGGTAGCACTATAGTCAACATGACAGGTGTGGGGCAGCACTATAGTCAACATGACAGGTGTGGGGCAGCACTATAGTCAACATGACAGGTGTGGGGCAGCACTACAGTCAACATGACAGGTGTGGGGCAGCACTATAGTCAACATGACAAGTGTGAGGCAGCACTATATTCAACATGACAGGTGTGTGGCAGCGCTATAGTCAACATCACAGGTGTGGGGTGGCACAACAGTCAACATGACAGGTGTGGGGCAGCATATAGTAACATGACAGTGTGGGGCAGCACTAAGCAACATGACAGGTGTGGGCAGCATACATCAACATGACAGGTGTGGGCAGCATACAGTCAACATGACAGGTGTGGGGTAGCATAAGTCAACATGACAGGTAGTGGGCAGCACTAAGTCAACATGACAGGTGTGGGGCAGCATAAGTCAACATGACAGTTGTGGGGCAGCAATACAGTCAACATGACAGGTGTGGGGCAGCATATAGTCAACATGACAGGTGTGGGCAGCAACTAGTCAACATGACAGGGTGTGGGCAGCATTAATCAACATGACAGGTGTGGGGCAGCATATAGTCAACATGACACGTGTGGGCAGCATATAGTCAACATGACAGGTGTGGGGCAGCATTATAGTCAACATGACAGGTTTGGGGCAGCATTATAGTCAACATGACAGGTGTGTGGGTAGCATTATAGTCAACATGACAGTGTGGGGCAGCACTATACGTCAACATGGACAGGTGTGGGGACAGCACTATAGTCAACATGACAGGTGTGGGCAGCATTATAGTCAACATGACAGGTGTGGGGCAGCACTAATTCAACATGACAGGTGTGGGGGCAGCATTATAGTCAACATGACAGGTGTGGGGAGCATTAAGTCAACATGCACGTGTGGGCAGCATTATAGTCAACATGACAGGTGTGGGGCAGCACTATAGTCAACATGACAGGTGTGGGCAGCACTATAGTCAACATGACAGGTGTGGGGCAGCACTATAGTCAACATGACAGGTGATGGCAGCATTACAGTCTAAATGACAGGTGTGGGGCAGCATATAGTCAACATGACAGGTGTGGGCAGCATTATAGTCAACATGACAGGTGTGGGCAGCATAAGTCAACATGACAGGTGTGGGGCAGCATTATAAGTCAACATGACAGGTGTGGGGCAGCATTATAGTCAACATGACAGGTGTGGGGCAGCACTATAGTCAACATGACAGGTTGTGGGCAGCACTATGTCAAATGACAGGGGTGGAGCATCTTCAGCAAAGACGGTGTGAAGTGACGGTTTAGTCAACATGACAGGGATAGGCGCAATTAGTCAAGCGTGAAGTGTGGGGGGAGGCTATAGTCAACTGGAGAGGGGTGGTGGGGAGCAGTGATAGCAACATGACAGGATGTGGGAGGAGCATATAGTCACAGAAGGGTGGGGCAGCTTATGAGGAGAGAGAGCAGGTGTGTGGAGAGGATAGCAAATGAAGGTGTGGGGCAGGCATATAGGTCAATGACAAGTTCGGGAAGGCAGCATAAAGTCAACATGAGAGGTGTGGGGCAGCAATTATAATCAACTGACGAGGTGTGGGGCAGCTTTATGTCACATGACGGTGTGGGGAGCATTATAGTCCACATGACCAGTGTGGGACAGCATTATAGTCAACATGGACAGGTGGGGCAGCATCTATAGTCAACATGACAGTTGTGGGGCAGCATTATAGTCAACATGACAGGTGTGGGGCAGCATTTTAGTCAACAGCAGGTGTGGGGCAGCATTATAGTCAACATGACAGGTGTGGGGCAGCATTATAGTCAAAATGACAGGTGTGGGGCAGCATTATAATCAACATGACAGGTGTGGGGCAGCATTATAGTCAACATGACAGGTGTGGGGCAGCATTATAGTCAACATGACAGGTGTGGGGCAGCATTATAGTCAACATGACAGGTGTGGGGCAGCATTATAGTCAACATGACAGTTGTGGGGCAGCACTACGTGTCAAGAGAGCGTAAAGTCTGGAATGAATTCTTTGCAGAAAGATTCGCCGGGAAGCTGACGGTGTTTTTAGGTCGAGTGTTAAGAAAGGCGCTAATTAGTAAGACGGAAAAAGATGAAGGAGGAGGAGGAGAACGAGGAGGAGGGAGGAGGGAGGAGAAGGAGGATGGAGGGATGAGGAGGAGAGGAGGAAGGGAGGAGAGAGGAGGAGGAGGAGGGAAGGAGGGGGAGGAGGAGGGGGGAGGAGAGAGGAGGAGGAGGAGGAGGAGGAGGAGGAGGAGGATAAGTACGAGAAGGAGGAAAAGGAGATGGAGTAGGTAGAGAGAGATACGTGTTTAAGTTGAAATCCTGAAGATGTGAGTGTTGACTGTTTGCCTACCTTCTCTAGTCTTGTTTGTACTCTTCTCCCCACCCACTTAATGTACCCACCCCATCACTTACTGTACCCATCCCATCACTTACTGTACCCACCCCATCACTTACTGTACCCATCCCATCACTTACTGTACCCACCCCATCACTTACTGTACCCATCCCATCACTTACTGTACCCATCCATCACTTACTGTACCCTCCCATCACTTACTGTACCCACCCCATCACTTACTGTACCCATCCCATCACTTACTGTACCCATCCCATCACTTAATGTACGCATCCCATCACTTACTGTACCCACCCCATCACTTACTGTACCCACTCCATCACTTACTGTAACCACCCCATCACTTACTGTACCCACCCCATCACTTAATGTACCCATTCCATCACTAACTGTACCCACCCATCACTTTCTGTACCCATCCCATTACTTAATGTACCCATCCCATCACTTACTGTACCCACCCCATCACTTACTGTACCCACCCCATCACTTAATATACATCCCATCCCATCACTTTACTGTACCCACCCCATCACTTACTCTACCCACCCCATCACTTACTGTACCCACCCCATCACTTAAGTATAGCCCATCCATCACTTACTGTACCCACCCCATCACTTACTGTACCCACCCCATCACTTACTGTACCCACCCCATCACTTACTGTACCCACTCCATCACTTACTGTACCCACCCATCACTTACTGTACCCACCCATCCTTACTGTACCCACCCATCACTTACTGTACACCACCCCATCACTTACTGTACCCACCCCATCACTTACTGTACCCACCACGTCACTTACTGTACCACCACATCACTTACTGTACCCACTCCATCACTTACTGTACCCAACCCATCAATTACTGTAACCCACCCCATCACTTACTGTACCCCCATCACTTACTGCACCTTCCTCATCATTTACTGTACCCATCCCATCATCCACTGAACTCACCCATCCCCTACTGTACTCACCCCATCACCCACTGTACTCACTCATCCCCCATTGTACCCACCCCATCACCCACTATACCCACCCTATCACTCACTATACCCATTCCATCTCCCACTGCACCCACTCCATCACCTACTGTACCCACCCCATCACCCATTATACCCATTACATCACCCACTCTACCCACCTTAATTAAGACCTTGCTGTTTTCCTGAGTCAACAATTTTATCAGACGCTGGGTATTTGTTACGTTCGTATCTCTGATGATAGTATTATCGTTCTAAACACATCAGGTCAATACCAGCTGGCTAAGGCATCTCACTATTTACTTTTAGCATCACACCAGCTGAAGAATACAGAAGGCACAATAACGGGACTCGAACAATTCACAATTAACCCGAACATAGGGAACTGGTACCTTACTTTCTCATTACACTGTCAAATGCTCCTAACTTTAGAACACTCGTGACCTGACCTGATCGTTATCTCCTCCTCTCCTTTCCTCTTCACATTTCCTATATTTTTATTACCTTTCTTGTCTTCTGCCTAGGTGGGTTCCGTCCTATAGTGGTTTTGTCCAGTAAAGATTCTGTCCTACCCTCGTGAGCCATGAGCTCTCTTGTAATGCTCCTCTGTTCTCTTGTTCTGATTGACTACCTCCACTATTAATTTTACTGCTACTTTTCTTCGCTAACACTACTCTCTGCCCCTTTTTTCACTACTAGTACTACCTTCCTATTGCCACCTCTATCACTGTTGTACTACCTTTTTTACTACCAATACTACCACTTCCTTCTCCCATTCTACCACTTCCATACACCCCCCCATCCTTCTTGTATATATTCTGACTCCCTTCTCTTCTCGCTTCAGTGTGACTAGTTAATGGTCCAAGTCAGGCTGAAGCGCTGTCGTAAGTTTCAGTCTCTTATGTGCAGGTTATTTATATATCACACCAGCTGGTTAAAGAATCACATCCGCTGGTTGACTGTAATGTAGCGTGACGAATTTATTTGGTCAGCCACACTTTTATCATATACAGGATGTCTGGTCCAACTGTGTGGATAAAGTATCATAACTCACTTTGGCCTGTATTTATCAGTGAGTGACCACAATTATTTCTTCAGACCTCTAAGGTCGTCCAAGTGAGGAGCTAATGTTTCTGGTATCAGTTACTGTCTTTGTTATGTTGTGGAAAACACCTGGAGTGGGTCAGTCAGTGATAGGAAGGTGATGCGTGTGTGGTTTTGATGCTCATGTCAGAAAATTAGTTTGACTGAAATCTAACTTTCCATATTTTGTAACTCATGTAAGGAAGGGGTGCATGTGTTATGTAGGGAAGGGTCTTATATTACGTATATGGATATCACACGTAGCGTATATAACTGGGTTGAAATAAATAATTTTTATGATCTTAAATTACAAAACTTGTAGAAAACAAGCGTAGTATATTTCATGTTGATTGTAACAAAGGTTACATCTACCCTAAGAGCCAGTAATACCAGGCCTCGTGGCATAACTGTTTCTCTCCAGTATATACTATGTGCTACCTTGTTTCCTAGTCCTTAACTTCATCAGCTAAGAAAACTCTTCCCTCTAACAGTACTTGTGCTATTCTGTGAAATATTGCTACAGGATTCCAAATAATTAGTGATAATTACTGGTACGTGTGTGTGGTCCCAGTCAGGTAAACTCGGTCACAGATAAGCTAACGTAATAACCTTCCCTCCAGTTTGCTTCCTTTATGTTTCTACATTATTAACATAGTGTGTGCATCCTCTGGCCTCACCTATATTAACTAAGAGAATAATTTACACTGTTTTACTTCATTAGCTTGATAAATTAGACACACGTGCAACACTTCGGTATCTTTAATGAGGAAACGTTTCGCCATACAGTGGCTTCATCAGATGAAGCAACTGTGTGGCGAAACGTTTCCTCATTAAAGACACCCAAGTGTTGCACATGTGTTTAATTTATCAACTTGTCGGTTCTCTGAACCATTCATCTACATTCCTCTCAGACACAGCAACATCTTGGAATCTTAATACAGGGATTCTTCACTTGCCTAACCTTCAGGCATGACCTACTTCCACATTTGGATTTGTCAAATGTGATGCCACCTACGACTGCTGCACCTCACCTGCCTACAGTATATAAGCCACTTCTTCACACATAAACTGTATTCTTTTCAAGATTGATGGACATCAACTCAAGGCTGAGGGATTGATTACCTCAAACTCCTCCTGTTCTTCACCATTCTCCTTTGTATGGACTGATGAAGCCACTGTGTGGCGAAACGTTTCCTCATTAAAGATACCTAAGTGTTGCACATGTGTCTAATTTATCAACTTGTCGGTTCACTGAGCCATACATCTACACTTCATTAGCTTATTCTAGGTTAAATTTACATTATGTGCCCATAACAACTATGTATCCTCAAGAAGATTCTAATATTTGTGTACTATGTACACAAAACCTAAATAAAAAAAACTTAACGATGATATATCTTCAACATCTTCGCTCGTCTAAGTTCTTTCAGCGACACACTTTTACCTCTACCTACGAAGCTGCCATAGCTGATGATCCCTTACTGGAATACTTGACGATACCCTCATTGCCCTAAAAGTCTCCCAGCTCAGGCTGATAGATTTCAACACCTTGTAAGAGTCCCTTCCTGTGTGATGGAATATGGCAGGGAAACATAGATAACTTTTGTACATGAATGATATATATATATATATATATATAATATATATATATATATATATATATATATATTATATCTGGCTGAAGGAGACTCGAACCTACGAACCTTAGACAAGGTACGCAGTGCTTTACCAATCTAAACCCACACTGGTACCAATACCTTGGCGTGTAGCATGAGCTACACGTTTGATCCAAGGCAGCCAGCTTTCAGGGAGAAGGCTTACAGCTTTTCATCTCATCACCTGCATGCATCAGCCTTACTAGAGATTTGAACAATGCAAGGAATTCGCGAGAGCATGCGAAATATACACAAACACTGATCTCTGGCTGAAGGAGACTCGAACCTACGAACCTTAGGACAAGGTACGCAGTGCTTTACCAATCTACCCACACTGGACCAATACCTTGGCGTGTAGCATGAGCTACACGTTTGATCCAAGGCAGCCAGCCTTGGATCAAAGCTGTAAGCCTTCTCCCTAAAAGCTGGCTGCCTTGGATAAAAACGTGTAGCTCATGCTACACGCCAAGGTATTGGTCCAGTGTGGGTAGATTGGTAAAGCACTGCGTACCTTGTCCTAAGGTTCGTAGGTTCGAGTCTCCTTCAGCCAGAGATCAGTGTTTGTGTATATTTCGCATGCTCTCGCGAATTCCTTGCATATATATATATATATATATATATATATATATATATATATATATATATATATATATATATATAATATATAATATATATATATATATATACAATTACCAATAGACCCATGGCTGTCTTCAAGCAGGCACTGGACAAGCACTTAAAGTCGGTACCTGACCAGCCGGGCTGTGTTTCGTACATTGGATTGTGTGCAGCCAGCAGTAACAGCCTGGTTGATCAGGCCCTTTGTTCTGAGGGTTCGTGGAGATGTGACGGTTGGAGTTAAACACACTTGTTGGATGGGAACACTTATATTAGCAGAGTGTGAAGAGGGGAGCCCAGGCTAGACTGTCCTGTTGCCTGTAGGTCTACTCGTGAAGTGAGGGAGAGGCCGGGAGTGCAGCGCTCACATGCAGCATCACGTGACATCACACAAGCTAGTCAGTGAGCCTAGCAAGGGGTTAACTATGTAAAACATATGAATGGTACTAACTACGATACTCAGATAACATATACATATACAGGGGATCAGCAACTATGCTGACAGCTCGGTCATGTTACATATGTCATCTCGACATACAGTACTATGCTATAGGCAGAACAGGCAGGTTGCTCTGGGTTGATTCTATACAATAGCAAAGACATATGTAACTTAGAACTAATGGGTGGGATCGTAATGGGTGGTATCATAATACATTATGAATTATAAGAACAAATCATAGTATAATAAAGGATAGAATTGATCGATCGATCTGTATTCATGCACTCTACGGATTCTGAGGAAGAATATATATTTACAAAGGGGAAAGTAATTAACAGCAAAGACAAACCAGGCGCGCTCAGGTCATACTGCTAAATTCTCAGAATTCGGAGGGAACGTGAACACAAAAAAAAAAAATCTGAAAACTGATCAGCTAGTAATAAACACACAGTTGCCAACTTAATTCAACTTGACCATCTAATTATACAGACTATGTACATTTAAACCCAACTCTGCGAGGGTAAGAATTACATATGCAGAATGGTTATCATCTTTGGGAGGATCAAATTCCTTTGCAATGGCTAACACATGCCTTGACTGAGGGAGATATGAACAAGTATCTACAAAAGATACTTGGGGGTTTCTCATTACTTGTCATGCACGCAAAGAATAACGACATTCAGGTTGATCATCTGACTGAGTGTTAGAGGTAGAGGGTACAGAGTCAGGAGGATTGTCAGCATCTGTCACATTAGTCTGAGTAGAAATATCATCCTCAACATCGCATTCTAACTTTATATGATCTAAATGCGATTCTTTATACTGACCAGTACTAATTTCTCTAACCTTATACTTATTGACATTGATATGCTCAACTACTTGATAAGGACCAACAAACTTTTGATCGAGCTTAGGCATAGTGGATGTTTTGTTGAAGTTAGTCAGCATTACTCTCGAACCACTTTAACTTTGGTTGGCTTAGCACAGCTATAAGTTACTCTTGTAAATTTTGCTGTTGACTTACGAAGTGTCTCACGGATTCTTCTAAAAACACTCTGAGCTAACCTGGTACGAGTTGCTATGAAATCATCAGGGTTGTAATTGGGTTTCGGTGCAGAATATAACAACTCATAAGGCAAAAGCTTGTCTACACCATACAACGCATAATGTGGAGTGTCACCTATCGAAGCATTGTAAGCATAATTTATGGCACATTGAATAGCAGGTATAACTTCATCCCAGGTTTCACTATTGGGATTGATAGTGGCTCTCAAGGCATCACGTACTTATTGATTTGTTCCGCTAACCCATTGCTGGCAGAATGATGAGGAACAATGGTGGATTTAGAGATCTTGTACAAGGTACACAAATTTTCAAGAATCTCATTACAGAATTCACCTCCATTATCTGTTACTAGGGACTTATGGGTGGTATGCCTACAGATTATATGCTCCTTGAAAGCTTTTGCTACCATCTTGGCAGTCTTATCTGCAATAGGAACTACTCACAATATCTGATGAAATGATCTACCATAACACACCTTGAAGGAAACATTGGAAATTGGTTAACAGATCTATGGCAACTCTTTCCCATGGTTCACTCGTGGTGGGATACACCTGAATAGGATTTGAACCATTGGCATTTCCTTTATGTTGCATACAGACACTACATTTCTTAACATACTCGGAAATATCAGTTGCCATACATGGCCAAAAGTATTTCATTCTGGCTTGTTTTATTGAACGATCCATACCAGGGTGTGCAACACCTGGTGCATCATGAATTAGCTGTAGAGCTACATTCACTAGTGACTGTGGAATTACTAATTGGTATACCCTTCTGCTAGGAGTACCCAACTCGGCTGTTCGATACAATAATTCTTGATTCATGACAAAGTCACTGATGGGTGCTGGTGGCTTCACAGTCAAAACAAGATCTTCCTGGAGCAGGAATCGAATCACACCAGACCACATGGGATCTGTTCTTTGAGCATTCTTTACGTACTCGGCAGTAAATGGAGGGTCTGCAGTTACTATACCAACATGTCGTGATAAGGCATCTGCAACTACATTTGACTTGCCAGGTAAGTGTTCAAAGGTAGGACTGAACTCTTGGATAGTCAAGGTCCATCTGGCTAACCTTCCAGTAGGTTGTTTGTTCTGGAATAAAGGTATCAGTAGAGCATGATCTGTCAAGACATGAACAGGGTACTGATAAATAATGTCTCAGAAGTGCTTTAAAGACCATACTATTGCTAAGCTTCTTGCTCAGTTACTGTATAATTATGTTCAGCCTTCGTAAGGACTCGGCTAGCAAATGCAACTGCGTTGTACTGGAAATTTCAAAATTGGAGCAGATGTTAGCTTTTCTTTTAGAGTTTGGAATGCTCTTTCTTGACGGAAGGTCCAAACAAAAGGAGCATCTTTCTTAAGCAACTCAGTTAGAGGAGCTGCTATGGAAGAAAAATTTGCAATGAAAAATCTATAAAAACCTGCTAAGCCCACAAAGGATCTTACAGCATCAGCAGTTTTAGGAGATGGAAAATTTAGTACTGCAGTTACTTTACTTTGGTAAAGTCACATAGTCACTAGGAGTGACTACATGACCCAAAAACTTAATTTCTCATCTGAAAAATTGACATTTAGACAGTTTGATCTTTAAATTGGCTTCAAGCTTACCAAGTACTACATCTAGTCTTTTCAAATGTGTATCCACATCTTCAGACATAACGATTACATCATCTAAGTACATCATAAGTGCATTACCTATGAGACCTCTAAAGATATTAGTCATGAGCCTTGAGAATGTGATAGGGGAAGATCGTAACCCAAAGGCCATACGGAGGAAGTGATAATGACCTGTAGGAGTGGAGAATGCGGTTAGCTCTTGGCTGTCCTCGTGAAGAGGGACTTGCCAAACCCTTGTAACAAGTCCAGGGTCAAAAAGACTTTGTTGTCCCCAATGTTATGTAAAAGATCACCAAGTACAGGAAGTGGGAAGCAATCTGGAATAGTTTTTGCATTTAACTTCCTAAATTCAATCACTGGGTGCCAAGTACCATCCTTCTTAGGTACTAGGATCAGGGGCACACTCCAGGGTGAATTGCTAGGTGCAATAACTCTATCAAACATTTGATTGATCAATTCTTCTGTGACAGCAACTTGGGAATGAGGCATTCTGTACGCAGGTATATAGATGGGTCTAGTACCAGGTTCAAGTGGGATACAATGGGACTGACTGAAGACAGAAGAACTGGTTGAGGGACTGATTACCTTATCTTTTTTATATAGTTCTGTCTTCCAGTCATGTCCATGAATAACAAAACAAAGGCACAATACCGTGACTGGAACAATATATAAATAACCCACACATAGAAGAGAGGAGCCTACGACTACATTTCGGTCTGACTTGGACCATTTACAAAGTCACACTAACGAAAAAGAGAGCAGGATGGGTATATATAGGCAGGTATACTACTACCGCCTCCTGCCTATATATACCCATCCTGCTCTCCTTTTCATTAGTGTGACTTTGTAAATGGTCCAAGTCGAACTGAAACATCGTCGTAAGCTCCTCTCTTCTACATGCGGGTTATTTGTGTAATGTCCATGAATTTGTATTGATAAAGCCACTGGATGGCAAAACGTCTACAATAAAGATACCCAGACGTTGCACATGTGTCTAATTTTCATCGTTGATAACTTCTTTTCCTGGAATAACTATTTTTTTTATTAACACATCGGCCGTTTCCCACCAAGGCAGGGTGGCCCGAAAAAGAAAAAATTTCACCATCATTCTCTTCATCACTGTCTTGCCAGAGGGGTGCTTACACTACAACCATAAAACTGCAACATTTAACACCCCTCCTTCAGAGTGCTGGCACTGTACTTCCCATCTCCAGAACTCATTGCTGGTCTGCCGGTTTCCCTGAATCCCTTCATAAATATTACCTTGCTCACACTCCAACAGCACGTCAAGTCTTAATAGCCATTTGTCTCCATTTCCTCCTATCTAACACGCTCCTGCATGCTTGCTAGAAGTCCAAGCCCCTTGCACACAAAACCTCCTCTACCCCCTCCCTCCAACCTTCCTTAGGCCGACCTCTACCCCGTCTTCCCTCCACTACAGATTTATACATTCTCGAAGTCATTCTATTTTGTTTTATCCTCTCTACATGTCCGAACCACCTTAACAATCCCTCCTTAGCCCTCTGGATAATAGTTTTGGTAATCCCACACCTCTTCCTAATTTCCAAACTACGAATTCTCTGCATTATATTCACACCACACATTGCCCTCAGACATTACATGTCCACTGCCTCCAGCCTTTTCCTTGTTGCAACATTCACCACCTATGCTTTGCACTTGTATAAGAGCATTGGTATAACTATACTCTCATACATGCCCCTCTTTGCTTCCATGGACAAGGTTCTTTGTCTCCACAGACTCCTCAGTGCACCAGTCACCTTTTTCCCTTCATCAATTCTATGAGTCACCTCATCCTTCATAGACCCATCTGTTGCACGTCCACTCCTAAATATTTGAATATATTCACCTCCTCCAGAGTCTCTCCCTCCAATCTGATATCCAATCTTTCACTACCTAATTTTTTTGTTATCCTCATCACCTTACACTTTCCTATAATCACTTTTAATGTGCAACTGCTCTTCAGAATCTCCCAAAAGCACAGTGTCATCAGCAAAGATCAACTGTGACAACTCCCACTTTGTGTTTCTTTATCTTTTAACCCCACACCTCTTGCCAACACGCGAGCATTCACTTCTCTTACAACCCAATCTATAAATATATTGAACAAGCATGGTGACATTACACATCCTTGTCTAAGGACTACTTTTACTGGGAAATAATCTCCCTCTTTCCTACATACTCTAACTTGAACCTCACTATCCTCATAAAAAATTTTTCACTGCTTTGAATAACCTACCTCCTATTCCACACATTTGCAACATCTGCCACAATGCCTCCCTATCCACCATGTCATACATCTTTTCCAAATCCATAAATGCCACAAAAACCTCTTTACCCTTATCTAAATACTGTTCACCTATATGTTTCATTGTAAACACTTGGTCTACACACCCACTATCCTTTCTAAAGCCTCCTTGTTCATTTGCTATCCTACTCTCTGTCTTACTCTTAATTCTTTCAATAATAACTCTACCTTACATTTTACCAGGCATACTCAGCAGACTTATTCCCTATATTTTTTGTACTCTCTTTTGTCCCCTTTGCCTTTATACAAAGGAACTATGCATGCTCTCTGTCAATCCATAGGTACCTTACCCTTTTCCATACATTTATTAAATAAAAGCACCAACCACTCGGAACTATATCCCCACCTGCTTTTAACATTTCTATCTTTATCCCATCAATTTCAGCTGCCTTACCCCCTTTTATTCTACCCACTGCTTCACGAACTTTTCTCACACTCACAACTGGCTCTTCCTCACTCCTACAAGATGTTATACCTCCTTTCCCTATACACGAAATAACAGTTTCCCTATCTTCATCAACATTTAACAACTCCTCAAAATATTTCCTCCATCTTCCCAATACTCCTAACTCTCCATTTAATAACTCTCCTCTCAAATTGTTAACTATCAAATCCATTCGTTCCCTAGGCTTCCTCAACTTATTAATCTCACTCTAAAACTTTTTATTTTCAACAAAATTTGTTAACATCTTACCCACTCTCTCATTTGCTCTCTTTTCACATTGCTTCACCACTCTCTTAACCTCTCTTTTTCTCTCCATATACTCCTCCCTCCTTGCATCACTTCTACTTTGTAAAAACCTCTCATATGCTAACTTTTTCTCCCTTACTACTCTCTTTACATCATCATTCCACCAATTGCTCTTCTTCCCTCCTGCAACCACAAACTCCTGCTGAACACTCTAACACTACATTCTTAAACCTACCCCATACATCTTCAGCCCCATTGCCTATACTCTCACTAGCCCACATATCTTTGAATAGTTGTTTTTATCTTACCCTAACTCCCTCCTCCTTTAGCTTATAAACCTTCACCTCTCTCTTACTTGCTGCTTCTATTTTCCTTGTATCCCATCTACCTTTTACTCTCACTGTAGCTACAAATAAAAAGTGATCTGATACATCTGTGGCCCCTGTATAAACATGTAAATCTTGAAGTCTACCCAACAATCTTTTATCTACCAATACATAATCCAACAAACTACTGTCATTTCGCCCTACATCATATCTTGTATACTTATTTATCCTCTTTTTCTTAAAATATGTATTACCCATAACAAACCCCTTTCTATACAAAGTTCAATCAAAGGGTCCCCATTATTATTTACACCTGGCACACCAAATTTACCTACCACACCCTCTTTAAATGTTTCTCCTACTTTAGCATTTTGGTCCCCTACCACAATTACTCTTTCACTTGGTTCAAAAGTTCCTACATACTCCCTTAACATCTCCCAAAATTTCTCTCTCCTCTACACTCCTCTCTTCTCCAGGTGCATACACACTTATTATGACCCACTTTTTGCATCCAACCCTTATTTTAATCCACATAATCCTTGAATTTAAGCGTTTATATTCGCTCTTCTCTTTCCATAACTGATCCTTCAACATTATTACTACCCTTTCTTTAGCTCTAGCTTAACTTAATCCTATTTATTTCTCCCCACTGAAACTCACGTACCCCCCTCAGCTTTGTTTTGCTTAGGGCTAGGACAACCAACTTCTCTTCATTCATAACATTAACAATCATCTCTTTCTTATCATATGCACTACATCCACGCAATTTCAAGCATACGACACGCACGAATTACGGAGGAAAGATTCTTTTCCACTTCCCCATGGAGAACAGAGAAAATGAAGAACAAGAACTATTAAGAAAAAAAGAAAATCCTAGATGTGAGTATGTATATATATGCATGTGCATGCTTGTGTGTTTATGAGACAGAGAAAAGGGACACCTGCAATCCTACCATCATGTAAAATAGTTACAGGTTGCTGTTTCACACTCACTTGGCAGGACGGTAGTATCTCCCCGGGTGGTTGCTGTCTACCAACCTACTACCTAATATAACTAGCATATATATGATAGCTATATTAGATAGTTATACCCAGTATATGATAGTTATACCCAGTATAACTATCATATAGAAAAAGGGTAACAGCACACTGCTGAGGCATCCAATTTAGTTAAAAATAGCCCCATTAGCTATTTTCCTTTAGCATCTATTCTCTTTATACTACCCCTTAGCTCTACCCCTTACCTCTCCGTTATTCCTCTACCCCTTACCTCTACCCCCCATACCACTACCTCATACCTAACTTCCAACAACACAGCTGGCCAAGACGTCACACCAGGTGCTGGTGGCGTCACATGTGCTGGAGGCTTCCCAGCAGGTGGTAGAGACTTCACAACACGTGAAGGCATCACGACAGGTGGTGTAAGCTTTACAACAAGTGGTGGTGGCATCACACCAGGTGGAGACATCACACCATGTGGCATGCGAAGAATACGTTACATTTTATTCAACGACGTATATGACACACTCATTTCAGCAAGCTCTCTCGACTAGTGAAGTAACAATTAAGAGTATGATGGGCTGGGGCCCCACTGTTAAGCTAATTGCTGATTCGACAGCCAGTCACATGAAAGCCCTGAACTCTGCAAAGTGACGTCTTACACAAATATCCCGCACACAGGACGACGTTTCGCTCGAAGTTGGACCCAAACGTCGTCATAAGTTTCTCTCTCCTATATGTGGGTTATTTTTGCATTGTTCCAGTCACGGTATTTTGCCTTTTTGTTCTTTAAAAGGCAAAATACTGGTCGAATACAATGTGCTTGCAAATGGCTCTTCCTCGTACATACCATTTGCCATTTACTCTATACGTAGTGTAAATATTTATACATATTGTCGTGAAGGAATATACGGTTGCCTGCTTGAGTTTCTTGATTTACTTCCGATCAGGTGTAACAGGCCCATCAGACTACCAGGTGGTCATGTCACACCAAATGACGGAAGCGACACACCAAATGGCGGAAGCGTCACACCAGGTGATAGAGGCGTCACACCAGGTGGTGGAGGCGTTACATCAGGTGGCGGTGACTTCACACCAGGTGGTGGAGGCATCACACCAGGGGTGGAAGCATTACACAAGGTGGAGGCGTCACACCAGGGGTGGAGGCGTTACACAAGGTGGAGGCGTCACACCAGGTGGTGGAAGCGTCACACCATGTGAAGGCGTCACACCAAGTGGTGGTGGTGTCACACCAGGTGGAGGCGCCACACCAGATGGTGGAAGCGTCACACCAGGTGGAGGCGTTACACCAGATGGTGGAAGCGTCACACCAGGTGGAGGCGTCACACCAGGTGGTGGAAGCGTCACACCAGGTGGTGGAAGCGTCATAGCTACGCATATTGCCTGGTCATTATAAGCAATTACTGAGGGAGACAAGTGGTCAGGATGTGCTCATCCCACCCGTATTGTAGCCACCTACCCTCCCATACTTGTATACTGATTGATGGTAGTATTGTAGCCACCTACCCTCCCATACTTGTATACTGATTGATGGTAGTATTGTAGCCACCTACCCTCCCATACTTGTATACTGATTCATGGTAGTATTGTAGCCACCTACCCCCCATACTTGTATACTGATTGATGGTAGTATTGTAGCCACCTACCCTCCCATACTTGTATACTGATTCATGGTAGTATTGTAGCCACCTACCCTCCCATACTTGTATACTGATTCATGGTAGTATTGTAGCCACCTACCCTCCCATACTTGTATACTGATTCATGGTAGTATTGTAGCCACCTACCCTCCCATACTTGTATACTGATTCATGGTTAGATGTAGCCACCTACCCTCCCATACTTGTATACTGATTGATGGTAGTATTGTAGCCACCTACCCTCCCATACTTGTATACTGATTGATGGTAGTATTGTAGCCACCTACCCTCCCATACTTGTATACTGATTGATGGTAGTATTGTAGCCACCTACCCTCCCATACTTGTATACTGATTGATGGTAGTATTGTAGCCACCTAAACCCCCCCATACTTGTATACTGATTGAAGGTAGTATTGTAGCCACCTACCTCCCATACTTGTATACTGATTGATGGTAGTATTGTAGCCACCTACCCTCCCCAACTTGTATACTGATTGATGGTAGTATTGTAGCCACCTACCCTCCCATACTTGTATACTGATTGATGGTAGTATTGTAGCCACCTACCCTCCCATACTTGTATACTGATTCATGGTAGTATTGTAGCCACCTACCCTCCCATACTTGTATACTGATTGATGGTAGTATTGTAGCCACCTACCCTCCCATACTTGTATACTGATTGATGGTAGTATTGTAGCCACCTACCCTCCCATACTTGTATACTGATTGATGGTAGTATTGTAGCCACCTACCCTCCCATACCTTGTATACTGATTGATGGTAGTATTGTAGCCACCTACCCTCCCATACTTGTATACTGATTGATGGTAGTATGTAGCCACCTACCCTCCCATACTTGTATACTGATTGATGGTAGTATTGTAGCCACCTACCCTCCCATACTTGTATACTGATTGATGGTAGTATTGTAGCCACCTACCCTCCCATACTTGTATACTGATTGATGGTAGTATTGTAGCCACCTACCCTCCCATACTTGCATACTGATTCATGGTAGTACTGTAGCCACCTACCCTCCCATACTTGTATACTGATTGATGGTAGTATTGTAGCCACCTACCCTCCCATACTTGTATACTGATTGATGGTATATTGTAGCCACCTACCCTCCCATACGTGTATACTGATTGATGGTAGTATTGTAGTCACCTACCCTCCCATACGTGTATACTGATTGATGGTAGTATTGTAGCCACCTACCCTCCCATACTTGCATACTGATTGATGGTAGTATTGTAGCCACCTACCCTCCCATACTTGCATACTGATTGATGGTAGTATTGTAGCCACCTACCCTCCCATACTTGTATACTGATTGATGGCAGTATTGTAGCCACCTACCCTCCCATACTTGTAGAGTGATTGATGGTAGAAAATTACAGATTTCTGTCCCCCTACCCTGCCCATACTGGAATTAGTGCAGAAGTAGTATGGTTAGTTTTAATGCGGATATATTAATATTATTATTATATTATTATAATTATTTATTATTATATAGTAGTAGTAGTATAGTATAGTAGTAGTATATAATATGTAGATAGTAGTATAGTAGTATATGTTAGGGAGTAGTTAGTAGATACAGCAGAAATTGAAGGAATAATGTTATTTTAATGGTGGTATTGTAGGTAGTATAGGTAGCATTAATGGTGGTAGTATTAGTGGTAGTGGCAGTAGTAGTAGTAATGTCCACAAAGACAGACATACAATTACTCTATACAGAATGCTTTACTAAGAACATTTCGCCCACACAGCAGCCGTTACCATATCGCAAAGTTTGAGCAACTTCACACTTAATGTTCTGGCATTATAATGCTCTCTCAGAGATAATTCCTCTTCAACCTGGCTTCAAGCCTGGAGTTTCTTAGTGTAACGTTAAAAATTATTATTATTATTTACTATTAATCATGGGGAGCGCTAAACCCGTAGAGATTATACAGCGTTTGTTCGGTGGGGGGGGGGGAAGGCATTCAGGCTTAATTCAGGGAAGAGAAGCACAGATCCATATCCCTAGACTAAGAGCCCCCCTCAACAGCATCAAGGAACCTCCCTTGAGGGGTGTAAGGCTGTGTATGCCCTAATTTGTCGTCTCTGTTGAAGAAACTGATATATTACTGACCATGTGATATCTTGTGAATGAATGCCTTACATGATTACCTTCAAATCTTTAACATTAAAACTGCATTAGAAATCTATACATCACTCTGCACTAATCTTTTCGCGTGTATTAATGTATAGTGGCCTGGGGTTAAGCAATACCTTGGAAAAGCAGTCACAATAATAATAATCTTTATTTCTACAAGTACATGTACAAGGTATACAGTCCTAGCCGACATCAATGACATACTACTATATAGAAAGACCCTTGCTATGCTGAGCATTTCCCGCAAATTAGGTAAATTTTGTCCCAGGATGCGACCCACACCAGTCGACTAACACCCAGGTACCCATTTTACTGATGGGTAAACATTGGACAGCAGAAGTCTTGAGTAACACGTCCTAATGTTTCCACCCTTACCGGTGATCGAACCACGAACCTCGGCGTGTGCGATTTGAGTACGCTAGCGATGGAGCTACACAGAGATCTTCAAGTCACAGATCTATCTGAGCAAAGAGAACTTGAGTATATATAAAGAGCATGGTGAAGTGAAGAATCAGGTGAGGAATGCTGAAGTTGATACTTGAGAAGTTGGATTTGAGAAGGACCAGCCTGGCATGGGCCCATGCACAGGCCTATGCAAGGTGTATGTACATCTATGTACACACTTCTGCGTGTACGCACTACGAGGTACACACTTCTGGGTGTACGTACAAGGTACACACTTCTGGGTGCACGTACAACGAGGTACACACTTCTGGGAGTACGTACAACAAGGTACACACTTCTGGGAGTACGTACAACGAGGTACACACTTCTGGGTGTACGTACAACGAGGTACACACTTCTGGGTGTACGTACAACGAGGTACACACTTCTGGGTGTGGGTACAACGAGGTACACACTTCTGGGTGTACGTACAACAAGGTACACACTTCTGGGTGTACGTACAACGAGGTACACACTTCTGGGTGTACGTACGAGGTACACACTTTGGGTGTACGTACAACGAGGTACACACTTCTGGGTGTATGTACAACAAGGTACACACTTCTGGGTGTGTCAAAGGTACACATTGGTGAGTAAAACACACTTCTGGGTGTACGTACAACGAGGTACACACTTCTGGGTGTACGTGAACAACAACAAAGGAATCAGCTTAGTTGAGCTGGGTGCTATGACGTCACGAGGAACACGTGACGTCACAAGGGAACAGACGTGACGTCACGAGGAAATACAGAGGTGACGCCACGAGGGGACACAGACGTGACGTCACAATGAGACACAGACGTGACGTCATGGCACTTCCTGTCTCTACCTTCTGCCAGGTCAACGCCCTCACCGCTCCCCTTTTTCCCCTCTCCTCCCCTTCCTTCACGTAAGAGCCCTTCATTTCTCTCCCCCTGGCTTCATGTCTCCCCTCACCCTCTCCCTCACCACACCTGATTCATGTCTCCCCTCACCCTCCCCTCACCACACGCTTCATGTCTCCCCTCACCCTCTCCCTCCATCACACCTGCTTCATGTCTCCCCTCACCCTCTCCCTCACCATCACCTGCTTCATGTCCCTCCCCCTCCCCCCTCACCACACCTGTTTCATGTCTCCCCTCACCCTCTCCCTCACCACACCTGCTTCATGTCTCCCCTCACCCTCTCCCTCACCACACCTGCTTCATGTCTCCCCTCACCCTCTCCTCACCACACCCTGCTTCATGTCTCCCCCTCACCCTCTCCCTCACACACCTGCTTCATGTCTCCCCTCACCCTCTCCCTCATCACACCTGCTTCATGTCTCCCCTCACCCTCTCCCTCACCACATCTGCTTCATGTCTCCCCTCACCCTCTTTCCCTCACCACACCTGCTTCATGTCTCCCCTCACCCTCTCCCTCACCATACCTGCTTCATGTCTCCCTCACCCTCATCTACCGACCCTCTGCTTCATGTCTCCCCTCACACCCTCTTTATCTCACCACACCTGTTTCATGTTCCCTCACCCTCTCCCTCACCACACCTGCTTCATGTCTCCCCTCACCCTCTCCCTCACCACACCTGTTTCATGTCTCCCCTCACCCTTCCCTCACCTCACCTGCTTCATGTCTCCCCTCCCCCCACTCTGCTTCATGTCTACCCTCACCCTCCCCCACCACACCTGCTTCATGTCCCCCCCCTCCCCACCACCTGCTTCATGTCTCCCCTCACCCTCACCTCCAACTGCTTCAGTTCCCCCTCACCTCCCTCACAACACCTGCTTCATGTCTCCCCTCACAACACCTGCTGCATGTTCCCAACTCTTCAGCTCCCTCACCTCAAGCTTCATGTCCTCCCTCACCACACTGCTTCATTTATCTCCTCCCTCACCCACCTGCTTCATGTTTTCCTCACCACACCTGCTTCATGTTTCCCCCTCACCTCACCTGCTTCATGTCTTCCCCCCTCACCACACCTGCTTCATGTTCCCCCCCTCCCTCACCTCACCTGCTTCATGTCTCCTCTCACCCTGCTTCATGTCTACCCTCACCCTCACCCTGCTTCATGTCTCCCGTCACCACACCTGCTTCATGCCTCCCCTCACCACGCCCTGCTTCATGCCCTCACCCTCACCACACCTGCTTCATGTCTCCGCTCACCCTCACCTCACTTACTTCATGTCCCTTCACTGCTTTATGTCTCCCCCACACATCTGCTTTATATCTCTCCCCTCACCACACCCTGCTTCATGTTTCCCCTCACCACACCTGCTTCATGTCTCCCCTCACCACGCCTGCTTCATGTCTCCCCTCACCACGCCTGCTTCATGTCTCCCCTCACCCTCACCTCACCTGCTTCATGTCTTCACTCACCACACCTGCTTCATGTCTCCCCTCATCACACCTGCTTCATGTCTCCCCTCACCCTCACCTGCTTCATGTCTCCCCTCACCACACTGCTTCATGTCTCCTCTTACCCACACCTGCTTCATGTCCCCTACCTCGCCGTTCATCCTCCCCTCACCACGCCTGCTTCATGTCTCTCCCCCTCACCAACACCTGCTTCATGTCTCCCTCACCACGCCTGCTTCATGTCTCCCTTTCCCCTTCATGTCTCCCTCCTGCTTCATGTCTCCCCTCACCACGCCTGCTTCATGTCTCCCCTCACCACGCCTGCTTCATGTCTCCCCTCACCACACCTGCTTCATGTCTCCCCTCACCACGCCTGCTTCATGTCTCCCCTCACCCCACTCCTGCTTCATGTCTCCCTCACCACACCTGCTTCAAAGTCTCCCCTCACACCCCGCCTGCTTCATGTCTCCCCTCACCACGCCTGCTTCATGTCTCCCCTCACCACACCTGCTTCATGTCTCCCCTCACCACACCTGCTTCATGTCTCCCCTCACCACGCCTGCTTCATGTCTCCCCTCACCACGCCTGCTCATGTCCCCTCACCACACTCTTCATGTTGCCCTCGACCAGCCTGCTTTGTTCCCCTCCCACGCCTCTCATGTACTCCCCTCACCAAAGCCAGTATGTCTCCCCTCACCACCCTTTCTGTTCCCATCACCACTCCTTGCTTCATGTCTCCCCTCACCCCCATGATACACACCAGTGGATCAATATTGTGAACCACTGTTTTCCCTCCATTGTACAAACCCAGTTGATACATTTTTTCCCTGAACACCCACTTGATACACCCCACTGATACACCCCACTGATACACCCCACTGATACACCCCACTGATACACCCCACTGATACACTCCATTGATACACTCCACTGATACACCCCACTGATACACTCCGTTGATACACCCCACTGATACACTCCGTTGATACACCCCACTGATACACCCCACTGATACACTCCATTGATACACTCCACTGATACACCCCACTGATACACTCCGTTGATACACCCCACTGATACACCCCACTGATACACCCCACTGATACACCCCACTGATACACTCCACTGATACACCCAACTGATACACCCCACTGATACACTCCATTGAACTCACTGATACACCCAACTGATACACCCCACTGATACACTCCATTGATACACCCCCGATCCCCAACTGATACACCCCACTGATACACCCACGAAACCCATTGATACACCCCACTGATACACTCCATTGATACACTCCACTGATACACCCACTGATACACTCCGTTATACCCCCACTGATACACCCCACTGATACACCCCACTGATACACCCCACTGATACACCCCACTGATACACCCATTGATACACCCCACTGATACACCCCACTGATACACTCACTTGATAACACCCCAACTGATACTCCTTAACACCCCAAATGATACACCCCACTGATACACCCATTGATACACCCACTGATACACCCACTGATACACCCCGTTGATACACCCCACTGATACACCCATGATACACCCCACTTTATACACCCCACTGATACACCCACTGATACACCCACTGATACACCCCACTGATACATCCCATTGATACACCCACTGATACACCCAACTGATACACCCCACTGATACACTCCATTTTATACATCCCACTGATACACCCCATGATACACCCCATTGATACACCCCATGATACACCCCCATTGATACACCCACTGATTTCACTCCACTGATACACTCCACTGATACACCCACTGATACACCCCGTTGATTACACCCCACTGATACACCCCACTGATACACCCACTGATACACTCACTGATACACCCCACTGATACATCCCATTGATACACCCATGACCCCACTGATACACCCCATACACTTGATACACCCCACTGATACACCCATTGATACAACCCACTGATACACCCCACTGATACACTCCATTGATACACCCCCACTGTTTTACACCCCATGATACATCCCACTGATACACCCAATTGATACATCCCATTGATACACCCCAATGATACACCCCATTGATACCCGCCACTGATACACCCCACTGATATACTCCATTGTTACACCCCACTGATACACTCCACTGATACACTCCACTGATACACCCCACTGATATACTCCATTGTTACACCCCACTGATACACCAATTACTACACGTCCATGGTATACCCCACCCTATACTACACATTCATGGTACACCTCATGCTACACATCCATGGTACACTCCATGCTACACATCCATGGTACACTCCATACTACACATCCATGGTAAACTCCATACTACACATACATGATACACCTTATGCTACAACATCCATGGTACACCCCAACTCGTACACATCCATGGTACACCCCATGCTACACATCCATGGTACATCCCATGCTACACATCCATGGTACACTCCATACAAACACATCCAATGGTACACCTCCATGCTACACATCCATGGTCAACCCATGCTACACATCCATGGTACACTCCATACTACACATCCATGGTACACCCCATGCTACACATCCATGGTACACCCCATGCTACACATCCATGGTACACCCCATGCTACACATCCATGGTACACCCCATGCTACACATCCATGGTACACCCCATACTACACATCCATGGTACACTCCATGCTACACATCCATGGTACATCCCATGCTACACATTCATGGTACACCTCATGCTACACATTCATGGTACACTCCATGCTACACATCCATGGTACACCCCATACTATAAATCCATGGCACACCCCATACTATACATCCATGGTACACTCCATACTACACATCCATGGTACACTCCATGCTACACATCCATGGTACACTCCATACTACACATCCATGGTACACTCCATACTACACATTCATGGTACACCCCATGCTACACATCCATGGTACACCCCATGCTACACATCCATGGTACACTCCATACTACACATCCATGGTACACTCCATGCTACACATCCATGGTACACTCCATATACACATCCATGGTACACTCCATCTACACATCCATGGTACACCCCATGCTACACATCCATGGTACACTCCATACTACACATTCATGGTACACCCCATGCTACACATCCATGGTAACCCATGCTACACATCCATGGTACACTCCATACTACACATCCATGGTACACTCCATGCTACACATCCATGGTACACTCCATGCTACACATCCATGGTACACTCCATACTACACATCCATGGTACACCCCATGCTACACATCCATGGTACACCCCATGCTACACATCCATGGTACACTCCATACTACACATCCATGGTACACTCCATACTACACATTCATGGTACACCTCATGCTACACATCCATGGTACACCCCATGCTACACATCCATGGTACACTCCATACTACACATCTATGGTACACTCCATATTACACATCCATGGTACACCCCATGCTACACATCCATGGTACACTCCATACTACACATTCATGGTACACTCCATACTACACATCCATGGTACACCCCATGCTACACATCCATGGTACACCCCATGCTACACATCCATGGTACACTCCATACTACACATCCATGGTACACTCCATACTACACATCCATGGTACACCCCATGCTACACATCCATGGTACACTCCATGCTACACATCCATGGTACACCCCATGCTACACATCCATGGTACACCCCATGCTACACATCCATGGTACACTCCATGCTACACATCCATGGTACACCCCATGCTACACATCCATGGTACACTCCATACTACACATCCATGGTACACTCCATACTATACATCCATGGTACACCCCATGCTACACATCCATGGTACACCCCATGCTACACATCCATGGTACACCCCATGCTACACATCCATGGTACACTCCATACTACACATCCATGGTACACTCCATACTATACATCCATGGTACACCCCATGCTACACATCCATGGTACACTCCATGCTACACATCCATGGTACACTCCATGCTACACATCCATGGTACACTCCATGCTACACATCCATGGTACACCCCATGCTACACATCCATGGTACACTCCATGCTACACATCCATGGTACACCCCATGCTACACATCCATGGTACACTCCATACTACACATCCATGGTACACCCCATACTACACATCCATAGTACATTCCATGCTATACATCCATGGTACACTCCCATCCTACATATTCATGGTACACCCCATACTATACATCCATGGTACACACTCATGGTACACACTCATGGTACACACTCATGATACATACTCATGTAATGTGCCTTTATGGGACAAATACATAGCTTACACTGTTAGGTCATAGGGAAAGGTGGAGGACAGCATGGAACAGGTTTTAAAAATATATAAAAATATTTGAAATTTAATAAAATTAGATTTTAAAGTTTTGGACTGAAGTGCAAAACGTGTAGCAGAGTGTGGAGGGTAGAGCAGGAGCACACGCACACACCATCATGGGGACCACAACTGCAACCTGAAAACTTGGATGAGTCAAAGGGGTGTTACGAAGTATTTCTTCAGCACTAGAGTTGTCAGGAAGTGGAACAATCTGGAGAGCGAAGTAGTGGAGGAAGGAGCCATACATAGCTTGAAGGAGAGGTATGACAAGGATGTTAGAGCAGGGAGTGGACCTACCTACCTGGAGTCTACCTGGAGGGTATTCCGGGTATTATTTCTGCTACAACAGGGATTATTTCTGCTACAACATTATTTTCTATATTCTTCCAATTTGTATGTCTTAGATTGAAGTCACCAAGCAGTAAGATGTTTGGGGATGGGGCTGGAAAGTTTTCCAGACAGGAGTCAAGTTTTGATAGTTGTTCTTTGAACTGTTGGGAAGTTGCATCTGGTGGCTTATATACGAGTACAAAGACTAGGTTTTGGTTCTCGATTTTTATTGTTACAACTGCAACTACATCATTTGTGGTTTTCGTATTCTGTGCAAAGGGCCCTCTTTGATATACAGGCCCCTTCCTTTTTCCTGTTTTTTCTGTCGCATCTGAAAAAGGTTGATCCAGGTTCCATATTTTCACTTCAAAGTAATTTTTGCGGGGTCTTGTGAGGCTGAAACCTGCATTTGCCCTCCCTAGAAGTTCAAAATGAAAGGTATTTTGTTTTTGGGGTTATGGTTTAGGCATGTATTTTGCAAATAAAAATGGGGTTTGGGTTTGCATGTTTGTTGGGGGATTTTGTTGTTGGAAAAGTATTTGCGAGCCCGGGGGGAGCCTGGCTGTCCCTCCAGTTAACAAGGCCCCAAGGTGGTGGACTTTTTTGGGTTTTATTTTTTTTAAATTTTTTTCTTTTTTCCTACATAAAAAAACATTGGGGGTGTTCCATAAACTACCATAGCTACTATGAGTGTTGTACGGGGTGTATACCCCCCTGGTCCTTTTAAATGGTTTTGGGGTGCAAGGGTTTGTCATTTTTTTTTAAGGCAAAGAATGACACTACAGGGTGGAAAAAATCTGCAAGGGGTAAAACCCAAACGGGGGAAAAATAAAGGGTATAAAAACCGAACAATGGCAATTTAAAACAAAGCAGTATTGGCCCCTTTATTGATACGTTTCCCCCAACAGTGGGTTTTTTAAGTAAAAAAAAGAACTCCCGGGGGTGAAGGAACGCGAGTTTTTATAGCCCGGCTGAGTCAGGTGAAGAATGCTGCTCTGGGGTGTCCCGGTTGGTTGTAGAGTCTAAAAACTTGGGTGTTGGAAAGGAGACGGACAAGTTTGTGAGCAGCCCTTCTACAGTTTTTCTTATGTGGATAGCGATGAAGAAGTTTCTTGGCAATTGGTTAGCTATGTTATAGACCCAACTATCGGGTTGAAGTTGCGGATATAGAGAGAAAGAAATGATACCAGGATTCTTCGGTATGGGGTTGTCTTAACTGTGGCGATAAGTTTGAGTTTCTGTGTTTATCTAAGTGGTTGTGATGAATATACGGTGTGTAGCAGGCATTCCTTGGTAGTCGTCAGACTGCTTGCGTTTGGTGTTCTGAAATAACGGTTTGGAGGGTCCCTATTGATTTTCGCCCACGTATACTTGTTGCAGTCATTGCAGGGGTATACATAATCCTTGTACTGACTGCAACAAGTATACGTGGGCGAAACTCAAGGGACCTCCAAACACGTTTTTCAGACAACCAATTCGCAAGCAGGTCTGCGACACAGGAATTGCCTGCGTACAAACCGAATTCACACAAACCACTGATTAAACACAGAAACTCCAAGACTTTGCACAAAGACAACACCACATACGAAGAATCCTGGTTCATCTCTTATTCTATATCCAGATCAACTTCAACCAAGAATTTGGTGGTTCTATAGCATAGCTGAAACCATTTGCCAAGAAACTTCTCATCGCTATCCCATATAGAACACTGTAGATAGGTCTGCTCACAATCTTGTGGGAGTTCTTGCTCAAGTACCCAAGTTTGTAGGACTCTTACAACCCAATCGGTACTCATCAGAGCAGCATTCTCACCTTCGCCTACGGACTATAAATACTCGGTTCCTTCACCCCAGGTAGTTCTGTTTGTGACTTGAAAAGCCCACTGTGTGGGCGAACGTATGTCAATAAAGGATCAATTATACTGCATTTGGGTTTAATTGCAGGTAGAACAACACACTCCTTTAGACAGGAGGTCACGGCATTTTTTGGGATGCTCAAAGTTGCATGCCCCATTCGTTTTCCCTGATATTCCATGGAAATATAAACACAAATTCAGTATATTGTGAGGCTTCTTCCTGCGTGCACTCAGAATCTGCAGCAACGAGTTCCTTGAGGAAGAATGCACTATAATTGAACAAGTATTTTCTAAACTCCACTATCCTCGTCACTTCATCAGAGACTGCAGACGGCGGGCATTAAACATCTTCAACACACCCAGAGAAGACACTGCCGAGAAGAGATACATAGTCCTCCCCACCAACTCCATTGCCAAACATGTTTCCAACATCTTTGCCAAAACATCATTCCAAGTATCTACCTCCACAACCACGACCATCAAGGACATCACCAGTAGTAGACAGGACAAGCCTCCATCCTCTGCAGGGTATACATAATCCCTTGTAATGACTGCAACAAATTATATGTGGGCGAAACATCAAGAGACCTCCATAACACGTATTTCAAAAACACCAATATGCAAGCAGGACTGACGATACAAGGAATGCCTGTGTACAACATCGCAATTCACACAACCATTTAATTAACTACAGAAACTCAAGACTAATAGCCACAGAAGACAACACTCAATACAGAAGAATCCTGGAATCATCGCTTATCTCTATGACCAACAATTTCAACCAGAACAATGGCTTCTATAACATAGCTGAACCACTCCCCAAAGAAAACTTCTTCATCGCTATCCCACATAAGAACATAGAACACTGCAGAAGGTCTACTCACAACTTGTCCAATACCCCTGCCTAGCTACCCAAGACTCTATAACCCCACCCGGTAGATCATCAGATGCAGCATTCTCCACCTGACCTCAACATTCTGAACATGACTATAAATACTCCCGTACCTTCCAACCCCAGGTAGATCCATGTGTGACTTGAAAAAGCCCACTGTGTGGGTGAAACGTTGTCAATAAAGGATCACATTATACTGCATTTGTGTTTTATTTCCATTGTGTCGGTATTTTATACCATTTATTTCCATCCTGATATTCCATGTTTACAGATGCCCCAAACATAGAATTTGCACCATTTTGTTTTTGGCTGGATACAATTCATACTGGATGTATTCCTAATCTGTGCAGACCCTAGAACTGCACGACAGTCCTCCATAGCCAAACCAGAGACACCACCATCTGTTGTCATGACGCCAACGTTTTCCCTGGAAGAGGACTCCTCTACTATATCTGTACTAGAGGCTATGACTGTGGTGGCTGTAGAGGAGTCTTCAACCGAATCCGGATTTTCACAATGGCTGGGGGTTGGGTCTGGAGCTGGGCCAGGAGCTGCAACCCGACCCCTGCAACCACTAAACAGGTGAGTGCACCTAGGAGTGATGCTTTCTGTAGTAAGCATTCTACATACATTGTATGTTTAGCAATGTTGAAAACAAGAATCGGTTCCTCAGCCAAAGAAGAATGGTGAAGATCAGAAGGAGTTTGAGGTAATCAGTCCCTCAGCCTGGAGTCGATTACTTCGACTCCAGGCTGAGAGACTAATTACCTCAACTCCTTCTGATCTTCACCATTCTTCTTTGGATAGGACTGATGAAGTCACTGTGTGGCGAAACGTTTCCTCAATAAAGATACCCAAGTGTTGCACATGTGTTTAATTTATCAACTTGTGGTTCTTTGAACCATTTATCTACATTAAACGTATGTATCATGGAAGGAGGGCGGGAGGAGGCAGACCAGACGGTTTCATTAATCAGTCTGTGTATGAGGTCACTGACCCCTTGTAGACCATGTAACATGTTATGGTTATAAGTAAGGAGGCAGCAGAGGAAGAACAGAGGAGTGAAAGATAGTGGAGCAGTGGTGTTGTTGTGAGTGGTCTGGTGGAAGAATCTGCTAGTGGTTCTGAGTTAACAGCTGTCATTGAGACACAATAGTAGCGACAAGCCAAGAGGCGGGGCCAGGAGCCATGACTCGATCCCTGAAGCCAAAAACAGATAAGTATACAGGGGAGTCCTCTTAGTGGGTACCGTGCCCTGCATTTTACCCCTCAGTTCTACCCTCCTCCAGTAATACCCTCCCTCCCTCCCCTTCCTCTCATAATACTGCTGGAAGTTTTATACACTGCAAAATATTATTAATAGTAACCTTTCAGCATCCTTTCAGTAAATACACTTAATTGTAAAGTGTCTTTCAGCTTCTCTTATATTATGCAACAATCTCGAACAAGCGATACAAGACGCAAAACAACAATGGGGGGAGGGGTGTTGAATGATAGCTCTAGGCCTTTCGTGTTACAATCAATACATCATCAGGAGCTTGTAATATTGCAGAAATAAGTAGGAAGTCCAGATAGATGTGTTCAAGGGAACGCCACGTTCCCTTGAACAAGAAACTGGAGGTAAAGGATGGGTAAGAAGTGTACAGTAGCACTGGTGGGTATGAAGGGACGCTAAGAAGTGAGGAAAAACATATAATATAGGAGAGTGGTAGAAGAGGGACAGAGGCAGGGAGGTGGAAGAGGAGTACTTGGGGAAGACAAGAGAATAGAACACCATGCAGTTCCCATTTAATATTCATAATAATCATTATTTCCACAAGTATATGATACAACTTATAGAGACCTAGCTGACATCAATGACACACTATATAGATAACCCCTGGTTATGTAGAGCATTTCTGACAGTGCTTAGGTTATTTTTGCACCCCCACCAGGATTTGCGACCCATACCATCGGCTTGCATTCAGGTACTCTACTGTCCTTCTAGGTCGCTGTGCGATCTGATAAAAAAAAATTTTGTATCTAATTAGGCCAAACCGTGTTTGCTTGTCAAGGCAGCCAATTGCTATTACTAGATGAATTCATTACTGCGAAGGGCGACTTGTTAATTTCATAATAAAAATTTATCTAAAAAAAAAGTCTTTGTAGTTACAACTTCAAAAGGGAAGGAAGTCTGTTCCAGTGTTCTATAATTCAGCCAAAAGTGTGTTCCAGTGTTCTATAATTCAGCCAAAAGTGTGTTCCAGTGTTCTATAATTCAGCCAAAAGTGTGTTCCAGTGTTCTATAATTCAGCCAAAAGTGTGTTCCAGTGTTCTATAACTCAGCCAAAAGTGTGTTCCAGTGTTCTATAACTCAGCCAAAAAGAAACTCGTGTTTGTGTTGCACTCCTCTGTATGGGAATTATGGAGAAGGTAAGGTATGAAAAGGAGGTAAGGAGGGAGAAGAAAGACGAAGGAAGGAAGCTGGCATAAGAAGGATGTAAAGAGAGAGGGAAGGAGGTAGTTAAACATCAGCATTGGTGAACAGAGGTTACCTCTTGTGTGAGGCAGGAAATGTGTTGAGCAGGCTGAGTGGGTTTCCTGCTGAGAGAGCACAAGAGCACAGGCATAAACACAGGAGAATGTAGGGGCGCACACACACACACACACACACACACACACACACACACACACACACACACACACACACACACACACACACACACAAGAAACGACCAAGAAGTATGTGAGGAGCTCAATATGAGATTTAAAGAGGCATTTACAGGGAAGACAGAAAGCACTCTGGGAAGTCAGAAAAGGGGGGCACACCAACAAGGGATATACCAACAAGTGCTGGATGAAATACACACAACCGAGGAGGAGGAGGTGAAGAAGCCGCTAAGTGAACTTGATACCTCAAAGGCGGTGGGACAGGACATCTCTCCGTGCGTCCTTAAAGAGGGAGCAGAGACGTTCTGTGTACCACTAACAACAATCTTCAAGACATCCATTGAAACTGGGCAACTACCTGAGGTATGGAAGATGGCAAATGAAATCCTGTGTCACAAACCTACTGGAGTTTTATGACAAGGTAATGGAAGTAAGACACAAGAGAGGGATGGGTAGACTGCATTTTCTTGGACTGCAAGAAGGCCTTCGACACAGTTCCTCACAAGATATTAGTGCAAAAGCTAGAGGATCAGGCATGCATAACAGGAAAGGCACTGCAATGGATCAGAAAATACATGACAAAGAGGAAACAACGAGTCATAGTACGTGACGAGGTGTCAAAGTGATCACCTCTAACGAGTGAGGTTCCACAGGGGTCAGTCCTAGGACCAGTGCTGTTGTTGGTATATGTGAATGACATGACGAAAGGGAGAGACTCAGAAGTGTCCCTGTTTGCAGATGATGTGAAGTTAATGAGGAGAATTAAATCGGATGAGGATCAGACAGGACTAAAAAGAAACCTGGACAGGCTGTAAGCCTGGTCCAGCAAATGGCTCCTCGAATTTAACCCCGCCAAATGCAAAGTCATGAAGATTGGGGAAGGACAAAGAAGACCGCAGATAGAGTATAGGTTAGGTGGCCAAAGACTACAAACCTCACTCAAGGAAAAGAATTTTGGGATGAGTACAATACCGAGCACATCTCCTGAGGTGCACATCAACCAGATAACTGCTGCAGCATACGGGCGCCTGGCAAACCTAAGAATAGCATTACGATACCTCAGCAAGGAATCGTTCAAGACTCTATACATCGTGTACGTCAAGCCCATACTGGAGTATGCAGCACCGGTTTGGAACCAACACCTGGTCAAGCACGTTAAGAAATTAGAGAATGTGCAAAGGTTTGTAACAGGACTAGTTCCAGAGCTAAGTGGAATGTCCTACGAAGAAAGGTTAAGGGAAATCGGCCTAACGACATTGGAGGACAGGAGGGTTAGGGAAGACATGATAACGACATAAAATACAGCGAGGAATTGACAAGGAGGACAGATACAGGATGTTCCAGAGATGGGACACAGAAACAAGGAGTCACAATTATCAGAATTGGAAGCTGAAGACTCAGATGAGTCAGAGGGATGTTAGGAAGTATTTCTTCAGTCACAGAGTTGCCAGAAAGTGGAATAGTCTGGAAAGTGACGAAGTGGAAGCGGGAACCCTACATAGTTTTAAGACGAGGTATGATAATGCTCATGGAGCAGGGAGGGAGAGGACCTAGTAGAGATCAGTGAAGAGGCGGGGCCAGGACCCCTGCAACCACAAATAGGCGAGTACATACACACACACACACACACACACACACACACACACACACACACACACACACACACAGAGTCATGGAGAAGATTATCACGAGGAGAGTGGTCGAACACCTGGAAAGGAACAAGATTATAAATGAAAACCAGCATGGGTTCATGGAAGGCAAATCTTGTATCACAAACCTTCTGGAGTTTTATGAAAAGGTAACAGAAGTAAGACACGAGAGAGAGGGGTGGGTAGATTGCGTTTTCCTAGACTGCAGGAAGGCCTTTGATACAGTTCCCCACAAGAAGCTGGAGGATCAGGCGCATGTAACAGGGAGGGCACTGCAATGGATCAGGGAATACCTGACAGGGAGGCAACAACGAGTCATGGTACGTGAAGAGGTATCACAGTGTGCGCCTGTGAAGAGCGGGGTCCCACAGGGGTCAGTTCTAGGACCAGTGCTATTTTTGATATATGTGAACGACATGATGGAAGGAATAGACTCTGAAGTGTCCCTATTCGCAGATGATGTGAAGTTGATGAGAAGAATTAAATCGGATGAGGATGAGGCAGGACTGCAAAGAGACCTGGACAGGCTGGACATGTGGTCCAGTAACTGGCTTCTCGAATTCAATCCAGGCCAAATGCAAGTCATGAAGATTGGGGAGGGGCAAAGTAGACCGCAGACAGAGTATAGGCTAGGTGGACAAAGATTACAGACCTCACTCAGTGGAGAAAGACCTTGGGTGACCATAACACCGAGCACATCACCGGAGGCACACATCAACCAAATAACTGCTGCAGCATACAGGCGCCTGGCAAACCTGAGAATAGCGTTCCGATACCTTAATAAGGAATCGTTCAAGACACTGTACACTGTGTATGTTAGGCCCATACTGGAGTATGCAGCACCAGTCTGGAACCCACACTGGTCAAGCACGTCAAGAAGTTAGAGAAAGTACAAAGGTTTGCAACAAGGCTAGTCCCAGAGCTCAGGGGAATGTCGTACGAGGAAAGGTTGAGAGAGATCGGACTGACGACACTGGAGGACAGAAGGGTCAGGGGAGACATGATAACGACATACAAGATACTGCGGGGAATAGACAAGGTGGACAGAGATAGGATGTTCCAGAGAGGGGACACAGGGACAAGGGGTACAACTGGAAGCTGAAGACTCAGACGAGTCACAGGGACGTTAGGAAGTATTTCTTCAGTCATAGAGTTGTCAGGAAGTGGAATAGCCTAGCAAGTGAAGTAGTGGAGGCAGGAACCATACATAGTTTTAAGAAGAGGTATGATACAGCTCAGGAAGCAGAGAGAGAGAGGACCTAGTAGCGATCAGTGAAGAGGCGGGGCCAGGAGCTGAGTCTCGACCCCTGCAACCACAATTAGGTGAGTACAATTAGGTGAGTACACACACACACACACACCACTCAGAGCTAAAGGGTATGTCCTACGAGGAGAAGTTAAGGCAAATCGACCTGACAACACTGGAAGACAGGAGGGATACTGAGGACATGATAACGACATATAAAATATTGAGAGGAATCGACAGGGTAGATAGGGACAGGGTGTTTCAAAGATGGGACACAGTAACAAGGAGTCACGACTGGAAGTTGAAGACTCAGATGAGTTAGGAAGTATTTCTTCAGCCATAGAGTTGTCAGGAAGTGGAACAATCTGGAGAGTAGGGGAGGCAGGACACATACATAGTTTTAATAAGAGATACGATAAAGTTCATGAAGCAAGGAGAGAGAGGACCTAGGTATCCCGTGGCCTGGAAGGCAACACTCTCGCCTCACATATTGAGTGTCCGGCAAAGGGTGAAAATAGCCAAGAGGCGGGGCCAGGAGCTGTGAACCGATCCCTGGAACCACAAATAGGTGTGTGCGTGGGTGCGTGCGTGCGGGGAGCATGAAGCGTAGTTAGCAAATAGAGGGTCACACCTACCCTGCGGCACCTCACCTGTTCCACTGGTGATCACCTCCACTTCACTCCTCACACACCCAGTGAACCATGATGGCTCTTTTTAAGAAAACTGAATACATCAGCAGTGTGCCAGTACCACTATTTTATATGATATTTAAATAATGGAAACAAAAGTAACTTGTTTCTCGATCATATTCCGTCAAACAAGATAGTCCACACTGTGTTACAATCTGTCAGCCTGAGCTGGGAGACAGTAGAGGATGGCAGGGAAGCAAGAATTTTGGCATTATTATTAAGCAAAATTTAATACATCAGAAGTTCCTGCTACCCTACTGTACATAACAGTTACATAGCGGAAACAAGGAGAGGGGAGAGAAAGAATGAACAAATGACTGTGTTCAGTTGAATTTTTTTCATCTCATCTGATATAATTGGTGTTATCTTGGACTATCCTGGCTTACTTCATCTTTGGTAATGATAACCTAAATTAAGTCTTCTTCCTGCGACTTTGGCTGCCTGCCTCCTACAAGTAATGTTTATGTTGTGATGGTTGTGTTTACGTTACGTTACATAAACCATAAAAAACAGAAACCATCTAAACTATAGTATCGGCGTGCCTCTAGTAAAACTGATGGGGTAATTGTGCGTTTCTACCTCGGTGCCGAATAGGTAAAACTGGTAAATTAGCAAGAACTCATTTAAAAATAAGTCCTTTCTAAAATTTTCTATAAGTTTAAAGACATATTTTTTTCATTTATATTAATGTAAAAATTAATAATTTTGCACCTAAAAAAACTGAGAAAACTTACCTAACCTTACTATAACAAGCGCAATTTAATTTAGCTTCTTCTTGATTCGTCGGTATTCTCCCGGCCCGGGCCTTTTCCAAGTGGTGGCCCGGCCTTGGCTCCCTGTCTAGGGAGTGTCTGAGACCTAAGTTTACCATGGGAGGAGGCACAAGTACCCCCTCATCTTTGGGACCAACTGTCCCCAGGCCTAGCCACATTCCCCGCCCTCACGGGGCTCTTAGGCAGAAGCTAGGCCTCTCTGGTCTGCCATCCCCGCCCCAAGGGGGCTAATGGGAATGGCAGTCTTGTGAGCTGCAAGCTCTGGCTCAGCACCTATCCTACCCTAGAAGGGCTGGGCATGGTGTCGACGAATTAATAATTTAGCCTAATTCAACTAAATATATTTTAGATAAGTTTACAAAAAATACTAATAAACAAACACAATGAAATATATTGGTGGCCAGGAAGTGAGAGTTTCCGCAGGTGGTGACCAGAAAGTTGTGGGCTTATCGGAAGGAGGTGGCCAGGAAGTGAAGGGTTCCCGCAGGTCAGAATGATTTTTGCGAATATTATTGCATACACAAATTTCGCTTGCTTTATTCGGTTAAAGGAAGCGCTGCTTTTAATGATAAATCTTCATATTTCGCCTATTCGGCACGACATACATTTTAGGTAGTAGGTTGGTAGACAGCAGCCACCCAGGGAGGTACTACCGTCCTGCCCAGTGAGTGTGAAACGGAAACCTGTAATGTTTTTAATGATCGTAGGATTGCTGGTGTCTTTTATCTTATCTCATTAAATGCAAGATTTCAGTATGTCGTGCTACTCTACTTGCACTTAGGTCACACTAACATACATGTCAAGCATATATAACACCCCTCTGGTTTTTTCTATTTTTTTCTAGGTTCTTGTCTGTTTATTTCCTCTTATCTCATGGGAAGTGGACAGGTTCTTCCTTCCGTAATCCATGCGTTGTTGTAAGAAGGGGATAAAATGCGGGAGCAAGGGATAGTAACCCTTATTCTCATAAAATTACTAAATTATAAAAAAAATCTTTCGTTTTTCTTTATTGGGCCACCTGCCTCGGTGAATTACGGCAGTTTGTTGTAAAGAAAGAATATATTATATATTTATATAATATATATATATTTATATTATTTATATAATTATATATTCTATTTTATATATCATATATAAAGATTTTATAAGCTCTTGCCTTCACTATCGGTATCAGGTCGCTTCATTTCCCAATATCCCAGGTTCTGTGAAATACTTGCTTTAACGTTTCTGTGGATCATCTGTTGTCAGCTTTTCTTGTGTGCCCCGTGTTCTCTTTGCATCTTGTGAGAGTCTGTCCCTGTTAGCGTATAATTCGCTCGTTAGTTTGTGTGTCATGATCGTTTCACTCCCTTGTCCGTCTGTAGTCGAATGTCATCAGGTATAACATTTTTTCAGTATCTCCTCATTGCTCTACCCTTAGCTGTGGTGTGTGGTGTGTCGAGTGTGTGTGTGTGTTGTGTGTGTGTTGTCTGTGTGTGTGTTGTGTGCTGTGTTGTGTGTGTACTCACCTTAGTTGTCACTACACTAGTTGGGTTGCGGGGGTCGAGTCCGAGCTCCTGGCCCGCCTCTTCACTGATCGTACTAGGTCACTTCTGAGCCGTGTAGCTTTATCATTACCTCTGCTTAAGCTATGTTATGGATCCTGCCTCACTACATCGTCTCCAAATATTCCACTTACTGACTACTCTGTGGCTGAAGAAATACTTCCTTCATCCCTGTGTTTCATCTGTGTCTTCAGCTTTCCAACTGTGTCCCTTGTTATGTGTCCAAACTCTGGAACATCCTGTCTTTGTCCTCCTTGTCAATTTCTTCAGTATTTTGTATGTGTTATCTTTTCCCCCTATCTCTCTGTCCTCAGTGTTCAGGTTGATTTTTCCTTAACCTCTCTCGTGGACATTACTTTAGTCTGGGATATTTGTTGCAAACTTTGCACTTTCTCTAGTTTCTTCACGTGCTTGGCTAGGTGTGGGTTCCAACCTGGTGCCGCATACTCCAATATGGGCCTAACATACACGGTGTAGCAGGGTCCTGAATGATTCCTTATTAAGATGTCGGAATGCTGTTCTGAGGTTTGCTAGGCGCCCATATG